>CM043021.1:16604659-16835639 GCA_023690525.1 Holotrichia oblita | reverse complement strand
TAACAAGGAAGTAGTACTCCACTACCAGAAGCATAAAACATAATTGAGGTTGACGATTTACTATGATTCATAATTCTCTCCGGATATTTGCATTCCCTTTTTGCGATAATTATTTTGCGTCTCGGATTATCGCAAAGCTTAGTTTCGTCATAATTAATAACGTTGCTGGCCGGAATACCTTCTAGTTCTACGGAGAGATGTTCGAAATACTCTGTAATTGTTGTCCTAGTAACACCACCACGCGGCGATGGAGGTGATCCTTGGGCTTCCTCCGCTGCAGCTTGTTTTGTGGTCGGAGGCAGTCTTAGGGGCCTACAGAGCAAAATGTAGTGGATGCAGTGGCTTCTCCGGTAGAACGGAGGATCATACCAGCATCTTCACCTACATAGAGCAGACAGTACCACTGTCCATGAGGGCCTCGGGTAGGCGTTCACCCTATAGCGTCGACCCTTAAAACTCTGCGGCTGCACTACCCCATCCCTGGTCTCATAGTTCCAGGGTAACGGGCGTGGCGGGAGTAGACTTCGTATATAGGGGAGGATGCTTGGGCGTAAGCATGGGCATACGCTCCGGTGTCCGGCCGCTAACCGTCGGAATATACGGTGGGTAAGTGAGGCACCCTACGGCGCTTACCTAGAGAACTCTGCAGCTGCACTACCCCATCCTTGGTGGCCACACTCAGGGAAACGGGCGTGGCGAGAGAATTTGGCGAAGATAGTAGGGGAGGATAAAAGTCGGTTCGCCGAGGAGTAGTCCGACCGCTGGTTGTCTGGTTGGGGAAACCTTTGGTTTCATCCTAAAACAACTCGGTGACTCTGGGACCCTACGGTTTCACTGTAGCTGCCGCGGATACTTGATCGCCGGAGGGGCGAAAGGGTTGGCGCGGTTGGCATTTTGGGGTAGGGCTTTTGCCCGGCCGTCCCCGTAGTTCAGGCTTAATTCACGGGCGGGCTGGATGTACCTCACGGCCAGATTCCGTTTCCCACGCTTGGCCGATAGTAGCCATCCGCAAGGAGGCCTAGGCCCCGTGGGGTTAGATGTGAGGTAGGAGTTCGCTAAAGCGTCTCCAACGGTGACCCGTCCAACGTTGACAAGAAAACTTGTCTAACATGGGTAGCACGGGAGAGAGGAGCCCACCGGTTCGCCGGGCCTCTCTGAGAGGTGTCGGTCTCGTGCGGGCAACTGGTTTCGTGCCTCTTTGTCCTGAGGAGTGTGTGCACTTTCCCTGTTATTGCCGCATATCTAACGGTCGGTCGGCAGCTGGTGCCCCTTTGGGGTCCAGCAACCACTTTCGTGTCCATGAGGGCCGACAAGATCCCGCCCACTTTCAGTTTCAGTGGGGGATACAATGTAAACATCTCCAATAGAGAGATTGCCAAAACTCTCACCCACAAACCGAGACGGGAGGTATCTCGCTGGTTTGTGGACGCCTCTAGAATGCCTAAGAGGAGTAAAACAGCACGGGGGCACAATAGGTCTTTCTTATGGCCGAGTTTGCCTTTACGTGCAGTCCCCAAAAAAAAAAAAAACCACCACGGGCTCGTTTAATATTCAGCCACATTCTTTCCGACAGCATCCTTGAATGCCGTTTCAAAAAGCTCTAAGCAAATTCTTTACCTGGAAGATTGTCCTTGAACCGGAAAACAACCCTTCCAGCTCTATTCAAATATTGTTGGATAACCAGTCTTAAATCAAACGTGTCTAGAGAATAGCCCCACTCGCTGCAGGTGACCAATTTTTCTGCAATAGATCTTTCTTGAGCTTCTGCTAGAACTATTTGACTCCCCTGTTTTTTAACGTCATTATCTTTTTGGTGTCTTTGTAGTACAGTATACGCGATATTATGTTTTTTTTTGCAGCTTGACGTATGCTATACCCATTACGAATATCTTGTTTAGCCTCTTCAATTATGTTATGTTCAGTTTGCTTGTAGCGTTTTCCATCCCCCTTAGGTTTATAATGCCTAGGCATTATGACATCGATACCTCTTGATCCTATTCAGCTCTACTTTTGATCATATTGGCCCCAGTTGTTGATCCTATTCACCCCAAAATCCAGCACTTCTAGTTAAGTGATGGTTTGCAGAACTGCCAATTGCTGAACGACAAAATATCACTCACTTTTGTGGAAGGAATAGTTATTGATCCGATTCACCTCAACAACCCTATTCACCCCATTCTACGGTATATAGAAAAATAATTTGTAGAAATGCAGCTGTTTCTTTTAAAATAAATGTTGTTTATGCAAAAGCCTCGTTTAAATTTGATCCATCTTCGTGGATTGATATTTCTCAAAAAAGTCATTTACCGTATATGTATTGTAATTTTTGTTTAAAAATTGTTTCTAGTGAAAAAAATAAAATGTCAGTAGAGAAAATTATAAATATATTTAATAAAACAATTCCATTAATTACAACATATTACAATTTTTCATGTTCTTCTAGATGAACCAGATCTTCACTCATTTTCCACAACTTGCTACAAAAAATCTTATCTTTGGTTTTCAAGGGTTGAAAAGCAGGCTTGCAATCAATGAAGTATTTTCCACTAACATGCTGCAGCTTCTTAGACAATGCGCAGTAAATTTGCGTTTGAGCACCTTCCCAGACAGACTAGTAAACATTTTAAAATGTACTTTTTAAAATTAAATTTGCAAATATTTAGATACGGTACCTTCCCCATTATTAGTAGAAGAACTTTACGAATGAAGTATCCATAAAACGCTGCTAGTTCAGAACTCATGTTATTATATATTGGAGTTACTACAACACCTGGGTGTAGTGAATTACATGTAACATTGGCGCTGGATAACTTTTCTGCGATTATATTTGAAGTGATTACATTCATCAACTTGGAATTTCCATAATTGAAGAGGTATCTTAGAAGTGGGCCGCGTTTAGATTTAGTAGGATTTATGTTTTTTAACGATAGATTATTCGTATGTGCTAAGAGAGAACTGACGAATATTATTCGGCTCGGAGCACTTTTCTTTAATAAGTCTAAGGAGGAATAAAACAATTCTGTTCTGCTATTAAATACAGAATTCTAAATTACTCACCTGCCAGTAAATGTGTTAAAAGGAACGGACCAAAATGATTTACTTGCATAGTAATTTGAAGCCCGTCATCCGTTAGATAATCACACAAAGCTCCTATTCCAGCGTTGTTTATCAAAATATCTAATTGAGTTTCTTCAGCATTTATTTTTTTGGCGAAATGCCTGACGGATGCTAACGACGCTAGGTCCAAATTTATGTAAGATACGTTTTTATTACCGGTTTCTTCGATGATTTTTCTTACCGATTCCGTCGCCTCATTTTTATCGGCTATCAGTACCCGTGCACCTCTACCGGCTAAAGTTAATGCAGTTTGATAACCTATTCCTAAAATGAACATAAGTGTTTTCATCAATTGTATTTTTTTTTGGTTAAGTGCAATTATTATAGTGATTGTAATAATCCAGACATGTTACCTGAATTTCCTCCAGTGACTAAAACAGTTTTACCAACTAAACAAGTATCACTTGTTGATATACCAGCGGTTAATTTGCATACGAGTTTTATAAAGAGAGCTATAAGTAATAAAAAAGTAACAATATAATAACACCAATTACAAACACTACAGGAAAACATGTTGTATGATGTATCCGATTTGATGTTTGAGAGTCAATAGTTGGCTATATAGCTAAATATTCCCTACCTTATAAATTTTTTAATAATTACCTTGACAATCAAGGCAAATTGGCAAATTATTATTAGTAATTAAATACCAGTTTTATGTAAATTTAATTATCGTGCAGAATTACAATACAATAATAAGTGATAAATGTTTATGTACATATATACCTTGAATTTATTTGCCAACTCCGCTTACATTTTTAAATATGATTAAAATGATTCGGTATAACTTTATAAAAATTTATACCAGTTTAATACATGTTAGTATATAAATTATGCTTTCTTTGCTAGAACTAAGTAGAACTAGACTACGCATCCTCACAGGTTATCTTACAGGACATTGTCATCTTGGGAAACACATGACAAAGATAGGTCTCAAACAGAATTCTTGACATCTAATTGCACCGTTATTACGGAAATCCGAGCTAATTAAAGACATCATGATCAAGAAGAAATACCTCCTCTGAAACCATCATAGTTATTGCAGTTTATTAAAGCTTTTGGATTGGATGGGGAGCTCTGAGAGTGGAAAACCACAGCGGCTTACAGCTCGCTAGGGTGGCCATAAATGTTTTGCCCTAGACCGGGACATAGTTGGGGGAGGAGGGGGAGGGAGCTCCTCAGTGAAGTCCGAAATCCTATAACCTTACTCCATAGAAATGGGTTTGTAAAATCAAAACTAAGATTATTTTTCTTCATATTTATTACTCACATGGTTAAAAACTTATAATTACATTTAATCAAACTTTACAAAACATACAATGTAATTGTGACAATTGCATTTAAATAAACATTTGTTAACGTTAATGTCAGGCTAAACGTGGGAGGTGTGTTTAATTTTTATCATCTGCCCCACTTCCACTTTAAACTTACGTTAAGTTTGAGGGTCCTGCCTGTTCATCAGATTCTTTTCCTTTATCATACCAGAAGTATTTTTGGGAACTACTTATCTTTCTTAATACGCCTTTGTTTTTTAAGAGCATCTCGTAAAACTGGTCATAAGTGTATTTAAAATTAACTCGAATCATCAACATTGAACTCATTGTCATTACATCAAGTCGTGAATTCTCAGACGACCACAAGTTGTTCATGATGGAAAAAACTCTTTCTACGGGAGCACTGGTTAGTGGCAAACACACACATAGCAAATTCAACAACTTTCAAAATCGCATCATATGCAATGTCCTCACTATTAAGCCTTGCGGATATTTGCTTCCGTCTCTCTTCAACAGGAGTTTTTACCTTGGTTTTGTCCACTCTGTTCCATTCCTTTATGTTTTCAGACACAATCTCGTTTACACACTGCCACTGGTCAAAGAGTTTGGTTTCTTCGTCTTGATCTTCAGATATGTCCTTGATCTGTCTGGCATTAAAATTAAATAGGCTGGTCTGGATATCACTCCATGACGGAACTGTTTGTAGTAAAATCCACTGCAAGTTATGTACGCCTCCGTAGCTCAATTTCCATGTGTCAACACAAGTTTTGTAAAACTTTTTTACTGTTGCTGTAAAGTCCTGGTCATTTAGTTCTCCTTCTCCCTGTAACTTTAGTATCAGTGTTTTCACATTAGTAGAATAAATCCCTCTTCCTCTTTAGATTTTATCAACTTTTAAGTTTATGCGCCAAGCCCTCGGAGATATTTCCTCTTTCAAAAGATGGGATTCGCAAACATCAGCCATGGCTTAAAACATGGACAAGAAGAAAGTAGAAAGTAACAGTTTTTTGGGAAAGAATGACATCAGCCTTCAAATACACTCGGGAGCAAAAAAATATGCGCACACTCCATTAAATTAATCTGGCACAAAAACTAAAACGTAAATTCCACTTTTGCTCAAAATCTTTAAGTAGCGCTTTAAAATGAGCATATTCTTTTAATACGTTTCTTATCCTTAGACTCTCAATTTGTTGTGATCGATAATCACAACATTTTGTATAAGTTCAATTGTTCTCTGCAACAGTAGGGTAAAAGGCTCTCTCTTCAACTGTATTAGTTGGCTGTCAAACGTCAACCGGAATTTCCGTCATCTGAATATTAGGATGTCGCAAACATCAGCCATGGCTTAAAACATGGATTTTCAAGAAGAAAGTGCACAGAAAGTACCGTTTCAGTCCAGGCTTTAAGAAATCGGGTTCACCGGCGTACAAATTCATCAGAGAAACGGGAAGTGGCTGAGTCGGTGGAAGTCAGAAGGACTCAAGGCAGCTCAGTCCAAAAAGCCTACGGGTCAAAATTGACCCCAGCGCATCGAGCAGCTCGTCTCTTCAAGAGAGATGTTGATGGACAAACGAGCAATGGCGTGTACTGTTCTCGGATAGCAGAGTGTGTTTGGGCCAAGAGACGGGAGAAAGAGCACAATGCTGCAAACGAGTGCTTTTGGAGGAGGTTCCTGTATGGTGTGGGTGCTTTGGACGCAAAAACCGAGCTGGTTTTTATACCGGCGGCCGACAGGAGGTTTTGCGAATGATACATCCAAAAATTAGAGAACCACTCCGGTTTTATCGAACCTTTATCACAAAATGCCCGTCCACACAGTCTTTCAGCATTACTTGCAAGAACGTGAAATCAGTGGACTGGCCGGAGCGCAGCCCATGGGCCAAGAGACAGAAAACGAGTGTTTCCGTGCTTTAATAACTTTGAAAATTCCACTCCGGCGAAATCACAAAATTCTTTCAGTTCATCAGTTCTGACGGTATAAATATGGAAGTATTTATATACTTTAACTGCAAAGCATTCAATATCCAACGGCAGATAATCTACGGCTGTTTGAATGCAGGTGTGGATTATGTGGGCACCGCACACTACTCCGATTATTTCTTTCCCTAAACTATGTTGAAGATGTCACCACCATTATTTTTTCCTTTTCTAGCGGCCCCGCCAAAATTTGTATTGGTGTTGTCAGCACACATAGCTACTAATTTTTCTTTAAGGTTTTTGTTTTTGAATAATTCCTCAAGCAGTTTGCTCTAGGTATCAGATTGTTCGTTAGGAAGCGAAGAAAAGGAACTCATTTTAACGTGGACTCCAGATAGTGGCAAAAAATAACGAACAAGTACAGGAAAACATTTTTCTGCTTTTTTGTTCGATGCGTCTATGCTGAGACAAACAGACCCACAGGAACTCAATTCTTTTTCAACTTCATTAATGGATAGTGGAGCCAAGACATTACACACGATTGCCTCACTTTTGGTCTTTCCGGATGAATATTTTGGTTCATAAAGCTTTTTAATGAGTTTGGAAAAATAGTAATCTGAACTAAAACTGTGTCCATGAACTGCATGGTAGGTGAACATGCCTTCTTGTGCAGAGATTTTATCATCGATGTCCTTTTTTAAGATAAAATGTTGTAAATTAGAAGAAGTGCTGATAGCTTTCTCAGCATCTTTATGTTTTCTCGTTTTTGTGTGTTGGGTAATCATTTCTACCTTCATGAGCGACAGAAAAATGGACACCACAGGTTTTGCATACTACTTTTGATCTCTCGCTGGTAGAAATGTCGGTTTTAATAAACTTAAATTCTCTCTCCAAATCTTCATTGAAAACACATAACCGTTTTTGCTGTTTTGGGAGAGACATTATTCACAACACATACACCGATATATGACGAACAGACGAAATGTACACTAAAACTGAGCAACCGTACGACCGTATTCACGGAATGAGAGAGGGAAAGAAAATATACTACATCCTCTCACCAATAGATCAGATTGGCAACTGGCACTGCACTGGCGAGGAAGCGTGACGCGTCAGGTACAATGGGTACAGTCAGCAAGCAAACACGCATCAAGTAGCACAGCAACGATGATTTTTTATGCACTTTTGATGGAAAATGCTCGCTAAAGACATCACAGACAATGTTTTAAAAACAAGCTATCTCAGCAAGAAGCTATTCTTTATACTAAAGACATCACAGACAATGTTTTAATGGAGCAAGTATTGTCTGTTTTAAAAGAATTTGGACAGCCTGATTCAGAAAAGTTAGTAATTGATAAAATGCGACACGACATAGTGTTCATACAGAGACGTCAAATAAAAGTAATTTCCGCTGATCCTAAATATAAAAAGATCAAATTAGATCTAAATAAATCCCAATTTACTAGTTTATAGTAGCTTTATTAAAAAAGTTAAAGAGACAGTCAAAATTTATGACTCTATCTGCACTCTAATTAATGTCTGTCAAAATTTCAAATGCTCTGCAGCAGATGCTGTTGAACTTTGGTTGAGTATTGAATTACTTGAAAAGTACCAGAGGCAGTTGAAAGACCGCGTCAATAACTGGGTTTTAACCAGTACATTCTTTAGGCATTTTATTTACATCATCGATATGATAACAAAAAACTGTCCACAAGGAAAATTAAAAACGGTCAATATCTTGAGCAAACCTTTTTATTCGATTAAATTACTCTTGTGTCTCAAACGACGTTTCGACGACTCCGTCTTCTTTTTCGAGTTTTCATATAATTTGGTAAACCAACGTAGCTTGTTCGGAACTGTTTCGAACACGCTATGTAGTAGAATAGTTTCGAACAAACTATGTAGTCGCACAGTATTTTATTCGTTTCTAATGAAGCATATTATGCCGTTACGTCTAAGAACTCTCTTTTTTTCAAACGTCTCAATGGGAATGGAATTGAAAAACGGGACAAGTTTAATTGGGTTAAAATTGGGAATATTCTGGGTATTAGAGGAAAAATATGGATAGTCTTTTAACATTCTGGTGAATGATCCAAACTGAATGTCCAAACTTGTCAGAATTTTCCCTAAAAGTTTTTAAGATTACGGCGTTCTAAGATTAGCTCCCCCTTCCTAATTCGAAATTGATTAATATTTGAAAGATCAAACAAGTTAATGGGTATGTATTATACATTTAGATTGAGGGATAAAATTTGAAAATGAAGATATGGACGAGAAAACGACGCTATTATTTAAATTATAAAAATATTTCAGTGAAATTTCCACTAGGGATAAAGACTATTTTGCTCACTAAGCAAGTAGTACTTTTTGATATAGTTATTTGTTAGTATATATTTGGAATATTATGGATTTACATGTTTTTGAATTCTTTCCTTAGTATCCTACCAATATCATAATATATTCTTTTGTGTATTTTAGATTAAAGGGTCAACAGTTTATATCAAGGATTAACGGAGAGTAAAGGGCAAAGCTCCTTGGTTGCGTTAAAGTGAAATACGACTTCAATCTCCTATACGCATAAATTTTTGGCGTACTTTTCTCTTCTTCGCGTCGTTTCCATCATTTTTATGTCCGATACCTTTTCCAGCGATATACGAGCTTACGTTGGCGCTGGCTGCGTTACTGTAATGTTGGACAGGGATCACAGCTCGCAAGATGATGATAGACGTCTGTTAAATAACACCCTGTTATTGAGCAAACATCATTATCCGAAATTATGACCTAGACATTGCAGCGTAAGCCGAAAACAAAACGAACCCGCTGGAATGAAATATGAAAATAGAACCTAACAGCTTTCGGCGACAAAATTACTGTTAGTTAAATATTAGTTAAGAAAAGAGTAAGAATGATCTATTAGTACAATACACACAATCTTGATAGAAGCTGTAATTATTTTCTGGAATTCTGCATACAGAATGAAGCATTTTTCAACATAAATATTGGTCTTGATGTTTTCATTGGATACAAATTGGAATAGTGGATTGCTTTGAAGTTAGTCACTGTATTTGTACGGGCGAATCAACAGGAGGTCTTCAATGTTGCATAGTACGAGGGCGTATTTTTAATTGGGAATATTCTATCTATCTACCTGGCCATGAAAAAAAGCACATACGAGAACAACATTTTTTTTTTCTACATAATTCCTTTCAACACTAGTACGCTCTTTTTTCCAATTGCTCCACACCCTCAGAAAAAATTGCTTCAGTAACTCCGCAAAATATTCTTCAACAGCTTCTTTGAGTTGTTCATTAGACGCAAAACGCTATCCCCTGAGATGCTTTTTTAAATTTTTGAATAAGAAGAAGTCTGAAGGAGCTAGGTCGGGGCTATAAGGTGGATGCCTTAACTCTATAAACCCACAGTCATTGATTATCTGCTGAACTTTGTTTGCCTTACGAACCCGGCAATTGTCGTGCAGCAACAAGTTTTTTTGTGGATAAGAATGCAAGCGTTTTTCCTCTAGAGAATTTTTTAAATTTTTAATTGTGTTCAATAAGCAAGACTCTTTCAACTACCCAGAAAACAGTTGCCATCAGTTTTTTTTTCCAGAAAATTGTGTCTTGGCCTTGTTTGCTGGTGGAGAGCCCTTATGAACCCACTGCAGGGATTCTTGTTTAGTAGGAGGGTCCCAGTGATGTACCCAAGTCTCATCCCCGGTGATAATTCGAGATAAAAATGTTTTATCCCTCCCTAACTCGGCCAAATTTTCTTGAGAAACTTCTTTTCTGTGCAGTTTTTGTTCAGGTGTAAGCAATCTGGGTATTCACCGTGCAGACACCTTCTTCATACCCAAATCATCATGCAAAATTGTGAGGACACTTGCTTCGGATATACACACTTCATTGGGAATGACAGAGATTTTTACACGTCGATCTTTCAGTAGGTACCAAATTTTTGACTTTTCGCACAATGTCTTCAGTTCAAGCATCAACAGGTCGTCCGGACTTTGGATCATCATTGACTGACTCTCGGCCCCATCGAAAGAGATTAGAGCAATATTTTACTTGAAAATAAGATGGTGCATCTTCCCCATACACAGCAACCATTCTTTCATAAATTGCTTTTGGAGAATTGCCTTCTTTTGTCAGGAACTTTATTAAGCTGTGATGTTCAACATTAGTTTTACTCATTTTATGGAGAAGAACTTAGCATATGTACTTCTAACAGTGACAGCAATTTTTCAATAATTTGTTTGACATCGTCACTCTTTTGTTTCATAGCTAGGCAGATAACATAAAAATCCTCCTAAGTAGAGAGGCAACATTTATGACAGTACACTTTAATGCTAACAAAGGACTTCGACAGGGCAGCCTCTTGAGTTCTCGTTGTTTATAATTTTATCACAGATCAGATACTACAACATAGATTTATGGCAAAAATTAACTGGAAAACTGCAATTCGCATATTAGTGTAGAATGTAAATAAAGAGGCATGTAAATTAGAGGAATAATGAGGGCCTGATATGGAAGAATGGATTTGGAAATAAACAAGATAAGTGAAGTGAGGTACCTTAAAAGGATATCAGATGCCAAAAAAATTGACAGAATGTGAAATACAGCGAGAGTTTAGGCAACAATGGAAGAAATACAATTGAGCTGGTGGGAACACTTGTCTACGATGCAAATTAAGGTAGTTTGGGAACTCCAGACGAAAATGGCACAGCCTGAGAAGAAAGTTAGATGATATAGTGAACATGTTCAATCCTGCCAAAGTACAAAACATACCTACATAAAGAAAAATAAATAACAAGGTTTAGGGAGAAAATCGTTTATATCACGACAATATATATTATACATTATATGAGTTCATGTTGTACAGGACTAGACTTCGTTGCAATAACGCTGTAACCGTTCAAATCTGCTCTATTGTATACCTACGTTTAACACACTCCATTTAGATGTTTTGCTTCAATTCAAGTGCTTTGTAATTATTATAGTGCATACTATAACATGCTGTCGGGAGCACGTTGTTTGATGTGACTACTTGTTTGTGAATTTGGTAAAATAACTAATTTGATTGACATAACCTATTAAAATAGATTCGACATTTACATTATTCGATTCTTTGTTGTTAACAGGTAACGTCACGAAAATTGGAAGACATTCTATCAAACGGTGGAACTAATTTTGGGGTAAACGGTACCTATTACGCAGATAAAATAAAAACAAAAAGGAAAAATATTGTAGCTGGGAAACCGGTTGAAATTTTGAATATTATGATAAAGTGAGGCTAAGTTAACACACATCCAATTCTTTTCTAGTGTATGCAATTTATGAGAATTTAGAAAAGATTAGTCGTTGGTAAGAGCCAACAAGTTTTTTAGCCCCATGCAGCTATTATGGACTGAATGGAAAGAAAATATGACCTGCAAGGAACTGTTTCTGATAAAGATTTTATTACAAGTGACATATTTTAGGACTACTTTAGTAGGTTATATTAACCCATTCGGTCACTATTTATTTTGGTTCAGAGAAAAAATCTAAAATTGTGGTACTAGAAAGTCTGATTGATCTGATTTATTTGCAATTTTTTGATATCACTTGTGAAGGGTTACCAACCCCCGTTCAGGGGTTGGCACATGTTGTCAATTTGCGACATAGTGACTAAAGGGTAATAAAATAACAAATACTTCAAAAATTATCTTTAATTATGAACAAATTTTAAGCATTATGAAATTGTTTAAAACAAACACAATTTTGATTAAGACATAACTCTCGGGATTGCTTTGTACGACCAGGATTTTTACACCTAGATCTAAATTTTTTATTGTCGTAGACTGGCCAGTGATTTAGTCCATCATACCGTACCTCCACAACAAGACGAACTTCTTGACGCTTTTATACTCTGGTTGGAGCCTTCGGTGGAGGAGGCCGTCCTCGTTGACGAAGGAGGTCCTTATCTTCGAAAATAAGCACTTCGGCGATATAGGATCTGAAGTATAGAAGATCTAACACATTTTTTTGTTTCTACCTCTAACAAACTTGCCTTCTCTTTGTATTGAAGCCAAGCATTTCTACAGGAAATGTCTATTGCATGCGTAAACATGCGTAAAGTCCATGTTATGACCTAATAAATGTTTTATAAATTTGAATCATAAAATCCATTTTGTCTACACCCCCCATGCAAGCATCGTAGATTTTTACGACCTCCGGTTGAGACAAAAAATATATTTTTTTTATTCTTATCCAATCGCTTGCATTTATCGGCCTCTCCAATTCCTACAAATGTAGATGCGAGGTGAAGTGGCTTATTATCAAACCACTTGGTGACAATGACTTCCCCATCTTGAGAGATAAGCTCCTCCATGGCACCTCTTCCTTTCTGTTTCATAGTTTCATCATCCATAAATGGTAGGGATGCTTGCAACGTTCAATGCTTGCAGTACAAGTGGCTTAAATCCCTTGATTTCTCAAAAATTGCAGTACAAAAACAAATTATAAAGACAATTGCAGCAAAATACAAAATGTACTGTACAGCATCTTGTAACAAGTCGTCCACCAAGATAGAAACATCAGGTGGCTCAATTGAATACACCATGACCAAATGGTATTTGCAGCTATTCAGTTCCTATGATGGAAGCTAAAATGCGGTATCGTAATTGACGACACTATGACCGAAAGGGTTAAAATGGCGAAGCCATCAGCTTAGGGACTCTTCGTCCATCTCCAAGACCGAAATAATTGCCATTTAGGCCTGCGAAGAGGGCATTCTAAACTGCCTGCAGGTAAACAGATCGGTAGAAATTTTATCTGACAGTCAGGCTGCCTTTAGAGTA
The DNA here is from genome assembly GCA_023690525.1 of Holotrichia oblita. Taxonomy (NCBI): domain Eukaryota; kingdom Metazoa; phylum Arthropoda; class Insecta; order Coleoptera; family Scarabaeidae; genus Holotrichia; species Holotrichia oblita. The sequence goes on along the minus strand of CM043021.1, from coordinate 16,822,496 downwards.
CTACAGGCTGTTAAGTTTGATTCCGAGGTGGTATTTAATTGCCATAGGAAGCTCGAAAAACTGGTAGAACATCAAAGCACTACGCTGAGATGGGTATCAAGCCATAGAATCAGAGGCAATGAAATAGCTGACAAGTTAGCAAGAGGTTCCAGCGAACGGCCATTCATTCAGACCAATTACCTCAAACCATTGATGTATATAACTTTAATCTTAATTTAATCTAATTAAATAAAGACATAAGAATTTTGACAGTACAATCATATATTTCACAATATACATCAACTTTGTCCGTAATAGAATAGTGAATTTTTCAGTGCTAAATCAATATTGGAATTCAGACGTGAGGCTGTACGCGAATCAGACTTCTTAGGATTCTTGGAGAATTTTACATTTTTTCTTATACTTTCAGAACTACGATAATCTTCCTTATCATTTACGAGAAGCTTTCCCAAATCGAAATCCTTGTCATTAGAACCTAATTTGAATTCTCTCATGAGATAATTCGATTTTGAAATCGATTCCTGTAGTTTCGGAGCCTCTAAAACCATATTGGAAGTTTCTGTTGAGGACGGAGTCCTTTTTTTTTTGAGTATTCCTCTGTTGGTTTTACTGGAATGTGAAGTATCAAGAAGAATTTGTGGGTCAGAGTCTTTTGAAATTTCTTCTTTAGGTTGCATCACTACTAAAATACTATCGTTAGTTTTACCTTTTCTGGTCGGTTTCTTATTAATTTTTGTAAGTTTTTGTGTGCGTTTTATTAGTTCCCGCATATATTCTGTTGGATTCGAATCGAAATCTTCTGGTTCATCGTCGTAATGTATTAGTCCAGCTGAATCTTTTTCGTAAACCGTATTTGTATATAGAGTTTCAACACCCGATGTCCTTTTCGGCGAAGGAAAATCACTAATGGATTTATATTTGAATTTTGGTTCATTAAAATATTTCTCTTGTATTTTTTGAAGGCGGTCGTTCAAACTATTCAAAGTAGTAACCAATTTATTTTTCTTTGTTTTATTTGATCTACCATGATCTAAAGCTCTAACAGTCCATTGAGTTCTCGGTTGGATAGGCGAAGATTTTTTGTCGACGAATTCCTTCGCTTGACAAACTTTCTGTTCTATTTCATCCTCTTCCTTTAAAGGACTCAAAAGTCCTTTATTTGGCCCAAGTAAGCTTCTAATATGTTCCAATTGTATATTCGCCATATTTATCTCATCTCTGGTTATCTTTAACTGTTGTTCGATTACTGATTTTGGTGGTGGTTCATGTTCTTTTATTTCTGGAATTTCATTGATTTGAACTTTAGGTTTGTCTCGTGCAATTGGTTTCGTTATCTCGACAAACATTTCGACATCCCTCTTCTTTGGCGGCTGATAAATTGCTTCCGCTTTATAAACCGATGGTATTTCAATGCCGACTGTCTTTATTCCTCTCAAAGGAGCTCTTCTCATAGCAGGTTTTACTATGTTTTCTTTAACTGGTCTCACTCCGTACCTCCTTAACATTTCACCGATGCTGTCTTTCTTGCTGTTCACTATCGTATTCTTTTTAACCATTTTCTCTATTCGTTTAGTGTTACAGACCCTTTTGAATTCTTCGAAATGGTTGTTTCGTTTGGCCAACTCTTGTCTCGAAGTCGATGCATTTTTGAGTACGTTGAAATAAACGCTCAGCTGGCTATCTTTCAGCTTGTTCACCTTTACCGAATCGCCTAGGCTTAGAGGTTCCGACGAATTTGCATTAAACGAATATCTTGAGTAGTTTCTATTGCCGAACATTGACATTTTTTATGTTGTCATTGTAGTGTCAAAATGTTAATGTTCAATATTACTATAGATTGTAATTTGCGATGAGAAGTGGGCTTTCGAAGTGAACACTAGTCAAAGTATTGTTGCACAAATTGGATGGATGAGTTAAATCGTTTGACGAACAAAAATTATAGGCAATTCGGTGAAAATGCTATCGAGCTGTCAAAGGCAGTACAGTCATGGTTATGTCATGATTGCGCGTCAAAATCTGTATCAGGTGACTAGAGTCTTTATAAAGCTCATTCTTTTACGTCATTATTTTGATGGTAATCTCATTCAAAGATTAAATAAACTTTAACGTTATTTTCATGCTTATTTTGTATACGAATAGCGTAGCAAAAAATCACCCTCCGTATATACCAAATCACCTATACATCTATTGAATAGAAATCGCTTTCGGTATAGTAGGAATCCCCTTGGTTTTATAACGCCATTACACCTCTTCAAAACAATTGAATAACGATTTTTTTTTCAACGGGATCAACGAAGTGGGCCTCTATCTAGCGGAAATATAACGTCGTGATGCGCGTGATTCGCGTGAGCAAACTCCACGACATAGAGAATAGAAACGTGAATGTCGTACGCTATTAGTTCTGTGCCGTACGGGCGAAATAAAAGAAAAATACTAAAAGGGGAACAGGAGAATGAAAATTTGCGGTTGGCAGTACTGATGGATGTTAAATCGAAGTATGGTTCGTGAGAATGTGAGGGGATATCATCCGAATGAAATAGACATGAATAATTTTACTAACAGTAAGATGGTTCTTAGAGGTATGGCAGTTTTTAGTAAGTACCTAGTAAAATTTTGATTTCTTTGGGATCCCATTGCACAAGTGCCTTTTAGGCAATTTGTGTTTGTGTATATATGACCAACAGAGAAAGAAAGCTATGAACAAAATTTAATTTAAATATATTTGATATTTAAGTACATACATCTTAATTTCTACAATATTTAACAATCATGTTGCAACGTTTCAAATGATAACGATCAATTTGCGAACAATATTGTCGTTTTATACTCTTCACACGATTTAAATCTGAAATATCTGTCGTCAAGTGGGTGCTATTCGTTATTGGAATTAGGTCATTTGTATTAGCAAAGCCACAAAGGGGCGATTTCCTCGCTGCAATTATGGATGGAATATTGGGGGTGACGAGGAGATTAATTTGAACTCCGTCTTGTCTTAGTGATAGTAGTTGTCGTGTTTCTGTCACCGGGGGCTATTAATTTGTGATTGCGTTGTCCGTAGCGTCGAGGATTTTGGTATAAACCTCGAGGGGGAATGGAACAAACGTCGACGTTGCTAATACTAAATTTTCAACGATGGAGTTCATTTTCTTTGACCTCGTTTACTAGTACGACTGTATGTAAGACTTCGTCTATAGTTGCATAACTTTAAATGACTGTAACTGTCGATTTAATTTGAAAAGAATTATCCTGTGTCCCTCATAACTATTTAGTTGTGTTTGTGAACTTGTATCGTCTGTGACTGTTACACACATCAAGGAGTAGGTCATCTACATACATATTTGTAAAGGGAATCAGAACTCAATTATTGTTTTGTTGTGGTTACAACTGGCAGAGTCTTTTTGTTGAGGGTGTTTTTTATGCTTGGTAATTTCTTTTCTTGTCTTACTCAATTCTCCTCCCTTGTCGTTTTATAGACTACACATAGCTGCAAATTATTGCAGATTTTGTAATTTAATTTTAAGCATTTTTTCCTACAAAAAAACTCTGTCTTTCCGTTTATTATCCTCGCAACACTGTCCTGCCATCTGAATCGATCTCTAACGCAGGACCTGCCAGCAGGTGACTGTTTTTTTAATACTTATGTATTACTGGAGGAAATTCAGGATTCTATCTCTCTCTTCCTTTCCTTGTAAAAAGAAACCGCAAAGTAGGAAGGAATTGGTTCATTACGATGGCAGTAAGACAGAATTAACTAGGCTGCTTATCGGCATACTAAACACTTAAATGATGCAAGTCAGGGTCAGAGGGTGGTCGCCACTAGCGTGGTTTACACGTTTAACACGTCGAGTTACTCTGACCTTCTGAAAATTCTTACCAATTTTTTTGTTCCCGAAGAAGCCTGGCTCTCCCTGGTGATGTAATAACACCAGTCTTAAGTGAGGATCAGTCAAAGAAAAATAATACAACGCAACGTAACAAATTAGCCGATGCATATATTAAAAAATCACCTAACTCTAACAAAACAGTTAAATTCTTAAAAAATAAAGCAATATTTACAAATTCTAAGCCATATAACATTTAATAAAAAAATAAAATTATTTCAATTTATTCTCAGGAAAATATCCACCACCACACTTAATAACTGCTTTACATATTTTGAACATTCTTGATACAAGTCGTTGAAGTGTCTCTACTGTAATTGCGTTCCTCTCTGAGATGTTCCCAAAGCTGTTGTTGTGACCGTGAACAATGTTTCCTCACCCTTCTATCCACCTCATTCCAGAGCAGTAGGGATTTATGCAATTTCCCTTTGTAAATATCTTGCAAACGTACCAAACATATTCTATTTAGATTGGGGCTATTTGGGCAGATAAATTACTGAAGTGACGAATTTGTGTGCTACTGATCTCTCACTTATGGCCGGTACTGTATAACTGTTATTTTTTGATGCTGCACAAACGTTCAGAAAAATAGAAGCGCATTGGAGAACTCCAATATTCCAGTACGACCTGATATTTAAGAAATCTAGACTATAGCTTTTAAACTAATCCAAGCGTTCATCTCCTTAAAACTGGACGATTCGAAAATTTCATTCATTAACTACATTAAGAGCTTTAGAAAGTTTATCAATTTATTTGAGATCAATTCTATTCCACTTATTAAAAGAAAGATTGCTACAAGAGAGGGAAAAGCGTCAAGATCTCAGGTCATCTTCATGAAAACAAGATTTCGAGTCATCATTTACGAAATCTAATAAAATAAATAAGTTGAAGGGAAAGAAAAATGTTTTGAGAGGAATAAGCTCCCACTATGAAATGGAGAAAGCTTTAGCTGCAGAAACTTTGCCAGATGAAGAGGAAGACCATTTTTGAAAAAGGCTACAAGAGGGCAGCTCATGAACTACATTATGGGGTCAAAAAGAACAATTATGTTGCTGATTTAACGGGTCGATGGCCGCAGTGGTTAGGCGGCTGACTATTGTTGTGAGAGGACGATAGGCGCCGGGGTTCAATTCTCTGGAGGGACGGTGACATTTTTTCAGAGAGTTTGATCATGGATCGACTTGCCATTCGCTGTTAGGAGCAAAGTGACTAACAGCGCGGCATCATAAAAGGCGATATGATGCTGTCACAAAGCCATTTAAACACAACTTACACACACCAAATAATAATACACCTTACGGAGTCACTGCAACTAAGCACCCACCACATAAAAAAAAAAATTATGTAAATAAAATTGATTCTTTTAAAATAGTCATTTATTACTTCTGCCAGGGTTCACCCGATGAGTGGAGTAGAAGTCGAAAAATGTGAGTTAAGGCAGTTGATATAATGTATGTAAGGGCACGTTCGAGACGGCAATAGGCACCTAGGCGATTAGCCCATAACCTACGGATGCTGCAAATGTGCTCACACTACCCATGACAGTAAATGTCATGAGTCACAAAACCAATTGCCCGCATCTTCTAGAGGGGACCGGCAAACATCGGTGGGCTTTCCCGCTCCTGTGCTCTCCGTATTAGACAAGTTCCCTTGTCAATGCTTGATGGGTCACCGCCGGAGACGCATTCTGCGCGAACTTGTACCACACATCTAACCTCACAGATGGGGCGGAAACGGAATCTGGCCGTGAGGTAAAACCAGTCTACCCGTGAAATAAGCCTGTACAACGGGAACAGCCGGCATGCAGCTCTACCCCATACAGAATGCCAATTACGACGGTCGTTGCCCGGAAGCCCGGAATTGAGTAGCCGCAGCATCTACAGCCACACCGTAGGGTCCCAGAGTTGGCGAGTTGTACTGGGATGAAACTAAGGTTTCCCCTATGCATGTAAAAGATCAGCTAAATTCTATCAATGATGGATAATGGCGGAGATTGGCGGTATATTGTTGTAATCTTTTTGTCATTTTTTTAAAGAAGTGGTGCCTCTTTGCACATATTTTCACCTTTCTCATCTCATTTCCAGAGATATGATTACACAGAACAACACACTTTTATTTTTTTATTTTTCTTTATGAATTATATACAAACTTATTTTGTTTTATTTTCCTAATAATTGTTCTAAAAACAAATATCTTCTATCACGTCTGATATTATAAACAAATGAAACTCATATTGATAATACAATACTAACACTAACTAAGTATATGCTATTCTGCGACGTATGTAGAAAGTCTTTCTTTTCACTTTTCTTTTATATTGGGATGAAGAACATTCCGAAATTAAAGCCAAACAGTAGTCAGAAAGAATCTCGCTATTCCACTTGCCCTGATAGCGTTTTTCAATAGTGGAAATACCTTATGAAATCTTTCCCCATGTTCGTCACTAACATCGCCAAGATTCGGGGGAAAGAAGTTCAGGTGCGAATGCAAGAAATGTATTTTAAGACTCATATTACAGCCTAATGCATGGTAACTTCTAAGAAGCTCACTAACAATTTCCTCTAATCTTCAGATTTTTTATTTTCTAAGAAATTCTTTGTCACACTTTTAAATGCATTAAATGGGGTCTTATAAAAATCCCCTCTTTAAGTTTTGCCTCAGATATATTAGGAAATTTTTGTTTAAGGTATCGAAATCCCAGTCCCTCTTTGTCCAATGTTTTGACGAAATTGAATGAAGGGGTAGATGTTTCCTATATGTAGAAGGACAGCTTTCAAACTCAATTTAGAAGCATCTATAAAAGAACGCCATTCTTCCGGTTGGTGTTTGTAATCTAATTCTCGCATTAAACCGTCAACATTTTTGCAAATTGAAAGACCTTCTTCAGTTGAAAAATACTGTGACAGTTCTTTCAGGCTATTTCGATATACAGAAATACGCATATCCGAAGCTAACAACTTCCATCCTTGCAGTCTTGAACTCGACTCGAGATCTCGAACTCGAGGCGTGTCCTCTTGAGATGGCAAATATTCTTCATCTGTGTCCGGCAACTCTGAAATGTATTCTTCTATCTCGGTTTCAACATGTTCTTGGTTCGAAACATCCATAGGACTTGGTACTGGCAAAGCTTCCGAATGAGGAACTGGACGAGTGGCAGAAGGTAAATTAGGATAGGTAATTTTATCCTTATTTTTACTGCAAAACCTAGCAGTCTGTCGAATGATTTTGTTCTCGCCAAATCATAGACCTACCAAATGGCATAGCTATGCTCTTACCTTTTATCCAGCTCCTCAAAGTAACAGCACATCGTGCACAGACATTGTGAGGGGTTCGCAACTTGTCTTAAATAACGTGTCTTCCTTGATTTGATTGGTTCTACAGAAAAAAAAGGGAGTGGTTTAACGACTATGACGTACAAATGAAGCCCAAACATGTTAAATCCTGTTCAGACATGCCCGTTAGAATGATAACAATTTGATAGTTTCTTTTAACTTACTCATAAAAAATATCTTTAGACATACATTAATTTAATACATTTTTGAAAATATTTTCAGAATTACAATGGAAAAGTCCATGACGTACACGTATCAGAGTATAAGAAAAAAAACCTAGTTGACCAGTGTTATTTAAGTTTGGAACTATTTGGATACTTAAGAGCGCGCAAGCTAAAGACACATAGCTAAAGGCGTTATTAATGATCAGTATATCAAAGGTGCCGTTGAATTTGTGATTATTATTCTATGGCCCACTTCAAGAAGCAAGAGGAATATCATTATTAATTTGCTAGAAGTGTAGAGTTTCGCGAATGATACGATGTAGGAAGATGGTTAGATTATTAGCTATTCATGTAACTAATAGTATCCGTTAAAATAGGAAGTTTGGATGCGACGAGGAATTTCCAACAGTTAAACATTCTTCAAACCGCGAAACTATCGAATTTTAATTAAGCAGTCGACACATAGCTAAAATATAAACTTCCTATTTCCTGCTAGAGTGTATTATACGTAGGTATTTTATAGATCAGATATGCAAACGATACGCTATTGGAACGCCTAACCTTTTACCGTCGTTTTAATTAATACCCCTCGCAGGTAGCAGGTAGATAGGTAGTTATGTTCCAACGTAGTTATTTTGATTAAGCTATTATGCGGTCTAGGGAACGTTTCCAATTGCAGCGAACCTCTGCTGCCATTAAGCGTCACATTAAATTTATGTAGTGTACAATAATTAACTTCTGCACCTGTGCTTGCCGGCTCTAATATTCGAATGGACGTCTAACTGTAGTAACCTCTCAAATTGGCCGCAATATCGATGTTAATTATAATGATATCAGATAGGTTCAGAAGATCGTGTTATCGAATGATAGTAAAAAATTTAATCGATAAGTTTTTTTAATTGGCAATTTGTATGGAGGATGATATCGTGGTTTTGTAGCGTGTGCTCTCTTGTTATTTAAAAATGCTCATTCATAGAATAGATTGTAGTTTCGATTTTTCACTTGTGCACCTCTGGTGAAGGTGATGTTGTAATAAAGCCATGAAAATCTACCACACTAAACTACACAGCAAGAGCTGCTGTTCAACTTATTATACACATTTATGTAGGAGTATACTCAATTGTGCGGGTAACCAATATATCGATTGCAAATTGTCTAGATATTTTAATATTCCCAAGCTTTATATCACTGCTGCACACAACTAGATTAAAATGAAGAGAATAATTCGTTTATTTTCATATAATTAAATTAATTTTAATTTCATACAATTTCTGCAGGAAATTCTATTTGGATGGTTGAACAAAGAAACATATTTGAACGTAGACCCGATAATCCGGATTAGATGCCGTACAATTATTCAATTAATAATTTGCATTGTATTATCCAGGATGTAAATCTATAATCTGTAATCACTGTTATTTCAGTTAAACGTATCTGTAAATGAATAACCGGTATGGAATCCGTTGGAATAGCTTGATTTATGCCAAACTAAATTGACGTATTCGCTACATAAATTAATTAACGGAACATTTTTCGCGCTTGGCGCACTTAGTGTCACGCTATTCGAAATGACATTTGTTTAGATAAAATTTCCCGTCATATTTATGATGTTCCCGATTCAGTGTTATATAAATTCGCGTTTAAAATAATTCAATTACCGGTTTCGGACCGGTTGCGCTCTACATACATCTATTTATTTATTAAATTATGAATTTATTAAATTATGGAAAACGGCAAACTATAATTACGTTGTCAGTAGGTAATAATATATTATTGTTGCCTAAATGGTATAACATCTGGTAGCTTCGAAAACGAAATTTTTTTCTCTTAAATAAGTGTAAAAGTAACGGATAGATTAAATAATCAGTTCGAAACCATAAAGTTCACTTGTGAAAGAGAAGAAAACGGTCAGCTACCCTTTCTAGATACTTTAGTAATTAGAAATAACAGTAGATTAGAGTTTGACGTGTATAGAAAGCAATCGGTACACTTCGCTACATTCCTTGGGATTCCCATCATTGTGTTCAATACAAAATCACCGAAGAAACAATATTTCCTTAACTTACTAAGTAATTTAAATCACACGAATGTTTTATATATTTCCATTCCGTATTGGAAAGGTCGACATATATACAATAAGCTCGTATATAATTTTAATTGTGAAGTATTTGACGCGATTAGTAATTCACATATTGGATTTGCTCGCTTTATAGAGATAAATGCTTTACTAGCGAATTCAGATGTAACAAGTCACGGTTTGCATTTAAAAATGTCAGGAAAGAGGAAACTGGTACGTTATATTGCTAAATTCATTGCTGAGAACTGTGCAGGTTTATTTGGAAATATTGAAGCAAATCCATTTGTAAATACTAATAATTTAATTGAAATAAGTTTGCATTCAAAAGATACAGGATTTAAGAGTAATCTAAATACTGGTGGGGATTCCTTTTTTCACTTCGAAGAAAACATTCAGGTACGGAGATAAACAGTCGACTATTTCATACTAATATATGTAGTCTCCGGCACAAGTTGACTCAATTAGAAGCTCTTTTATCAAATTTAGATTTACCTGATGTAGTATGCTTGTCTGAACACTGGCTCTCGAGTGATGAAATTAAATGTATGAATCTTAATAAATATCAATTAGTAGCAAACTATTCTAGAAATAACTTTAAAGCCGGCGGTGTTGCTATATATTCCAGGTATGCATTACAAGCAGATCTATACAATGTCTCCGTTAGTCCAATTGAGAAGGATTTTGAATTTGCCTGTGCTTGTTTCAATTTGAATAGTACCAGTTTAATAATAATCTGTTTGTATAGGTCACCGTCAGGAAGATTTGATGTATTTGTTGAGAATCTACTCTTATTACTTGAAGAAGTATTCGAAAGAAAACGAAATATTATAGTGTGCGGGGACTTCAATATCAATTTTCATACTGACGATAATCGTGTTCGAACACTATTAAATATTTTTAAATCATGTGACTTGCACCCACATGTTAAAAACTATACTCGCGTCGTGGAACACTCCAAGACTATAATTGATAATATATTTGCTAGTGCAACGCCCGGTGCACACAGATGTTATGTAGGTGAACCAATAGTTTCTGATCATTGCTATCAAGTCCTTGAAATGCAGCATCACATTTTATCATCCGATGTTGGCTATTCCTATAGGCGTTATTTTTCGGAGGAGGCTATTGCCCGGTTTCGGTCTGCTTTGGATAGAGAAGAATGGCTGGATTTATACTCCTCAGATAGTAATGCACAAAATGTATTTACGCTATTCTATGATAGATTTTTATATTATTTCAACTTATGCTTCCCTGTTACAAAAATTCGTAATAATAAGAAAACTACTGCAAATTGGTATACTGAGGATTTGAGAGGACTGCTCAAGACCTGCGTGATTTGTTTCACATATATAAGTCCTCTAACAACACAGCTGTTCTTGAAGCATATAAAAAATTGAAAAAAGAGTACCATTTACAGGTACAAACTACAAAAGCGGCTTTCTATGACCGTTTAATACAAAATTCCGAAAACAGAGTGAGAGATTGCTGGAATATTATCAACCAATTAAACGGTACGAGAATAAGCGATACAAAACTAGAACTAAGAGATTCCTTAGGCGCCATTACGTCTAATCCAAACAATATTGCAAACTTGTTTTGCTTGCAGTTTTGTAATGTCGAAAAACCTTACATTCCTTCATCTTTGGAGGAGACTCAATGTGCCCCCAGTAATAGTTTATACATGTACCCCACTGATATGCCTGAGGTGTTACGGATCATCGATGATGTAACCACTAAAAATAGCGCTGGGCTTGAAGACGTTCCATGTTCTATTCTAAAACATATCAAGCATCAACTTGGGAATCCACTGGTACATATCATTAACCGTTGTTTTGTTGAAGGTATTTATCCTTATCAACTGAAAATCATGAAAACCATACCAGTATATAAAAAGGGTAATCATCTCATGCCTGAAAATTACAGACCAATTTCATTATCATCAGCATTTGCAAAAATATTTGAAAAATGCATAAATAGTAGACTATCTGGATATTTACAAAAAATTGAATTTATTTCCAATAGTCAGTTTGGTTTCGTATCAGGCAAATCAACCTCTGACGCGATCTACCACTGCTTGAGCTATGTGTATGAGGAACTTGATAAACGTAATTGTGTAGCTGGAATTTTCTTTGATATGTCTAGAGCTTTTGACTTAGTCGATCACTCTATACTGTTATCTAAAATGTCAGAAATTGGAATTCGCGGTGTTGCATATGAATTGTTTTCATCTTACTTGCGTGATCGTAAAACTTGTGTGGCTGTAACAGGAACGGTGGATGGTGTTAGAAAAACATGTTATTCGTCTTTGACCGCCGTTTCCGATGGTGTTCCACAGGAGTCGATCTTGGGACCAGTGTTATTTCTCGTATACACCAACAATATAAAATCAATTCAGGGTCCATCAAGATTATGTCAGTTTGCTGATGACACTAGTTGTGTGGTGGCATCTACTGGAATTAATACCTTGGCCAGTTCTGTTAATACTGTCGTTACCTCCATGATTGAGTGGTGCACAGTGAATGGGCTGGTATTGAATGGTAACAAAACGGGATTGATTAGATTCAAAAATTCAAATATAGTTTCAAATGAAAGTTTATATGTAAAATGTAATGGAAAATCTATACCTGAGCAGAACTGTGTCAAGTTTTTGGGCCTACAAGTAGATAGTAATCCGAAATTTGTTAATCACTGTTCCTACGTAGAGCGTAAGCTCTCATCTGCTCTATTCGGCATGCGTAATTTAAGAGGCACAGTCACAGCAAATTCGAACAGAATGTTCTATTTTGCATATGTAGAATCTCGTCTGCGTTACGGTTTGGCGTTCTGGGGCGCCGTGCCCGGAGCGAATGGTGTGTTTCTTATGCAGAAGCGCATTATTCGATATATGATGGGTGTATCTTCCTTGACTTCCTGCCGCCCACTGTTCAAACAACTACGCATATTGCCGCTTTGGTCATTGTATTTGTTTGAAATACTTATATTTTTTAAAAAGTATCAGAGTAGCTTTCTGACAAATGGTGACATATACAATGATATGAACACGCGGTCGGCGTCTAATATCAGTGTACCTTCTCACAGGACAAATCTATTTGAAAGGAATCCTTACTATAGAGCTATAATATATTATAACCACCTACCCACGGAGATAAAAAATATTACTCCAGCTCATAGATTTAAATCAAAACTTAAATCTTATTTATTGAATAAATCATTTTACTGTGCGGCTGAATACATAAATTTGTAAAAAGTAACGTAAGAGTGTATAATTAATGTGTTTTTAATGTATATCTGACAATGTCAATGTCTGTAGGACTTATGCCAATAAAAAAAAAAATGGCAAGCGTGAATTTTTTGATGCACAGACTCCTCACTTTTTCCTTGAACAAGGCGAGGTATGAGAAAGAGCTTAAAATGATAAAAGATGCGGCCAAGTGTAATGGTTTCCAGCCTCAGCATATCTATAAGTTAATTAAGAAGTTTAATTATAAGAAAACTGTGAAAGAATCTACGACTTTTCGAGAGGATGTTAAAGCTTCACCCTTTGTGATCCTCCCTTACGCTCCCTTTATCGCTAAAGGTTTGAGTAAAGTTCTGGGATTAGTTTACGAAGTCTCATCGGTAACCATAAAGATAAGATACAACCTTTGGAAAAGTCAGGTATTTACGAAATCAATTGTAAAGATTGTAATCAAAATATTGGGCATACTAGGAGAGCAACCTCAACTAGATTTAAAGAGCATAGAGCGAATCTTAGATTTAATAGAATTGAGAAATCAGGCGTTGCTCAACACATTTTTGAAACAGATCGCAACATTGATCATACGAATGTTAAATTAATTAAACAAATAAACAATTGTAAGTTTCTAAATGTTCGCATTGGTCACTGTTTTCCTTAATCGGAAATTAATGATGTTAATCGGATTGACCGTGCATAACATTTAGGCTACTTTTTGTTTGTAGGTTTTATTTTAATTTAGTTGTTTTATTATCGCTTTGATAATGACAGCTTTGCTGTCGAAACGCGTCGGTGTTTAGTTAGAAGTTTTTGGTGTTTAGTGGATTGAAGTGTTTAGTGTTCTACATCTGCACCGAGAGACCCAGTGAAGAACTTTACTTTTCTATATCTTTTACGGAGATGTGAATTACTTTTCTTGTAATATTCCAAGCGGTTTTTGATTCCCTCTTCAATAATTTTCTTAAATCCTGTATTTATATAAATCATAAATGCTATAAATGTATTCTGTCATCTGTTTTAAGTCAAAGTTGTGCAACGACCTCTTAAATTGTAGTTTTGCTGGATAATTTTTGAATGAAAACCTTTGAGATAATAAACAAATCTGAAGCTAAAATTGAGAATTTTATTGAAGTTAATTAAGAGTAGATAGATAGTCATTTTATTTGAATTATTCATTTTCTGAATTTTTTTTATCGGCTGAGTTGTTTCTGAATGAGTTGTTGTGTTTAATTCGTTTAATCTAATTTATTCCAGTCAGTATGAGTAAACAAATATTCAATGCTCAAGCTTTTACAAGCAGTTGCAATGCGCGCAGTTCCTTCTCTTACAGGTCAGTCACCAACACCATGAATGGGAGAGACATAGCAGAATTTTAGACATTCATTTCCATTGAGATTTTTACGAACGTCAGATTTCCATTGAAATTATTCTCCATTATTTCGTTTAAGCATTGCAGATATAATATTAGTTCCTATATTATCATGTGTAGTATTAAAATTATTGAGTCTTCCTCTAATGTTATATCCGATATTAACATTTTTGTTCTTAACACCCCACCCCCTATTTCGTTAAGATATTTTTGCTCCCAAATTCTGCTCCAAAACTACAACCAACAAATTGACCTGAGATTGCGGGAACGATTATTTCGAGTTGCTCATTGTGTCACAAGTAGTACCTAAATAGATTGAATTTTGTGACCTCACCTCAAAATTAAATGTAAATAATTACCAAAGAATTTAGCGCTCATATGTAATCAGAAGGTGAAGAAAAAGGCCAACAATTGAGCGAGTTTAGCTTTCTTTAATGCATATTTGTTATTTTTGCTACAGTTTTGGTGGACCTGCAGTCTTTTCAAGTTACAAAGATTAATTTAAAAGTTACACAAGTAATCGTGGCGAGGAAAATATTAACAAAAAGAGGTGAGCAATTTAACTGCATAAAAAATACACTACTACATACCAATCAATCCTGGATTATTCTGGAATATTGATATATACGGTAGTAAACCCTTTAGAAGGTGAGCTTGATTCATTTAACTTTTCCTTGATCTTAGAAATACTCTCTTATTAGGGTTTATTGCTGGCGTTACCGCTACCACTGCTACCGGTTCCCGTTTACTTAGTGTTTTGTCTCTTCAATAAAGGGAAAGACTTCGAATTATTATCAATTTCAATATCTCGAATTTCAAGAAAGGCGTCATTGCTAGATACGTAGAACAAAACGAACACGAGGAGGTCAAAGGTAAAATCAACCGGTTTAGAGCGGGAAAGCGCCCACAGAATTGCCAATCGTTGACATTGGACAACTCCAAGGAGCCCACTGCGACAGCTAAATACCCGAACTTATTTGTACGTTAAATGGGAAATAATAAATACAATCCTTCACTATTTTACAAATTAATAGACTTTAGTCAATTATCACAATCCATTTTACATTGCATATTTTTTTTTGATTAAACAAAAAATTGTCAACCCTCAAAAGAGAACTGTATTATCATACGTATACATTAATTCACTCAGTAATCTCGTTTACACATATATATATATTTATACAGGGTGAGGCATTAGTGCGTCAAAGCTTAATATATCGATTAATATTAAAGATATCACAAAACGTTATGTGCAAAAATCGAAGACAGTTTTAAGCTACATATTTTAAAATTAGTTTCGTATATACAGGATGTTTCATATTGCCAGGGTGAACCAAACACACATTTTCTTAAATGGGACACACTATATAGTAATAATAATAATAATAAAGCTCTTTATTTCAGAACAAGAATAATACATGTTTGAAATGTGTCAACACAAGACAGATATTTAACTTAATTATATGCTACGTTAAGTACATAAGGAAATCATTGATTGAATAACAATTTATTTCTAACAGTAAGGGTTTAATATTTTATGAATATATGAATGGCTCGTTGCATTATAAAATTGAGCCATATGTTTGTGTACAAAAGAGAGTACTTCG
Source organism: Holotrichia oblita (assembly GCA_023690525.1). Taxonomy (NCBI): domain Eukaryota; kingdom Metazoa; phylum Arthropoda; class Insecta; order Coleoptera; family Scarabaeidae; genus Holotrichia; species Holotrichia oblita. Next base: position 16,806,831 of record CM043021.1, on the reverse strand, counting down.
GGAATGTAAGTGTCATAAAAGATTAGTAGCCCATTTGACTTAAACATATTTTTACATGAGCTCCCTTTTAATCCGTACATAATTCTGATTGCTTGCTTTTGGATAATAAATACTCTTTGAGTATGACTTGAGGAACCCCAGTTGGAATAAAAGTTACTAAAGTACAACGCTTTTAAGACATGGTTATTGCATGATTTTTGTAAATGTTTCAAAGCAAAGCAAGTTTTTGTAAGACTTTCACATAAAGTCTTCACATGATTATCTCACCTCAAATGCTCATCCACAATTAGGCCCAGTCGTCCACTGTACTACATTGCAGTAAGCTGTCTGCACTTTCACAACCCTGGCCCTCACACGTGGAGCTTGAAATATGAGGTTGATGTCATATGCATATAGCGGTATATTCTCTAATTTCAGAAACCGTGGTAAATTATTTATATAAATCAGAAAAAGGGTAGGGCCCAATATGGATCCTTGAGGTAAACCTATCTTCAACGCCACAGCATCCGATTTGCAATTACCACCAATTACTTTCTGTTCCCTATTGGTTAGATAGCTTTTAAGAAGGTTTAATACATTATCTCTATCTTTCTAACTTGTGCAAGAGTATTTCATGTTCTACACAATCAAAAGCCTTACGCAGATTGATAGATAATCTTAAACAGGGTATTCTCCCATCTAAACATGTGTAAATAATTTTCACCATGTTATGTAGTGCGGTGTCAGTACTCAACATGTTGTTGTTTGCTGAAGAGATTAAACGTATAGAAAAAGTTCATGATCTTGTCGTTTATTATATGCTCAAATATTTCAGATCATTATTGTCACCCTTGCCTTTATATACAGGCACCACAAGTGATGTTTTTAACTTAGTTGGATTAACTCCCTGGTCTAACGCCAGGTTGAATATGTAGGCCAGAACCCTATCGATGCCAGATAGACTCCGTTTGATAAGAAAATAATAAATACCATCCTCGCTCACTGCCATAGATGAGCTTAATTTCACGACAGCACTGGCGATATCAGCTGCGGTGATTGGTGAAAAATACATCGAGTTAGACGATAGTTCAATATTCTGATTGATCCAGTCATATGGGACGAAACCGTATCCCGTAAGCGTCTTCACTAAATTTGCCGCATGATTTGAAAAGAAGTCGTTGAATTGATTGCACATCACTGTGTTGTTAAAGAAAACATCCGGTAATTTAATATTCTTTTCGCCCATTCTGCTGTTACGTATAAGAGACCAGACAGTCTTTGATTTGTTTGAAGCATTAGTTACGTAATTATCATCATACTCTTTTTGTTTCTTTTCAATTAGATTTTTGTATTCTTTCTGAAAACTTGCAAATTTAGGATGCACAATAGGATTTAGTTTACTTATGTATATCTTTAAGGAGCAGAAGCTTGCTTTTATAATATAAAACTTCATCGTCTATCTATTGGATTTTCTTATTTCGATTCAACTTCCACACTTTACATCAGGAAAACATGTTTCGAAGTAATAATTGATGGTGTCGTAAAAGCTCTGTCAGCACAGTGGCATTCATATACTTGAAGTTAGGTTTCGCCATCAAGGTAGCCATGGAAAAGGTTGATTGAACCATCATTGAGTATTATACATGTATATCATTTTAAATTTAGATTAAGCATATCATTGAGTTATACGGAGTATTTCAGAAGTTATGGTCAATTTTCTCTGAGAATCATTGCGTGTTCAACGTCCAGACGTCCAGAGAATTTCAAGTTGTTTCGTGTGGAATACCACACGAAACAACTTGAAATTCTTTTTGTAATGGAATAACTTTTTTATATTGTTACAGTTTTATAGTAAAGTGATATTTTGCCAATATTGGGAAAACTGTGTACAGGGCGATTAAAAACACAAATGCATTATTTTCTCATCTTATTTAAATGGAACACCCTGTATTTTATATTGAGAAAGGGAACGACACTGAATGCACTTTCATTTTCTATTAACCACTCCCTATATCTAAAATCGTTAATTTCTGAGATATTTAATATTTTCTGCCGTTCTTCGACTAATCGATTTGCATTTCTTAACATTTAATACACGATTGATTGATTTGATTTATTTTTGTTACAACTTATCTAATTCATTATTCCAATAAATTATAAAATTATTATTATAAATAACTGCTAATTTCATGCCAACCCACAACATTTTCCACAAATTATTTTTTTGATACAAAGATTGGGATATTTAAATCATTTTAATTGCATTATCTACAACTGTGTGTTAAGTATAGGAGTAGCTGCATTTTATTTTTAGCTTTCAACGACACAAATTGGTGCCACAGGTTTGAAGCAGAATTAAAATTTGTTATGATCTTCAATTGTTTGATGACGCAAATTAGGGCGCAAATTTTTGTTACCGGAATCGAAATTTGTGCTGAAAATTGAGGTTCTTGTACCAGCTTTACAGGACATTAAAACTGCTAACCAAAAGCACTTCAAAGTCGGTTTTAAACAGCTTTCAAATATTTAATTTAAGTAATTTTAAAACAACTTTTTTACATTTTTTTGAGAAGGTTTAAACGAGACTTGATTAGCATTAACATAGATGAGTTTGGTCAGTCTGAACTGAGTTTTGGATACTCCTAGGATGATGTACATGATTTTTTGAATAGAGCTGCATATAAAAAGATTATCCAAACACTGTTGAAATGTTGTGTATTGTTAAGTAGAGCACGCCATTTGGACACAGCTTCAGATAACCCTTGAATGATGTTTTGATGATTTCCAACATATTTGTATAGTTTTGAGCAGATTTGAAGGGGGTTGGGATAAATTTCAGTTAATTTATATGAATTTTGGATACATGTGCGATAGCTTTACACCTTTAAAAAAAGTCTGCCTCTAAAAGTCGTTGTAAGTTGTAAGAGTGTTGTCCGGAAGGCGTTTAATGCTTTTGAATAATGTTTAAGCTTGTGTATCAGTTAAGTAGACTACAGGTTAGTTTTAAGCATCGGTTTAAACAATATTAAATAAATGGTGGTAAGTTAGATAATTAAGAGAACCTACAAACGTCATAGAGTAGTTGTTATAATTTCAATAATTTTACAGCTTCTCTCTATTACTTATTGTCATTTGTAGTTTTTAGCAAATTTCTAATAGAAACGAATTGAATTCCAACTTGTAACTAGCATGTAACTTATTGATGAATTAGTGTTGTCGGAGTTATATAACAACGACTAAGTCCTACTTATGAAGAAGTTGTGTAACGTAAAACTGCCAAAAGAGACGTGTGTCTTTTTACATTTACGTCTCGTAAGTTTCGGCCCAGGACTCTAATCCGTTTATAAAATATTTACAGGATAACAAAATAGAGTCTGGACGGTGCGGTGTTGTACGGCAGTCCCGTCTACTTACCGTAAAGGCGTAGCGTCCCTTCGGCCCTCCCAAGGGAATTAGTCGATATACAGTTGTACGTTCCTATATCCTCCGGGGAGAATGCCTTGATCACCAGCCACATGAACACTTTGTAGCCGCTCTTTTCCTCTCTGATGTGATATTTACTGCTGTAACAAGAGAAATTACTTGTATTAAAATTTAATGACATCCTTAAAGTGCGTACGGCATCAATATTCTTTTTTCATATATATTTAGAAAAAAAAACCCATTTAGAAATACGTCTTGTTTTACTTGAAATTAATGGATAGATTAATGTAATTAGGTGTTACCAGTAACTAATTTACAGACGTTAAATTGCTGATTTATTTAGGTTGGCAGTTCGCGTGAGCGTGAAGGATTATATTACGTGCGTTAATAACACTGATTACGTTTCTTATAACTGAGTTTGAAGGGCGGAAATTTATAACAGTAATAATGCTAATGATTATGTGATTGTTACCTACAGAGGTTTGTGCACGTTATCGTCAGCTTCCTCTTTTAAAAATATCAATGATATGACGCTGCAATGAGAATGTTTAATAATAAAAATAAAAGTTTCTTCAGAGAAAAAGAGATATTATCTAAATGATGCTTTAATTTACATAACCAGACTTGTTTAAACCTATAATGGCATGCAGTTTAGAGAGAAACAAAATCCATTTAATTTGTAGCAGTTGTTTGGTTGAATCATTGTTAATTCAGAAACTTCAGAGGTGGTCAAATGCTGAAAATATTACAATTTGTTATTTCAAGCCTTTACATCACAAGAAATTGAAAATCATCGTTTGACTACCCATCTATTAATTTTTATCTGACCTTGAAGTTACATATCGTAGCGTTTCAAAAGTTTGTTATGATTTTCAGAGACTTTGAAAGGTGATCAAATTATGAATATGTTAGGATTTATTCTGTCATGTCTTTAGACCATAAAAACTTTAAAATTGTTGATTGACCTCCCCACCGACTATGTATTATCCGGGTTCCAAGTTACACAATAGAGAATTATCAAAGTTTATCGCCCTTCTCGCAACCCGTGAGGGACAGTGAACTCCTGAAAATAGTAGAAGTTGTTGTTTCAGGTCATTAGATTACAAGAAATTGAAACTCATCGACCTTGAAGTTGTATACAAGGAGGTATTGAAAAATTCTGACCCTACTTTAGAAGCAAACAAAATTTGAAAGTTAAATATTTTATTATTCAATATACTGTCCTCTTAATTGCACATTTACTACAACGCCTCTAGATCTTTCAAAACGATATTTTTTCCTTGATCTGCAAACCAGGGCTTCACAGTTTCTATCAACTCTTCGATGGAAGAAAATTTACAAGCTCTTAAATCCACATCTGGTGAATAAGGGGATGTTCGAGTGATTCAAACTCTAAATCACCAGTTGTTTGCATGGCAACATGCGGTTTGTATGCAGAGGCATTATACTGCAACAAAGCACTGTTGGACGACTTTCCGCGTTTTCTCTCCATAATCTTTTCTCTTAGAGTAGTTTTTAACGTCGAATAATTATTCCCAGTTATTATTCCACCCTTATCCAGAAAACCAATCACGATTACTCTATGGCAATTCCCAAAAACTGAAACAGGAACTTTTCCAGCAGATTTTTGAACACGAAATTTCTTAGGTCTTGGAAAACCAAAGTGTCTCCATTTCATCGATTGTTTCTTTGTTTCAGGGTCGTAGAAATGTACCTAAGTTTCATCCATAGTAACAATGCGGCTTAAGAAACTCTGAAAATATTAGGATTTGTTGTGTGGTACATATCTCCAGTCCGCAAAAAATCGAAAATCGTGATTTGACCGCCCATTGGTTAATTTTTATGCGATCTTGAAGTTACGTATAACAGAGATTTTAAAGCACTTTTCACAAACTTTGAGTTAACAAGTACCGCAATTTACAACAATCAAACAAATCAACAAATCTCTGATTATCCTTGTTATATCCAGTTTTCCAATCACATAAATATTAAGTTGGTTTTTTCATGTGTTTGTGATTGTGTTTTGGAGTTTTGGAAAAATTATTTGGTGGTCAAACATCGTCAAACGACGGTCAATCCTATCTTGCAACAAAAGTTTTGTTCTGGAAAAAAAACGAAATTTCCTATTTACTTTTTTTCGAAACTTTGAAGATATACAGTGGATAAAAAAAGTATTTGCATACCTCTAACATCTTCAATAAAGTTATTAAATTACAAAAAATGATTTTCGCAAAATATACTTTATTAACAACAAAATTAATGTATAGTCATTAAAATGGAAAGAAATTAATAAGTATTTTGCAAATTAAAAGAAGAAAAAAGTATTTGCACACTCGATTACGCTTATGAAAAGTAACTGACAATGCAGTCAAAGAGATACCGTAATATTTAGTATGTAAACCGTTTGCATCGATAACGACTTGCAATCGACTAGGCATAGATTCGACTAATTTGTTTGTAATACTAGCAGAGATTTGTGTCCATTCTTGAGTGATAGTATTTTTCAGAACCGTTTTATTCCAAATTTTGTTTTTTCGAACGCACATGTCTAATATGTGCCATAAATTCTCAATCGGATTAATATCCGGTGATTGAAGGGGTGTAATAAGTCGGAGTCAGACATTATAAAGCAACCATTCTTGAGTTTTCTTGGCTGTATTCTTGGGGTCATTGTCTTCTTGAAACCAAAAGGTTTCAGCAATGCCCAATTTTGTTGCGCTAGCCAATAAATTATCACGCAACACGTTAATATAGTCTATAGCATTCATTCTGTCCACAATAAAAGCTAAATTACCAACATCTCCATGAGCCATGCATGCCCACAACAAAACGTTGCCACCGCCGTGTTTGACAGTGATTGTAATTTTTTGGCATTCAATTTTATGTTCAGCTTACGCTATACAAAAGATTTTCCATCTCAACAGAATAGATTAAACTTTGTTTCATCAGAAAAAATAATGTTTTTCCAAAATTCAATCGGTTCGTTAATATATTGTAATGTTATCGGGTTCAAAGCAAACGATATTCGGTTTAAAACGACATATTAATTAAATAAACACTTAATACTAACAATAAAGACAAATACACGTATAACACTAACTAACTATATAAGTACAGAATATTTATATTGCCGATTTATAACAATTTATTTATGTATTCGCGACGCGCACGCTCTTCGATCAAGATTGACTTCCTCTGCTAGATAGCCCATATATATATGCCTCGGTGATTATTTCTCGATCATTCTATATCGATCTGGACAAGTTCGGGAGGATTACTCATCGGTCGCCGGTCAGGGTGGGTGACGTCATGATCACGCGTGGCGCTGACTCATCACAATATTTTCTCTCAAAGTCCAAGCGCTTTTGACGATTTACTTCACTTATAAACGGTTTTTTTCTGGGAGATCGTCCGTATATTTGAGCGGGGTGTAGCACATTTCGTACTGTTTGTGCACTAACAGATTTGTGCAGAGTGGTAGCAATGCTGTCGGCTAGACTTTGAGCACTTAAAAATTGATTTTTCTCAACTTCTTTTAAAACTCGTCTGCGAATTCTTGCTGTTAGTACTGCTAGGTATCTTGATCTGTGCTTATTTTCAGTCGAACCACTTTCCTAGTATCTTTTTATCACATATCGGACCGTGGACTAGTTTAACTTCAGTCGTTTAGCTATCATTCTGTAACTTTGGTTTTATGAATGTAGCAAAATAATTCGGTCGCGTACGCTTTTAACTAGCTTGTTGTGGGAGACTTTGTGATACAAGTAGTGCATATAATAGATAAATATAATATATCACACCAGCAAATGTTATGAAAATATTTTTTTGGCTTGCAATTTACACTTTTTCTTAAATTTTGTTTAGCAAACTGATTTGTTTAAATAATTATCACTACAAAATATTTACACTATTGATAATACATATACTGATATAATATTGAAAACAGTTTACTATGCTTTATTTGTATTATTTAAGAATCTTAGGGTGTGCAAATACTTTATTTACTCATTGTAAGTCAATCGTATTCGATGAGTTTCCGAATTTCAATTTTTGACATCTTTGTCATGGGACACCTAAATATGTATGTCAGAATTTTGAGGTGCCAACTTCGTGCACCTATAAACCCCGCCATCTTTTTTTGCTTGGTTGATCGAGATTGTTGTAATTCCGATTGTTTTTGCTTATTTTGCTTTCTTTGCTTTTATCCACGTCATATTGAGCAAATATTAACACCTTATTTGCTGGATATTTTTTGACAAAATCACTGCTATTTTTTGTATGCATATTGGAGCGTAACTTCAAATTTAAACACATTACAATAAGGATTATAACATTACAGTAATATTTGTGACGGATAATTTCTCTCCTATTATAGTTACCCAGCAAGTATTCTGTCTACCACAAGTTTCCGCCTGTTAATATTATATGAATTCCATGTATAGTCAGTTAATCTAGGAAGCGTAATTTTACCACGACATGAGTAAGGAGCGCTCCATTTGACGGTTAAAATAATATTGAATTTGTAATTTCGTAGAGTTTCAAATAACGGCCGTAGAATGGCGCCCTACATAGTTGGAATTAGATTATCTTACATCCCGTCGTAGTGGTGGTAACAATAGCGATCTAAGTTTGGACGGGAGGCTCCGTTACACTTGTCCGAACGTCGACAATTAGACAGTAGTAAATCTGGTTTCCGGCAGTTGCTCGCGGCGCCGCTGAAGAAAGTTCGACGCTTCTACGCCGTCGAATAGGAACCCGGATAGTGTTTAATTAACCGCCTTGTTCTGGTAGTTCACAGGATCTGCCGGCTGCTATGTATGCAATGCGCTAGGAGCATTATGTGAGCAATCACGATGTGAAGTTATTCAATTAATAATTTATGTTAGTTGCAGCGATAGAATTCTCTATCTAATGCAGGTTTTGGAACGTCGGAAATAAAGTTTCCGACAAAACATAATCCGATTTTAATTTTTTTTTTGTAGCAAATTTGGAACGTCTCTCTACATCTATCCCATCACGTAAAAGGAGATATTTATACCGTGGCTTCAAAATCTTTCCTCATTAGAGACGGAATGGTTGGTTGGTCAGTGTCGGATGCAAAAGCTAACAACCTTTATATTAGCGTGGTACCCTTTCTCTGCTCTCTGCCTAGCTCTCTGAGTTATACCGTTTTCTTTTGTATTCTTATTGTCCTTTAAATTTTTAAAGTTCTATTTCTTGCATTGTTGGTTCGTCCTCTTCTAGCTCATATCCAACATCTTGGTTCTCCTCGCTCAATTGTTTCTGTTGTTCTTCTATCTACCACAGAACCCGTTCATTAGAAGTTTCCAGGTTTCCTTACTATTTATGAATTTGAATCTTTCAGGTTAACATTAACCCATAGCTTTCTTTTCTTCTAAAATATTTCCGATGTTGTACAACTTCCGGAAGAACCGCAAATTACTATCAACTTTCTTAATTTAAATGGAATGCTGTGCATATTGTTGCATTTTTGAATTGAACAATCCATTCTACGATACACTATATTAGGTTACCCTATACCTATCTTCAACTGTTTTTGAGTTATTGTGATAAACTTCTTCTTCTAATCTACCGCCAATGACCAAAAGTAAATGTAGAAGAATGGAATCATGTTTTTAAATACAGGAAGTGTTAAGGTAAAAAAAAACTACACAAAGCCTATCGTTGAAGCAGAAGAGAATCAAGTAAATGTGCTGGCTTATTTTCATGCTCATCCCCGGAGTTCGATAGTTTCAGCTTCTAGTGAAATGTTTCAATTCAATGTCGCTTCATCGCATTTTAAAACATCATGGGATGTATCCCTACAAGGAAACATTAGTACAAGCCTTCTGCCCTGGGGGCGAACAGAAATGAGTTGCATACTGTGAAATGATTTTATTAAAAATTCAAGAAGACGAAAATTTTTTATCTAAAGTTATTTGGAGCGATGAATCGAAGTTTAATCGGGAAAGAATTGTTAATCGACGAAATAATTATTTTTGGGTAAGAGAAAATGCTCACGTTTGCAGATCTACACATGTTCAAGACTGCTACAGTTTTAATGTATTCTGTTGTCTTTTAAATGATACCATAATCAATGAAATTTACGATGAGAATTTAAATGAACAGAAATACTTAGAACTCTTAAAAGGACCTGTTACAAATTTTCTTCGGACTTTACCTCCAAACATAAGGCAAGATTGTTGGTATCAGATGGATGGTGCACCCGCCCACAATACCAGAGATGTGCATGAGCAATTGACAGAATTGTTCGTTGTTGGTTTGGTTTAAGTGGGCCTTGGAGTTGGCCTCCTCGATTCCCAGAATTCACACCTCTTGATAGTGATAACAAGTAAGACCTATTAAATCGTGTAAGAGTAGCTTTTCAGCGATTAAACCGAAACGAAATAGGCAGAGCAGAGAACAGAATGGTGGTCATATTGAACATTTATAGCATTCTTCAGTTAGTTAATCTAATATATTTGGTTTCTATTTTCCTTTGACACTAAAATCCTTTTTATTCGTTTGTTGTGTTAATAACATCATTAATTTTTGTAATATTTTGTGATAAACTAATTGTTTTTTTTATTGTCGTATTCACGGCCTACTTTCAAATGTGCATAGGTTTTAATACAGGTTTTAATTAATATTTGGTAAAAGGCGTTAATAACGACAAAACTGCTAAAGATACGTATAAGGATACCTATAGCATATCGATGGCTAAATTAAATCTTCATCTAAATATGTGAAAATATACAGGGTGTTCCATTAGAAAAAATGATTTTTTTGTGTTTGAAGTTTTTTGGTTTTGCGATTAAATTTTGAACACCCAGTATAACCTGTGTTAGGTTTGCAATGTATTTTTTGAACCTTTATGGTTTTACTTGCTGTTTGTAAAATATCTAGATTTTGCATTTAAAGAAGAGCAAAAGAAAAACTAATAAACATCCCAGCGCAAAACGCAATTAAAGAAAAATCACAATAACTCAAAAACAGTTAAGATAGGTATAAAGTAACCTAATACAGTGTATCGTAGAATCGATTGTTCAATTCAAAAATGCAATAATATAGACGGCATTCCATTTAAATTAAGAAAGTTGATAACAATTTCCGGTTTTTTCGGAAGTACAACATCGGAAATATTGTCGAACAAAAGAAGGCTATGGTTAATCTTAACTTGAAAGTTTCAAATTCATAAATAGTAAGGAACCCAGGAACATACTAATGAACGGGTTCCGTGGTAGCTCCTGTATTCAGCGTCTCTTCTTGATTACTTAATGTCTTTAAAAAATCTACTCTAATGAGGAAAGATTTTGAAGTTTCTATATTCGGAAGACCGAACAATATATGCGGAATAGTGTCGCAAACAAACTGGAAACAGAAATAAAAAGAGTAAAGAAAAACAAATATAAGTTGCACACTGTTACTCTATCGGAGAAAAAAAAAACATACCGAGTTTAAAAGTTGTTCCTCGTTTTCTGTTAAATCGCGACGCTCTAGGTATGTATATACCTGAAGGGCTGCGGTGGTAGTAGTAGGAAGATAAACCTTTATTTTTTCGCTGGCAGCATTGTAATTCTCCTACACGCCGCCAGAGATCCAATAGGCTGGAATGCGATTTTTATGAGATAACCCCCGCGAGTCATTCGTTATTGACATATCCGGAAAGTGCGAGGGAAATATCGTTAGGAAGCGAAGAAGAAAATGTTTTAAAATCTGATTTTATTGTTTTTATCGATTCGATGCTTCTAGGTTCGTCTTTTCGTAATGGAATTACGGTTGTAAATGTTTGATTGTGTTAGTATACTGTGAACGGATAACAGAATAAACCTTCCCTGGGGAGTTCGCCGTGGATGAAACGAATTTCCTCAAAGTTTTGATCTACTTGTATTACTACAATGAGGATTGATGTAAATGAATTACATCGAAACGTAACTTTTAACATTTGTTTAGATATTGCACAAAGAAATCCAATCGGTCATGGGAAACTTTCAAGGAAGGGGCATCAGCCGTGAAGGAATATGATTTCAATTGAGGTTAAAATGAGGAAAATTTTGGAAATCTAGTTGGAAGTTCAATTTTTCGCCTTTGTTTAGTAGATTAGGATTATATTATTATCAATGTATCCTTGTCTATTGAAGTCTCGTTTTTAATTGAAGCGAATTCAGCGTTTAATTGTCGGAGATGTTCGTTTATAATATGTATAAAAAGATCTGATGAAGATGGAGAGAAACAGAGCCTCAGGTCCGGATCAATCTGACCTTGGATACTGTAGAAACCATTGTAAAAGATATTTCAATAATTTTTCTGAATTTGTTAAACTAACTTTTGCGACAACAGCAATTTCCAGCGCAATGGAAGGAAACAATAGTAGTATTCCAACCCAAAGGAGGGCAAATTTTGGACAAATACAGGCGAGATGAAGAACTGGGAGAAGGGTTGTCAGATAGACAATTTGGTTTAATGGAAGGAAGATTGATGGAACATGCTGCAAAATGACTGGAGCCTCCAGCACACGATGGGTAGCATTGGTACCGTTGGAAATTAGAAATTCTTTCAATTCTATGCCACCATTGAGTTTAAAAGAGAGTGCTCTATGTTGGGGATGACCTTGTAGAATCTCGTATATTATCAAATACTATTGATCTGCGCCGGTTGTAGAAGCCGAAGATCCAAGAGATCGTATGGTTAGATCCAACAAACATTTAGAGAAAATTTCGGAAAACAATCTAGAATTAGGCTCTGTGAAATTGGAAGCAATAATCCTCAAAGGACCTTAAAAGCGAGTAGAGATAAAATTCTAAGTACATATATATGTCCCAGCGCTACAGGCAATGGAGACATCTGGTTTCTTCTTCCACTTCCTCCAGTCACTGATTCCAATTTTCTGTATATCTTCCTTCACTTCTTGGTACCATTTCTCTTTCGGACGTCCTCTTCTCTTCTTACCCCCTACTCCCTCATGTAGGAACCTTTTTACCACCCTATCGTCCGGCATTCTAATGATGTGTCCTAGCCACCTACTTCTCTGCGCCTTAATTTTGTTTATTATTATTGGTTTTCCATACAAAGTCTTTACTTCAGTATTTGTTCGTCTTCTCCACTGCCCATGCTGATCCCTTACATCTCCAAAATATCTTTCTGAGGACTTTTCGTTCCCAAATTTCCAATTTATTTTCGCTGGTTCTAGTAGTTGTCCACGTTTCGCATGCGTACAAAACCACAGGTCGTATAATTGTTTCATAAATGCGTATCTCGGTTGCCTTGGATACATTTCTTGCCTTTAACATTCTTGCTAATGACCCCACTGCTCTGCGACCTTTTGATATTCGTTGGTGTATCTCCACGTCTTCCTGGCTATTATTAGTAATGATGGTCCCCAAGTATTCAAACTGCTTTATCCTTTCAATTGTATATTCTTTTCCACATGCCTTAAAGATTTCATGTTTCTTACCGTCTGTAACCTCCCTTCTCAATTCCATATACTTGATTTTTGTCTCATTTATTCGCAGCCTGTATAAATCTGCTTTTTTCATCAACTTTTGGAAAACCTTTTCTAATTTATTCTTGTGTCTTGTCATCAATACTATATCGTCGGCGTACGTAATGCATTGTTCCTTAATAAATCAAACCCGCTCTTTGTATCTTGCTTTTTCTCATAACTAGTTCAAGAACCAGCTTAAATAAATTTGCGGGGAGCGGGTCACCTTGTGTGAGCCTCCTACTTACTGCAAATTGCCTTGAGAAACTTCCTTCTATTAAGACTTTGCTATTTGTTTGCTTCAGAGTCATTTCTACCAATTTTACCAACTTATTTGGTATTCCCAGAATTCCGAGAGCCTCGATCAAACCCTTTCTGGATATTGAGTCATATGCCTGCTTAAAGTCTATGAATAACATGTGTAGACTTAGGTTTTGCTCATAACTGGTGTGCTGTGTTGTTTTCAATGTAAATATTTGGTCAACTGTCGATCTCAATTCGACTCCTCCCTGCTTTATAAATTCTGCTGGGATATCATTTTCACCGGCGCTCTTATTATTTTTTAGTTCTTTTATTATCGTGTTTATTTCCTCCTTTGTGGGTTGTGCCACTTCTTCCTGATTACATATTATTGGTTCATTTGCTAATTCCTGCGTTAACATTTCTCCCTCTTCCTTCTCTTCATTTAACAATTTCTCAAAATACTGCGCCCATCTAGTTAATTTTTGTTTCGTCTCTCCCAAGAGTCCATCTTCATCTCTGCTATACGTTGTTCTTTGTTTACTAGTCTGTCTTACTTTCTTGGACTCTTGGTAAAAGTTTTGAATTTCTTTCCTTTTGTAGGTTTCCCCTATTGGCTCTAATTGATTTTCTAATTGTCGTCTCTTTTTATTTCTGAAAATCCTTTTAGCTAGTTTCTTTTTTTCATCATATATTGGTATGTTTTCTTGTGCCCTATTTCTATTTAATTCCATTTTTGCGTTGTTTCTTTCCATTAAGGCTTGCTTTCAGTCTATGTCAAACCACTCTTCTTTTCTTTGGTGTTCGTTTTCTGCAAGACACTGTTCTGCTACTTCTGTCATAGCTGTTTGAATTCTCTTCCATTCTTCATCTACTGTTTGTCTAGTTTGCGAGGCTTCTTCCAGTTTGGTTACATTTCCTTCTTAACCTTTTTTACTGTTTCCACTTCTAGGAACTTTACTATGTCATATTTTCGCCTATCCTTCTTGATTTTCTTTTGTATTGGCATTTTCTGTCTAAGCTTTAAAAAAATTGTAAGTATTGGGAAAACAAATTAGTTTCTAGAAGGAATTGAAATACCGTAATGCTGAAGAGTTTACCTGAAAATATAGAAATTCTGCTGATTATATAACGATACCCAAAGCAGAGATGAATCAGTTTCGTTTTCAGTGATATAGTGCTTAGAAATATTTTTGAAAATGAAAAGCAATTTTATGCTACGCTTTAATAAATAAACAGAAGATAACAAAAACGTAACAAAACATCATTTTTGTATTACTAGTTAATACAGATGATGAAGTGTTTTTCTTTTGCGCCGTTTTCAATGGCTAACGACATACGTCTACTTTCTATTGTCTGCTGGACGAAGACAAACGATAATCAAACATATAGCCACGCTATACGGATAAAATGTTTCCGGGACATGGTTCGGATGTCCCGAAAAAAATGTCTTTGCTACGTGACAAACATTGCACGCAACAAAGGAGACGAACCGAATAATAATATATCATAGCGATCTAATATTACGTATTGAACCCAAAGCATTCCTCCGATGTGAGATAAATACATTTCAGAGTCTGTTTTTTTCTTTTTATGTTGCTTGGTATAATCCCTAGGGTGAAGTGTTGCTTTTCGAGATAATTTTATTTATATATTAACGTTTTGATTTATTTCTGTTCCATATCAATGATTGTATTAATGTAATTTGACGTAGAGCTCAGAGATTTTTTCCTCAAGTATTACTCCATCAATGTCAGAATTAGTTATAAATGTGTACGGTGAATATAATATTACGACAACTGGAATCTATAAATGGAAATAAATGATAAATTAATGGGGGTTGTAGTTGGTGATGGAATTAAAATAACATTCATATGCGTTTACCTTAACCTTTCAATTTATATGCTAACCATAATAGTAATGTGACTATGTAATCAATAACTATTGCTGATGAAATTTTACTGGATACTATCGTTAGGTCTTTTATTGATATGAATTACGATGAGTCGACCTCATGGGATTACGTAATCTTTTACAGAAGTATTAAAAGTTTGATGCCATTTTTTCATATCTACGGAAATGTGACTGGCTTGGCTATCGCCCCATTAAATAATCTTGAACAAAGAGGTTGGAACCTTCTGCTTTACAAGGGTAACTCTTCTTCTGTATTCCTTAGTGTTGGCTGCCATTTTGGTTGTTTCCTATGCAGTCTTTTATTTTAATGGGTCACCTGAAGAAGGCTATGATAGTTAGCTACATACTTCAACTCCTTTTCTTTGCTATAGTCTAGTAGTTCTTGTTGTTGATCTTTTTTCTATAGGCTCGTAAATTGCTGCGCCGTTTATTGACCAATAGCTTACAGACCAGCAGCCCATAGACTAGTAATTCACCAATCAGATTTTAAACCACCTAAGCGACAGTAAAATTAACTTTGTGACCGTATCAGTGTATTTTAAGTAATTTTAATTTAATTTTGACTGTGTTAAACAGTACTCGGACAAATCTTCTTAATACTAATGCTGTTGGGCACTGCTAAACTATTACAGAGTTAAAATCTGGATATGTCATGGGTCACCTTCATCTCTTCATTTGGATTCATTCAATGGAAAACACAATCTAACTATATTCCTTTCTTTCTGGCCTCCTTTACGGTTTATGGGAAGGAGAAGATAAATTTCATGATGACCTTAGGTTGTCAGCAGTTGCTTGATAAGCACTAATCCAAATTTACAAAAGATGGTAAAATATCTGCTATTTTGGTTTACCCTGCAAGAGTGCACTACGGTGAGTTTATAAATCACTAACCATTTAGTTCATCAACATGTAAAAAAGGTGTTAGACGAAAGAAATATAATCTATGAAGTAGTTGATAAACATTGCAATGGATGAATGAATATGCGCAAGACACCATTCAGTCCAAGTTCAACATGTGACCCACGGTAAAATTGTCTCTTGGAGGGTCATTATATTTTTCGTTGGCTTTTGTAAAGAATAAAGTTACAAAAACAGTTAAGAGTTTCTTAAATCTAGATAAACGATAAACAGACAATGGAATGGAGTTTGTAAACAATCAACTGTTGGAAAGTTATAATAATCAGTGGCCCATAGTTCTGAGCAAAAAGGAAAGAAATAAACTGAGATATGTACTATTGCAGAAGCTGCTGATTAATGATGATGACAAATAACCTAGAAAAGGAACTGTGGGCAGAAGCAGTAAACACTGCAGTCTTTCTGTTAAGCAGAAGACGGAAAACCATATTACCAGATAAAACACGTTCTGTATTGTAGTTTAATAAGAGTTGTGATATCAATAATCTGAATGTTTCTGAGTCAAAGATAAAAGTCAAAATGGGATTCCAACTGCATATGACTTCCAGTAGTAGTAATAGAATTCCAACCCCATGTTCTGTATCTGCTGTTTCCGAACTGTACAGTGTACTGCCTGGTGGTATTACCTCCAACTTTGCCCAGTAGAGGGCAGGGGGTTGGATTTAGTCCCTGGTTGCAGGTATTGTACGATTAAGGTCACGAGTTGTGATGAAATTAGAACATCTGAAGGATTGCTTGGATAGCTTGAAACTATGTGGTCCGGTTCTATTGCTTGAACTATTTTGATCACACTCGTTTGCAGTATGATTTCCAACCATACACCAAGAGTGCCTATTACAGGCATTTTTTGGTTTTTACATAATATAAAAGACAATGCAGAGGATAATGGAAATAAAGCAGAGGAAACACATCTAGAAATCGATTACTTTGAAGAAACCAAACGACAGATAAACGCTACTGAAATACCTACCAGAAGAATATGAAGAAGAGTTCGATGCTTGTAAAGACTTGCAAGGAAACCTGAAAAGCGAACAATAAAGAAACCAATATGGTATGGAGATTATAAGATTAGGTTCTTATGCAATGTACTTGCAAATTGGAAAAAAGCAATGGACAAGGATCCCAATTTTTACAAATAAAAAGATCAACAAGGAAAACGTTATAGTAATACAAATAATTGTGAGAGCTTAGTCGTCAATGGATTTCGGCACATTGACGCTTCGGTATCTATTTGTCTAGAAAGCAAGAAATTTGAATAGGAGATAATTGAACATTAATGTAAAGTTGTTGTATAAAAAATAAACAACATCGTCGATTTTAATGATGTATAATTGTGTAAGTGAATAAAATTACCGAGATTCAATGACAAAAATAAACCTTAACAAGTTTAATGTTTGAGAAAAAACATTGGAACCAGTTACTTTTTCCTGTTGAAAGAGTATAAATAAACTAACTATGATATCGTAAAATATACAGTGTGTCCCAAAATGTCCGCAACAGCTCTGTAAGTCCTGTGCTATAGTCGTAATAAAAAAGAGTTTCAAATAAAAGTTGTTCCAATTTACAAGATCTACTTTGTGATATGAAGAGATTTCGAAAATTTTATACAGCCTGGTCATTATGTCGTTACTTCTTTTCATCTCTTATGGCAGCCATCTTGAATTCGCTTCCAATCGAAAAATGTTATAAGAAAAAGTTGTTCAGAATTATGAATGAATGGCTGAACGTCTGCATTAAAAACGTCTTTAAGATCATAAATACCAAAATGTTTTTAACACAGTTTTTTTCCTGCGATTATAATCTGTTTCACTAACATCGGCACTTTTTTCGGAAATCACTTCCTCTACTATACTGTGTCTCCTCTTAAATTTGTTCAGCTATTTGGTGCTCGCTTGAAATTCTAATACCTTTCCCTTAATTATAGAGGATCTGTTGTTGGTATATTGGTGTCGATAAACTGTTAGCGGGTATGCCAAAGTCCAATTGACTCAACAACTTCTGCCAACAGACCATGTGCATAGCGAAGAGAGTTCACCAATTGTACCCTTGAGCAAACAAAAGTGAATGCTATTTTGCGAACAAAATCGTTGTCAGTGATGAGGCCCATTTTCACCTGGATGGCTTCGTTAATCGGGGAAACTACTTCATTTCAGGCTCAGAAAAGTTATTCATCAGAAAGCGACGCACCAAAACTGTTGCACAACACTGTTTGGTGTGCATTGTGATGTGGAGCAATAATTGGACCGTATTTTTTTGAAGACGAGGAGACATTAATGGTGAATGGACAACGTTATCGTGTTAGTTTGGTGACTGAAATTGGCCGTCACGACCTTGTAGACATGATATTTCGAACAGATAAAATTTCGTATGAATGACCTTGTTATTTGAATGCGATAGAATCTGAACAAAGAAAAAGTTGAAACAATTGTTAAAATTTTTTATAATAATAAAAGGAAAATAGCAGGACTGTATTAAAAGTTTAGAAATAATTCAAATTGACTTCCAAATTTATTAAATTCATGTAAATATTACTAAGATCATCTACATTTTTGCGGAAATTAACTGGCACATATAATGGCACATTATAAAAATTTTCTTTGATAGGGATTGTTCTTCACGCATAAAACTTTAACGCTCTCAAAATCATATTTATGGTCCGTCTCTTCACAGTGCCAGCTGAGGGCTGTATTACTAGTATGGTTTCTCACATTACTTTTGTGAGCATTGATACGATTTTTTAATTTTTGTGAAGTCTGTTCAATGTAACACCCGTTATAGTCCTTACACCCGACCTGGTAAATAACATTCGAAAGATCAAAATGGTTGGCCTTGTCTTTGATTTTAGAATAAAAAGCCGCTAATTTGTTGATTGAATAAGGTACTATTTTTATGTTATACTGCTTAAACAAATTACTGAAGCTGTTCGTTAAATTGGGTATAGGTATATTGTAATTTACGGTAAGTGGTCTTATTGTCTTGGTTTTTCTGAATGTCAGTATTGTGGATGGAGACGTTGACATCACGAGAGCATGCCCTCGAAACCAGAGTTTGATTGTTTTTAAAATATTTAAATTTTTCTTCGGAAAATCTGGGTGACAAATATGTTCAATTCTATGCTTTAAAGCAAGTATGAGATTGACCTTATATTTAAGAGGATGTTCAGAATGAAAATGGAGGTATCTATCTGAGTTGGTAGGTTTGCGATGCCAATCTTATTTGATTGTGTTCTGGCTACCACGTATGCCTTTGGTATCTAAAAAAGGGGCAGCATATCTGGTTTTCTTTTCTACGGTGAATCTCAACTTACTATTGAAACTATTGAAAACATTTAGGGTGTAATCTATTTTATTAGAGGGAACTGCTACCAACAAATCATCAATATTTTGGAATATAAAGTGAAATTCAAAATCTGTATTATTTTTAACGAAATATAGAACGGTATTTATAATAAGTTCGGCTATGGAAGGGCTGATGGCACTTCCCATAGGGCAACTAGTTTTCTGTGAGAAAAACTGCTCTTCGAATGTGAAATAAGTTGCATCGAACAAAAATTTTATAATTTCAATGAAAAGGTTTTGTCAAATGTCACAGACGGCGGAAATTAAGTAAAAATTCTCAGTAAATATATTGATCACCAGATCAATTGGAATATTTGTGAATAAAGAAACCACATCAAAAGAGGCCAGAACAAACCCGTCGGGTAATTTTAGATTATTAATTTTTTTTGAAAATTCACAGCTGTCTTGGACCTTAAGCCTATTATATGATTTAAACGCACTGTCAATAATACCACTAATAAACTTAGCTAGTGGCTGTGTCGGCGAATTGATGCAAGATATAATGGGGCGAAGGGGACACCCTTCCTTGTGTATTTTTACAAGAGCATAATATTTGGGTGGTACTTCGTTATATGTTTTAAGTTGTCTTTTTTTGCTTCATTTATATGGTTACTTTTCCGAAGTTTGTCAACCAGTTTATTGTTGGTTTTTTCTATTTTTGAGGTAGGATCTCTTTCAATTTTCTTATAGGTTTCAGGGTCAGAGAGCAAGTTGTTGGATTTAGGGTGGGTTTATCAATGTGAGGATAACTAAATTAACTTGCAGATAAAATTTTAGTCGTTTATTGAGTGTTAAATAGAAGTTATCTGCAAGATTGTAGTTGCAAAATTTTATCTGCCAGTTGGCAATATCTGTCAGTTACTTACCTAACACTTTTATCCTCACATTGACAAACCCACCCTTAGAAATATACGTTTCTTTATCTAGGGCTACAGTGCAATTATCCTTGTCAGCTTTTAAAATTAATAAAGATAGATTTTTTTTTGAGGAATGTTTGAGTTTTTTTCTCGATGGGTAAACTAATGGAGGGTGCGTTGTTACTGAACTTATTAAAAAAGTTCGTGACTAAGTACGTAGCACGTGTTCTAATGATATGCCTAGTCTCAATTGGGATACCCTGTATTGTAAATTCAATATCTGAAAGAAGTTTAAAAATATCTATGTCTCTATTTGAGTTAAATTTATGACCTAATGCAAGACATTTTTTTATATGATTAGGAATGTCAATGTTAGAGAGATTAACAAACCATCTTGAATCATATTCGTTCGTTAAGTAAAAGGGAGTATCGGAGTACACGTAACAAAAACACTATAAATTCACATTTATGACTCCACGAAAATCTAACTGAGGCGAAGAATAAAGAAGCTGACAATCTCTCGGCGAAAATTTGGCATTAAGTAAAAGAATTAAATTATTTTCGTTTTTTGGAATCTACATCTTTATTTCTTACCTCAGTTAGATTTTGATGTTGTATCAAACGCTTTTTTCAAGTATATATTCTAGAAGTCTGAATTTAATTTACTTCTTAAATAGGGCAGACTATGTGTGTAATATTCTCTATCAAAATTCGATGTGATTTTCTGTCTCTGTTTATTTCCATGGATTCTAATTTTAACGCTGAAGTGGAGTGAATTTATAAAATGTTATAGCACTAGCTTGACGAAGGTTCTTCTCGACATCGGTGACGCAACATGATGGTTTAAATTACTTTAAAAGCTTACTATGCGATGTCGTTAGTATTTCAAGGAGGAAGAAGTGTTGCTGTTTAGCCGCTTGATTCTTTAAATAAAAAAGGTGCTGCCATCTGATAGATAACCACTGCAAACATCGAACAAAATTGTTACAAATCTGCATTAATTTAATTTAAATTAAATGTTCATTACTCTAATTTAAATTCTACGAAATCAATACTTGTATAAAATAATCAAGCTGTTGGCCATCCTAAGTTTTCAAACGTATAGATATAATTTCTTGAGGCGGATCTAAAAGAACACGATTGTAATGATCTTTTGTTTAGCGACCTTGTCGTATTTTCAGACATCTTTGTGTAATAGTGTTCGTTTAGAACTTGAATCCTCGAAGAAATTCCGAGGGTTTCATTCCATTGTGGGACGTGGAGAGGGCGACTAAACTGGTGAATCGAGGACACCATCGCACCGTTATTCTGGCGTTGCGTTGAATTTTGTTATTTTCGACGGTTTTCCGGGGTCCTTGATGAATTAATGTATAAGGAAGGATCCGCGTCGGGAACGGAAATGTATTATTCCGTTCGGATTTGGATTTCATTACAGGTATCGGTTCGCAGAGGTCGCATTATTCAATTTAATATGCGTCTCGAGCGTCCTATTTTCTGCAGCCGTCTCCGTCTTGCCTCACTAGTATATTGTCGCATGACATTCTCAATTTCTTGGTGAAGTCTTTTATTTCCGTGAATGTAGTACAGCAGGACACGTCTATGTATGCTCAGTCCACATGAACGATTAACTGGGTATTAGAAAATGAGGATTGATTTAAGGTAAAATTTTATTTCTTATATTACAACCTTATATCTGTGAGTAAAAATATAAAAAAGTATTTTATTATTATTTGCAGATTAAATCCTTTGAATGGATTACAAGGGCTCAGACGAAGACTCTCCTTTCTTTGGGTATTCTGGAATATCTCGCTTTATAAAACAATAGAAAACACCTGCGAACTCTAAACAAACAAGAGATTCCATTATGTACCTTATACCAGCAACATTGTGCTCGTTAATTAAAAACAAATTTCATAACAAGATTGTTTCGAAATTAAATTTCATTGATTTCTATGAAATAAAGGGTTTTTGTTCTGAAAAAATTAAGCTTAAGCTGGGTATTATATATGAGTGTTTAGTTATTATTTCTATTTTTTTTTGTAGTTTTACAAGAGCGTTATTGGAAAACTATAAATAATCATTGTGTATGCAATAAACAATGTAATATCAAACTGGTGGAAAGAGGATTTAATAAATCGTAGGTATCTGCACATTTTCATTGCTAAAATTGCTCTTGTATGAATGTGTGCAAAATTTTGGAATTCCTGTTCTATATTAATTGCATTTGTGTAAAATGGATGACTGGTATTTATTTTCGTAATGAATTTAAATAATAAAATAGTTGCAGTGTACGATATAATTCAGCGCTATTTTATCGCTTAATAATTGCTATAAGCTATTGGAATATGCGAAAAATGTACACAACACTTCGCTTTCATAAACATAGTCTACTCCTCTTGCATATTATTCCAATTATCGGGATCCATTTATCATAGTATGCCAATGATATACTCTGTATTATACCCTCTCCAGTAGTGATATTAGAACTTTTTTCTAGTTTGTGCGTTTAGCACCTGGATTCAGGATTCGTCAAAAGTTTTCTGGGCCTTCACTCTTATACTGCAAAGCTCACGGAATATTTTAATCTTAATTGGATATATTAACATTATTCATTATTCATAATAGCAAACATATTCTTCGCTATTGCGATTGTATGAGCAGATATCTGACCGGAAACATTTTTATCGTCATATTTTACTGTTGTCGTTTAAAATTAGTTGATTGGCTAAAATATTCGAAAGTCCTCGATAACTTCTTTGATTGAAGCTAGCGAAGTGGTATGTAAAACAAGATAATTGGCCCTGTCACACTTACCCGTGACAATCTACAAGGGAGATTTGTAATTTGTCCTGAATAGTTCTTCTCAGCTTCTTTAAAGTTTCATAGTAGACTTCAATATTCATTGTTTTCCTCGTTCCATAAAGTTCACAAGAAGGACGCCTTTCTTGTACTAAAAATCGCTGACTATGACTTAGGCAGCATTCTAAATGTTTTGTCGTAGATGACTAAAGTCCTATCACCTGTTACGATATGCCCGAGCAAATCTTCAGCTCCAACATCGTAATGTATCAGAAAAATTAGCGTCAATCTCATTCACTTTGTTTTATAGTCTTCGGTAAGAGGTTTCGGCACCTATCGTGTACAAAACTCGTGGTAATTTAAATGTTCAAAAAGAATGCACTTCTAGTTCTATGATTATGAATCAGTTGGTCTTCCACTTTCTTCTGTATCACGGTCATTAGTTTGTCTTTCTCAAAATGTACGGCATTATCTTCTAATCAGAGTGTGACTCATGACATTTTCACCATAACTAAAACAAATTTTACGATGAATCGCAATAGCTTTCATGTTCTTTGCGCACGGGTTAATAGCACGTAGTTCACAGTTGGTATAATTTTCAATTGCAGTTGTCATTTTAAACGATCCAAATAGCACTGAAGAATGTCCGAACCATTTTCTTACTAGTACTGCCAAAGACACATTGAATCAGAGTGGTACAGAGTGAGCAGTATACTCACTATAATTTATAGGTATGTATAGCACAGGCTGCGTGTCCAAGATCTATGTGTAAGTCTATCATTTTGGCCTGGAATTGATTCAAAATTATACAAAATTATACAGAACTATATTGAGTGATGCGTATGCAAGTAAGCAAGTAACAAACCAACGTTGTGTTTTCTTTAATGGAACACCCTGAGTAGGTAACGGGACGCTCTGGTCACTCCTTCCCCTCCCCTCACCCACTACTCCTTTAGTATCATACACACTTGATCTGGTTTTAAAGTCAGCTCAACTGGTCGGTGGTGGTTTTAAAACTAACTTAGCTGATACAGATTCCCGAAACCGGTTCAAATCAGATAATCTGTTCCTGAAACATGCATCACCTAAGCTGGTTTTAAAACCACCCTCGACTAGTTAAGCTGACTTTAGAACCAGCTCGAATTTATATGATACCAAAGTAGTAGTGGTGGGGAGTGACTAGATCTCCCCGTTACCTACTTCCCTGTATATTGTTGACTTTTTAGATGCGTTCGTTTTATTAGTAGATTCGAATAAATAGTTTACGAAAGAATTCTTTATGGACAATGCTACTTATTTAAGTGCGTTTTGTTATGTTTCGTTTATTAATAAAGTGGCAGTAATGCCGCCAAAAATGATGAATATTCATACAATAGAGGATATTTTCGCTTTTATAGAAATCTCTGTGCATTTTCTTGTGCAGAAATGAAACTGCTGATGTTTGGAAAAAAATCTGTCTTAGAGAAAAATGCTTTTTGTTATGCAAGCCTTCATATTGTTAGGTGTTATAGGAGCCAGTTCATATACTGATTCCTTGACATAACTCAATAAAAAGTCCTATTGCTTTCTTTCTTCTGATTCACTTTTTTGGTCGCCCCGAATTCAAATAATCAATACTTGAGGACAATAGTGTCAATATGTAGTTCTGGCATTTATATTGTCATTTTCATACATATGCTTGTTTATGGAGCGTTCATTTTTAAAATTCCGATCTCTAGATCAAATGCGGATTTTAAACAATATCAAAATTATGATTTGATGTATGGATAGTTTGCAATGATCAGTACCACTGTCGGTTCATATTCTTTGTGTGTAATGTTTGTTGGAATAGATAACACTTCTTGTTGCATCGAACCTTGCCAGTAGGTATTTAGAGGTCTCTTTTCTAGGTTGCGGATAGATAACTTTGTTTACAAAGTTCATTTGCTAAGAGGCAAGTCTTATAACACTCTTCTTCATTTAAATGTCAAATCTGGACAAGTTTGACATTTAAGGGCATATCTGACAATTAAAAGTCACAAAGCCATTTGAACACAATTTACACACAAAACTACAACGTGAGAGTTGTAGGATATCCAGACAAGTAATTCAGCTTAGGGAGTCACTGCAACTAACCACCTACCACACACAAAACAATATATACTGCTTGCAACAGGATATCTAATAATTGACAAACTGAGAAACAGACACGTGTATAGCTACTTGATCAGCTTTATATCCAATTATCTTACTGACAGGAAGATTTCTATTGGGCTAAGTGAAGTATCGGCAGTGAGTGGTGATGTTCCGCAGGGATCGGTTTTTAGGTCCCGTGTTGTTGAATATTCTGTATGTTGAGGTGTTGGCGCTGGATATGATGGTGGCAGCAACGAACGAATACACGCTGATGCAGAATACAAACATATGCTTGAGAGAGATAGCGGCATGAATAACGAACCACAAAATGGAGCTGGCCTCGAACAAAACCGAGGTCCTGACAATGAAGGGAAAGAGCAAAAGGAGCCACGTATTCTTTAGCTTGAATGGAATAAAAATCAGACCCAGTGATCCAGCTTACAGAGTCACTGCAACTAAGTACCCATCACACGTAAAAAAAGGATAAATATGATATTCAAATATTAATTAGGGAAGAGTTTGATCTTTAATAAATGCGGATTTTTTTTCATATTTTATATTTAAATGCCTAACTTCGTTATACTTGACATTTAACCGTCAAATACTGACAGGTGTGATATTTAAAGGTCAAAAACTTTGACATTTTGATTAGGTGTTAATTTTTCATCTATATATATAAATCTAAAGTACAGTACAGATAACGGCAGTATACAGGGTGTTATAAATATTTTTGGACTTCCCACCCTTCCCCTTTTTTTCTAGTTTTTGTATTAAGCTAATCCTTTATCTAACTTTTTTGCGTCTTGTTAAATTTTATTTTTAATTAAACACTATCTATATCTCAATACAGACGCGGCGACATATAAATGATTAAGTTAACTTGGACATTTGTATATTGTAAAGAACATGATATTATCTTAACTTCAAGAATGTATGGTTAATGGATTGGCCTACATAGTAATGCCGCCAAGTCTTCTGGCTTCTGGGGCTTCTGTTTGACCAAGGTTGCAACAACTGCAAGATACTCAAAATAAGGTTTATGTTCGATATCTCAAAATAAACATAGCTTTGATGTTTGGCGTGAGATTATACAAATAAAGCGCCTAAGCTTAACAACAATAACAGATTCAAAGGTTATTCTTTAAGGGATCCTCAATTAGTACCTTATTATTTATCAAATACGTACTTCTTCACTGATATGGTTTATATTTAAACCATATCAATCATTTATTCAATAGAAAAGTCTTCGTCTGTTTTTCAAGGATTGTAGAGGTCACTAATCTGTGACAATTTATGAAGTTTAATATTCGATAAAAGCATTTACAGTTTTTAGAAGAAAATGTTAAAAAATACAGGGTGTTCTAGTTAAAGCAACGGAGATATTTTTTATTACGCGAAAATGCACTACGCTGTAGAATAATCCAGTTGAGATGAAATATAGTGGCATGAAATTAAAATACTCTCAACAAAAATTTCATTTTACAGCTAACTATATTATGCAGTAAATTGACTATAGAATTAAATTTGCGCCGGTATTCACATAGCAAAAAAAAATTGAGGTTTGTCAAATGTTAAATTGACTAGTAATAGGAGTTCGTAAAATTAATTTTAAATTTTATGCTTCATGTATAGAGTTACTTATAAATACGGGTTTGTGCGTACAACATTAAATTGACCAAATTCTCTCGTTCTGCCTATACATTTGCACTTGCTATTCGATTTTGCCTTTCACTATTTTACAAAGATTAATTTATTTTAATATCATTGTTAGTGTGTGCTCATGAGAATAAAATAACATTATATTTAATATTCGTAAATTGTTGTACTCGTACAACATGTTCCAACTAGTTTCCTTTAAATGCTTTGTAAATTCAAATTTTACATTGTTCAAGCACGTTAATAACTAAAGTTCTATATGAAAGGAAACTTTAAGAAAACTTCAAAAAAACAGGTTTTGTTAAGATTCATCAAATTTACCCTTTTCTTATATTATATTTTACTCCAGTATGCGCCAGTAAGAATATTTGCGTTTTCCGGGCATTCCCAACAGAATTCCATAAATTTATCCCAAAACAATATTCCGTATTACTTCGGGATTTGATACGATAAGGTCTTGGCACATATACAGCCCTAGCATAGGCAACTACCATCTTCTTTTATCGTCGATTCAACGACGCCAAATTTATCTGTAGTCGTACACTCCAGCCTCTATCTCGCTCCTTGAAAGATCCCTACTACACCAACTAAATCTGTGATGACGATGCGAACTGTTAATAATTTTCCGGATGATATTATTCAGCGATAGTCAGACCCATCTAACCTAAGCGATCGTAAACAATATGTGTCATAGCATCACGCAACCTATATTGCATACTATGTAGGTAGCGTATAAAATGTATATTGATGGTATTTTACTCACCCATTTAATAGCATCTCGCCTCTGTTCTTGACCCAATAGTTAATGGTGTTGGGGAACGCTTCAACGTAGCACTCCAATTGAACGTCGGTGTTTAAGGGCGCTCCAAGAAGTTGGTTGGGAACTTTGATGACCGGAGCAACTGGAACGATAAAATATTAGGATCAATTTTAGTTGTTAATCGAGATTTCTCTATTAAGTATTTTGATTATAATTTTGTGCTTAAGTTAATTTTGCAATAATTACTTGGTATGAAATAATAATTACTGTTGGTTCTTTTCGATATTGTGATTGTGTGTGATTCAAACTATTAGAAGATTGAATCACACTAATGTTTTATTTTTAAGTGTACCGTTTTGGAGTGGGCGTTCTGTTTTAAATGAGCTTATATATGATTATAACTGTAAACTTTATAATGTATTACAATCTGTAGATCATGTAAATGTAAGTTATATAGAAACTAATAATATTATAATAATTTTGAATTATACCTCTAAAAGTAGAGACGGATTTCATATACATTTTCAAGGTAAAAAGAAATTATACAAATATCTCATCCAATTTTTAAGTCAAAAAGAGCAGTATGAGAAACCTGTCTTAAGTTATATAAATCAACAAAATTTAATTAATATTGAGCTTGGAGAAACTGAAAGAAGCGGAGAATACATTAGGTCAAATTTTTAGCAAACATCGCCACATTAAACAAGCATAACCAAACGACTACTAAAACCATTTTTCATTTGAATGTTCGTAGTTTGCGAAATAAGTTCCCCGAATTTGAAGCTCTTTTGTCTGACTTAGCTCAACCCAGCATCGTGTGTGTTTCTGAACATTGGCTTAAGGATACTGAATTATCAGCTCATCATCTTCACAATTATAACCTAATCAGTAGCTTTTGTCGAAGTAATTTAAAAGCTGGAGGGGTAGATATATATGCTCTGCCAAATATAAAAGCAATTCCTTTTGGAACTTCGATTACAAGCATAGAAAAAGATTTTGAATGTACGTGTGTCGCGGTTAATATGAATCAAATGAAGTATCTGGTATTCTGTGTTTATAGGTCGCCAGCGCGCAATATCGAGGTTTTTTTGAAAAATTTGTATAATATGCTAGACAACGTGAATAGCCGGGATGGTGCCATGGTTGTCTGTGGTGATTTTAATATTAATTTTAATGAAAACAGTAGTACTGTTCAGTCTGTAATGAATATTTTTGCATCTTTTGACATGGTACCGTACATATATGAAAATACGCGTATTACGTTAACATCGAGTACATTAATAGATAATATATTCGCGAATGAAAGAACTAACGTGTGTTCCTCTACTACGGGTGATTCGCTCATTTCTGATCATCGCTATCAAATGTTAACACTAAAATCCACATTAGTTCAGACCGAAAATATTGTCTATAAGCGATGCTTTTCAGACGAAGCCATATCTCACTTTAAAGCTACATTGTCTACTGAAAACTGGAATGATGTTTACAATGGTAGAGGGACTGGGAGTGATATCTTCGAAGTTTTTTATAACACGTTTCTCCACTTGTTCAACATAACATTCCCATTAAAGAAATATATATCGAAACCACAAAATGATAAGCCCTGGTATGATGAGGATTTGAGACTGATGAATGATCAAATAAGACAAATATATGATTTATATAAATCTACGAAAAATAGTAATATACTTGAGACATATAAAAGCAACAAGCTGCATTATACAAAATTGTTAGCTCAAAAGAAAGCAGCATACTTTGATAATATTATTTTAACATCACACAATAAAACAAAAACTGCCTGGAATGTTATAAAAAGACTAACAACAGCCACAGATCGTGAAAATAAGAACATCGTGATCAACAATAATTCTGGGGATAACATAACCGATCCATGGCGAATTATTGAGCTCTTTACCGAAGAAGTAATCCAGGTGAAGAGACCCTGCCCTCAACTGACTGGTGTTCGATCTATCGCCTGTAATTATAGCATGTACCTTATGCCGACGGACACGTACGAGGTAAATAGAATAATAATTGATGTAGCAATGAAACACTCCGCAGGTATTGATGATGTTTCGTGTTTTCTCTTACAACACGTTTCGCAGTATATAACAGATGTTATGGTATATATTATTAATCGTTGCTTAGAAGACGGTAGCTTTCCAAGTAAACTAAAAGTTAGCAAAACAATTACGATCTACAACAAAGGTAATAGACAAGATATCACTAACTATAGACCTATTTCAATTCCGTCAGTATTTACAAAAATAATTGAAAGAGTAATTAATTTGCGGTTAGTCGATTATCTCACAAAAAATAACTTGCTGTCATCAAGTCAGTTTGGATTTGTTCCGGGTAGGTCTGCTAGTCACGCTATCTACAATGCCTTAAATACTATATATGAAAATCTCGATAGTAAGGAGGTTGTTGCCGGTTTGTTTTTCGATTTATCAAGGGCTTTCGATATTGTAGATTATGAAGTTTTGTTGAATAAGCTGCAAGCCATGGGTATTCGAGGAACTCCTTATAGCCTATTTCAATCGTATCTGTCAAATAGAACGATTAGACTAGCATTAGAAGCAAAAGTTGATGGAATTAGAAGGACATTTGTATCCCCACCTGTCGATGTTAACTGCGGTGTTCCTCAGGGGTCTATCTTGGGACCAATACTCTTTTTGATCTATACTAACGATCTTCAGTTGCGCCTAAAACCATGTACATTATCACAATATGCTGACGAAATAAAAAAAAATACAAGTTGCATTGTATCGGGTTCAATTGCTGATGATGTTTTAACTATAACGAGAGTTCTTATTGGCAACATGGTTACATGGTGTAGTGACAATGGGCTACTTTTAAATGCCGACAAAACGGCATTATTACATTTTAAAACGAAATTGTCGAAAACTGATAATAACTTACATGGTAAAATGGATGGAACACCAATTTCTAGGTTGGATACAGTCAAGTTTCTGGGCTTATCAGTGGACTTAACTTTAAAGTTTGAGGAACACTGTTCTTCATTAGAAAAAAAATTCAGTACGGCATTGTATGGTGTGAGAAGCCTCCGTGGTAATGTTGGGATGCAATCTCTTAGGCAGTTTTATTTTGCATATGTTGAATCGCGGCTGCCCTATGGCATCATCTTCTGGGGCTGTACACCTAATGCTCAGAAAGTCTTTCTTTATCAAAAAAGAGTTATAAGAACTATGTTGGCAATGACTTCGTTAACCTCGCCTAGGCCATTTTTTAAACGACTTGATATTCTTCCGTTGGCGTTTTGGTATTTTTTAGGCAGAACCAGTATGACTTCAAAAAAATGTGATGTATACAATAATATGAAAACAAGAAATTAGAATAATTTAAATATACCAACACATAGAACAAAGCTATTTGAGATGCATGCTAAGTACAAAGCAATAATACCATATAATAAGCTACCGCCGATATTGAAAGAGAATAGACCAATGATTCAATTTAAGAAATATTTACACGACTTTTTACTGGCACATAGTTTTTATAGTCTTGACGAGTATATGAATTTGTAGAGTATATAGTCTGTTTTGTTGTGCATGTTTTAGTTAGATGTCTTATACGTATATTTTAAAATATTGTATTTTTATTGACAATGTCTATTTAGCTTGACCTATAACAGACAATAAAGCATTATTATTATTATTATTATTATTATAGATCATTCATTTATCCGCTATTTGACGTTTCTTGAAACATATAATGAGTGTTGGAGTATGTATGCAAGTACTGTGTTTTATCCACTCGGATGACATATTAGCAAGGAAATAAATACTGGGAAGGGCATGATATAGCAATGGAAGTTGGCTTCAAAGTACATATATTATATAAGAGCAAATTTTCTTGAAATTTATCCAGAACTGAAATCATCTTAAAACGATCAAGGATATACAGCTGATAAACATTTCTCCTTAATGAAGTTTCGACGAGTACTTTCATAGAACAAAAACCAAAGTTCGTCTCTTATAAACAGTAAATTAAACCAAGATGTTGCTCCGCAGAGCTGTAGTAGTAAAATTGTATATAACAAAAAGTGGAGCAAACATCCTTACTCGTAAAGATGCATTTACAAGCTCCGCATTCTACTTATTTATGCTGACTACTTTTGCCTGTAGATAAAGTTTACCCGAAAGAAAAACCAAAAACACGACAAAACAAGAGAATTTATTCTATATCCACTCGGTCTCAAGTGAAACTTATTTTCCTAATCCTTACTGGAGGACGAAATAACGGCAGGAAGAAAAGTAGAAAACGCGAAAAGTTTTTAACGAAGAAAATTTTCCTCCGGAGTACTTCGTTTATCTTTCAATGCAATTTTAGCCGATGGTAGTTACACTTAACTATGTGTGACTGTTTTTCTACTTTATTCGATTTAATTCGCAGTAAAACGTTACTTCTTTAGAGAAGTCATGAGCAGTGAGGGTCAGGACAATTTATATGTGAATATTTTTTGCAAATATGAGTCATTATATTGGTTTATTTTGTGAAAGAGAATTGTCTGAAAGCATGTAGAAGTTTGTAAGTTTTATGTTTTAGAATGTTTTTGAAATTATAATATAGTAGGCTGAAGACCTCGTTCTGTTTTTGGCCACCCACCACCTACAGTGTTATAATACACAAACCAACGAAGAGGAAGGATATGGCAATAGAAGCAAGTACGGCAAAAAAACTTGCAACATAGTCTGGTGGTATTAAAACACAAAGCCAGTACTTATAATATAGACACATCGAAAAAAATCATAATTAGAGTAGGCTATGTGAATGGATTGTTACTTTAGCCACTTTCACATAATGACATGTATTCCTTGACATTTAATTTGAGGTTATAAACTTTGGTTACAATAAAATGCCACATAATAAATGTCATTACGTGGTAGTGGCTAAAGTAACGATCAAAAACATTTACATAGCCTACACCAATTATGTTTTTTTTCGATGGCACGTTAGTAGCTGAGAAGACACATCATATTAAATTAGAAGAAAATCAGATAGAATCAGTAAAAAGCTAAAAATGCTTGCAATGGAGTTTAGACAAGAATGTGAGATGAGAAAGGGATATTAATAACAGGATAGGAAAGGTTGGAAAAGTATTTAATGCTATTTTCGGCGAAAAAAGAGCAAAATAAAACCAATAGACAGAATATACAAGGCTAGGATGAATTCTGTACTATTCTAGTATTCTAGTTCTGTACTATATGGTGGGCAGATTTCTTTTTTTATGTTATATGAACGGGAAGACTCCGAAAAATCATTCAATTAACTGACTTATTGCTCCTCCTTGCGATCTTTGGATTCTTATTCCTATCAATACCACCTGAAGAAGATGGGCAAGTTGATTTCTGGTAAATGTAGATTTTGTCCGGAGCTAGAGAGACAACGGAACACACTATATCGAATAGGTGCATGTAGAACCGACTGATGTCGGAATCTTAGCCCCCAAGAAAATCCTAGACTTCTTTAGAAGTCTGAAGATCAATGGAGACTAAACTATTAAGGGTACTCAAAATAGATCTTATAGATCTATATCTTAGATTATCTAGGACTCTTAACCTTGCTGCACCCAGATGGTGTGTTCTCAAACTGGTTTAGAGTTATTTTTTTTAGCTTGGGTTGGTCTAGGTCTGATTAACAACCAGATGAGGTTTATGAAAACTTCGTTTTCGTGAAAGAGACTTTAATGTGCTTCCAAACTAAGTATACCACTTCATTACTAGTCAGTACGTAGTTTCCGCTATGTATTTATAATAGTAGGGGAGAGTGGGGCACACAGAACCGCCGTGGGACAGAGGACTTCCTAGATATTTTTGGTGTTATTGCTGCCATCTGTTTGATACTTCTCTATACTGTACCTGCCACATCATTTTATCATACTGCAGTCAGATTTGTAGGTTAAACCAGCGCTTGCAGTTACAGTGCTAAAGAAAATGTTTTATAAGGCAAGGTTTGTAATATTTTCTTGTTATTATATCCCCTAAAACGGTTGATGGTATTTAATTTGTGTTTACCAATGCAATTAAGAGGGGCGAGTTAACTATTACAAAAGCAACTGAACAGTATGGTGTCCCCAAAACTTGCCTTTTACAATATAAAACAATTGCAAGCTGCAAAAGATATGACCATTAGCCATCCCTTCAATAAAGAGAAAAGAATGGCAGGCGTGGACTGGTTATATAATTTCAGGAAAAGGCATCTGACCTTATCATTAAGAGCACCAGAACCAACCAGTGTTGCCAGAGCAGCTGGATGTAATAAAATTCAGGTTACAACATTTTTTGATTTACTCTCCTCGATTATGAAAAAATACAAATTTCAACCTAACCAAATCTACAATTCCGACGAAACTGGCATAAATGCTGTACCTAATCCCAGAAAAATTCTTGCACAAAAAGGTCAGAAGCAAGTAGGTCGCACAGTTAGCACTGAGGCAGGTTTCAATATTACAGTGACTTGCGCAATATCAGCATTGGGTTCCTACATTTCGCCATTTATACTTTTCCCTAGGAAAAGAATTACAGAACTATTGATGAAGGGTTGTCCTGCTGGGATTGTAGGTTATGCAAATGGTATCGGTTGGATGAATAGTGAACATTTTGTTAAATATTTAGAGCATTTTGCTAAACACACTAACCCTTCCAATGAAAGAAAAATATTGTTGATTCTAAATAACAATTCTAGTCATCGTAATGTTGAAGTTACATACATTTTCGGACACAGATTTTCTTCCGTCATCAGTCACTGATATTGCAAAAGAATCTCTCGAAATACAAACTAATAACGATAACACTTTAGAGCCAATCTCAGGTTCATCAGCTTCCTGACACAATTGATACAATGCCAGGTCCATCAACTCCGCATAAAGAACAATATAGTCTATGTAATTTTTAAATGAGAGCTTACAGTCAATAATAACACCAAGATACGAGTACTTTATTTCAGAAACTATTTCAATAACTGCATTATCAACTACAATGTCAACGTCTGGAGGAACTACAGGTCTACTACTAATAATCATCGCTTTTGTCTTCAATGTGTTTATCTTTAGCTTATTTATTTTAAACCACTGCACAATCACCTTTAGGCCATCATTGATCTTGTTTGTGGCAGGTAGAATGTCATCATCTGCAACACTTATTAGAGTGTCATCTGCAAACAAATTGATCATAAATATCACCAATCACACTTCCAATGCCGTTAATGTACAATGGTCCAAGCACCGATCCTTGTGGCACACCCGAATTGACTATCCTTGATTCTGACTCTTTATTCTCATATCTAGTTATTTGATATCTGTCTGTCAGATAAGTTTTTAACCAAGATAGAGCTGTATCATTTATTCCATACCTACTCAGCTTTTTGACTAGCATAACTCTGTCTATCGTTTCGAAAGCTCTCTTCAAATCAAGAAAGACTGCAATCACCTTTTTATTCTTTTCTATATCTTCCTTCCATTCTACTATTACCATATTTAGAGAGGTTTCACAAGAATGGCCTGATTGAATTCTGATTGAACATCAGAAAGTATATTATTCTTTTCCAGAAAAGCTTCACGTTGTTCTTTCGCTATATGCTCAATAACCTTTTCCAATGTCGGCAACATATTAATAGGCCTAAACTCCTGACCTTTTTTGGTGTTATTTGGTTGTTATTTTTGGTGTCTTCCAGGGGCTGACAGTATAAACCCATTTCTTTAAAAATACAAGCAGTACTAGTTCCTATTTGTTAAAACTCTTTACATCAGACGATACCATACGAGTGTAGTTCCCACATCTTACGAATGCAGATTCCAATCATAAACCATATCCAAATACCAACACTTTTTGTCTAAAGTGGTCCTCTGTGTCCCATTCTCCCCTAGTGGAGGAAATCCATGATGTCATCCTAAAAAATGTTATCCCACCAAAGACGGTTCTACTAACAGAAATTCACTTATCGAGTTTCGACTTACAACTGAAAGCGAGAACATCTATTGCTCTGTTGTAATATGTGCTTTCAAATCTTCCATGTTTATTTTATTGGACATGAATTGTCGACGTTCGTAATGTTCGTCTCCGTCTCTTTTCGTCGTATCCTATTGTTTCGACGTCGCGACGCTGACGTCTACGTCCCGTAGACAGTAAAACGCACGAACGATATAAAAAGACATAAAAACAGGACGGTCCCTGCTTAAAAGCGAAAGCGGCAGTATAAATTTCGCGTCGTTGCGTTTTAAAAATGTATGCGAGGCTTGGCGAACAAAACGGTGGAATATTTGTTTTTGAAGAAGATACGCCTCGCTACGGTGGATTTACGGACGCTTAGCGGTGCTCTGTTCGTCTTTAAGATATTATAGCGAATCCGTTGTAAAATGTACATATAATACACAAAAAAGCTCTCTTTGTTTAGGCTTTTCTTCGGTAGCTCATATGTTCGCGCCCTGATATAAATATATGAGCTTTTTTCGGTGTAATAAAGTTGTGGTTTTTTAGGTTTGGTATAAATTGCCGGTACATTAAGACATTTTTATTAAAAACTCGTTGCTGCGATCTAACTCAGAATTTAACTTGTTGTCGATCATTTTCACAAAGAATGAATATATTATAGTTTATCGAGGGCGATAGCAACAGTTTGATTACTCATTAGTCAAAGTGACGTTGCTTCCATGCGAAACTTACGATTTACAAACAATTCGCATTCAACCAACAATCGTATATTACTCAGAAACGGACGTCGTCGTAAATTTCGCGCGACTTCCGGCGAAATGAATTACTTCTGTGTTGGAAAGGCTTTGTCACAACTTCACACGAACAACTGCATAATGTGCGAAACTATAATAGTAAGTAGCACTTGACTTGAAAGGCTGTCTTAGCAGAACTTGTTCATTAAAAGTTTCTTATGTAGGCAACTATTTGTTTTCGAATTTGCTTTTGGAAATTTCTGAAACGCGCATCGATTTTGAAATAAATCACAGTTGATTAGTTGATTGTTTGGTTTCAAAAATGTAAAAGCAAATATGGTCCTAAGAGAATTTGCCAGTAAAAACTGCTATTAAAACGGTTGTAGTAGCAGTTATAGGTGAATGCTTGAACAGCCTTTTTGCTTAATAATCTCTTTTCTTCTTTGGTTTTCTATTTCTTTTTTGGCAACAGATTTTTAAGTTGAAATCAGTGTTTATATTTCTTTCCTTTGCCTTTATTTCTTTCTATGTCTTTGTGGTTTGTTGCTTGGTCAGCTTCTTCTTCTTTTTTGGTGGAGCTTTCAGAAATTGTAGAACATCTCCAGGCGAAAAATATATATTTTTTTTAGTGAAGAGCTAAAATGATTTTGGAGATCTTTTTTTTCAAGACAGCCTCTTCCTTAAGACAATTTCTGCAATGTAGTTGACTTAGAGTCTGTCAGGCAGCAACACTAACCACAGTAGAATAACCTACCTTTATTTAACCTAATATTCAACCTGATTTTCTGTAGGAATTTAATGAAGAGTTATGAAGAAAGTTAAAGAGTATCGTGACATATTTTACACTAAACCCCACTGTCCGTTTTGAGCTGGAGAGGATGCTGTAACTCGTGGTTGATCGGTAGTGGAAAGTTGTCACTAACTTTCCACTTACTAAAAATTGTCTTAATATCGGTGTACGCTGGAAGCAAAACTGCTGTTGTTTCGTTTGGCAGAAGGAGGGGAGGTACTGTGTGGATGCATTTTTACTAAATGTTATGTATTGTACTTTTAGGTTCGTTCAAACAGAGGGTCCAAAGCAAACAACCTCCTCGTGCCTAAGTCTTACGAATTTATTCAACCAAAGTAACAACTAACATATCGTCTAGATGGCGCTCAATGTCCAATATATTACATCCCTTTTCTTTAAATAAAATTAAAACTACTTACAACATATACAATTACAATGCTATTTAATAACTACTCTAAACTAAACAACATAAATATAAATTTGGAAGACAGTAACGGTGTACTGGTAACTAAAATAGTATTAACGCTTGATACTCCAAATAATCTTAGGCAAGATGAAAAGGCTCAGTTATTGATGTAAGTTCTTTATTGAAGAGTCAAATTTTCGTTCGGCAATGCGATCTTCTTCAGGACAACCGTTAAATATCAATAGAACATAAAAAGTGTAATCCTCTTAGACCTGTTATATCTTGTACTAATGGCGCCACTCAAAGTCTTTGGGAAATACATCGCCAAAATAAATGACATCAGGGCTTTTGCTGACCATAATTGTTTTAGCGTCAGAGATAGTTTTGAATTTGCAAAAAAGATAAACAACTTTCAATTGCCACCTGGTTTTGTATTCGCTTCTTTCAATGTCTTCTCGTTATTCACTAATATACCTCTAGACCTTGTGATTGATATCCTTTCCCAAAATTACAATTCCATTTCGCAATATACCTTTATACCCCAAGATTTTTTTACCCTCATAATCACTTTTCTCTTTTGTTCTACCTATTTCTGCTACGACAAAATCGTTTATTCACAAATCAAGGGTTGCCCTATTGGAGGTTCTATCAGCCCTTCCTTGGCAGAAATAGTTATGAACAGTATTTTACATCATGTTCAATCCAATGTTGATTTTCATTTTTCATTCATATATCAGTACGTTGACGACCTACTTCTGTCTCTTCCTCAAGCAGAGCTTGATAATGTACTTAACATCGTCAAGAACGTAAATCTTAAATTCACCACCGAAACCGAGGAAGATCGCACTGTACCCTTGTTGAATACCTCTGTGATAAGGGATAATAACAACGTAGTCAAACTT
The DNA here is from genome assembly GCA_023690525.1 of Holotrichia oblita. Classification (NCBI taxonomy): domain Eukaryota; kingdom Metazoa; phylum Arthropoda; class Insecta; order Coleoptera; family Scarabaeidae; genus Holotrichia; species Holotrichia oblita. The sequence continues at coordinate 16,768,570 of CM043021.1, read as the reverse complement.
GACTGGTACTGTAAATCCCTTAACAGTAAAATTTACAGAAAATTACAATAGATTCCTGGTTTCACTGACAAAATTGTGAATCTGTTTCGTCACTTTGAAAACATACAAATTTGTACATACCCCATCAAAAAAATTCAAAGATTTCTCCTTTATACTTCTTTCGTAATTTCATTCATTTCAACATTTTGTCTGTCTCTTTTGATACTTGATTGTATTCATTCCTTGAATTTTTCTTTTTACAATTGACTGTAATTTGTTTCGTTTTTAAATCTCTACACGGATCTGTTTTTTGGATGTTATTGAATATTGTTTTTAATATCTTTACCCTGGCAAAACCTCGACATAACGTCGTTGCTTTTGAGTATGGTTTTAAAATTTAGACAGCTGTGTTTTAATAATTTTATAATGTATTTTTTCGTTAAAGTTACAACGTCGATTAATGTAAATTATTTAGTATAAAAGTTCAAATTGTGTAAGTAGTCTGAATTATTATTCTATTTTGTATTTTTTTTTCTTTTTATGTTCTATTGTTATTTAACAGTTGTCCTGAAGAAGTTTGTATTCCCGAACGAAAATTTGACACTTCAATAAAGAACGTAATCAATAATTGGTCCTTTTTATCTTGCCTAAGATTATTTGGGGCATCAAGCGTTCATAAATATAAACAATTTAAAGATTCAACTTATTTGGTTTTTTAATTGGTCTTTCTTGACCTTCTTGTATATTATCTTCTTGTTGTTCTTCATCTTCAACCTCTTGTAAATTCTTTTCTCCTAATATCTCCGTCTATCCCAGTATTATAAATTGTCGATTCCGTGTTATTTCTATATCCCCATTTTTAAGTTTTATGCCATATGTTCTATCTCTCTCTTTCGATGTTATTTTACCTTCTCTTATACCTTTATTATCTTTGACTTCTCCATTATTTTATTATTTCACTTAGTTCTCTAGTTCCACGATCATAATAGGTTTTCTGTATACATTACTTCTTGTATAAATTATCTTTTAATTGTTTTGTGTTACATATTCGAGGTTTTAATACTTTGTTGGTAGTAGGTATGTTTGTTTTTAAAATCCTAGGCATTAACAATTATGCGGGGGATGGCATTTTTGAATCTATTGCTGTATTTCGTAATTGTAATAATGTAGGGTAAACGTCTCTATTATCTAACATAGCTTTTCTAAGTGCAGTTTTATAAGTTTGAATGTGTCTTTCGCTCAATCCATTTGATCTCGCATTTTCTTGCCTAGATTTGATACTTATGAAATTCCATTCTTTTGCACAATTTTCGAATTCATATGACGTGGTTGTGTACCACCGTGTGAATAAAATACTTTCGGAATTGCATGTCGCGCACTTTAAATGTAAAATGACGTTATTACTTGAGATGTCTCTTAATAGAGCAATTTCTGGGTATTTACTAAAATAATCTACTACAATTAAGTAAGAATGATTTCCAACTTTAAAAACATCAGATCCTACTTCTTCCCACGGTAAATTCAGAATTTTATGTGGTATCATAGGTTCTCTTTGTAGTTTTGTGAACTGTAAACATGTCTTACACTTGCTAATCATATCTTCAATGTGCAGGTTCATGTTTTGCCAATACAATGATTGCCTTGCTAAGTTTTTGTGTTTAGACATGCCTTGGTGTCCATAATGAATTTTATTTGACATTTCTCTCCAGATGCTTTAGAGGTACAATAATTCTGTTATTTTGTAATAATATGCCATTAGCATAAGTAATATTGTCTTTTAGTGAGCAATAATACCTTAAGGTTTTTGATAACTAACCAGTATCTAAAGGCCATTTAGTTTTAGTATATTCTATGAGTAAACTGAAATCTTTATCTTTTTTAATTTCATTTTCTATTTTTTTGAGTTTATCACTAGTTGCATTAAATTGTAGCTTTATAAGACATATATGGTATTCCAAATCAACATCTAATTTATCTTTAAATATAGGCTTTTCTGTTGAGGACTATTAAATAGTGGTTTATTTACAATTGATATTAAGGGTTTATGATCAGTTTCGATCACGACTTTCGTTCCATAGATGTAATTATGAAAATTTCACATGCTACTAGTATGCCTAATAATTCTTTTTCAATCTGTGCGTAATTTATTTGGGTGAGTGTTAATGCTTTGGAAAACTACAGTATTGGTTTGTTCTTTTGCATCAGAACAGCACCAATTGATTCTTTAGAACAATCAACGGAAATTGCACATTTTGTGCTTTTTCATCAAAGTGGCGTAAAAGAGAAGCATTACTAATTGCAGTTTTAATTTTATTAAATGTATTTTCATGTTTATTGTTCCATTTGAATTCAACGTCTTTTACCTAGCTAAGAGGAAAGAGTTGTCATATCTAATAATCTTTGAACATCTTTCTTACATTCAGGTGTATTAAAAGATTGAATGGCTTTAACTTTGTTATCATCAACTTCACCTAATTCATTTACTCACTATTCATTCAACCAAAGTAACAACTAACATATCATCTAGATGGCGCTCAATGTCCAATATATTACACTAAATAAGGAGCAATTACAATATTTCAACTGACCTAAATAGGTGGAAGTCATTTTTGATCATAGGCAAAACTGGGACAATCATTTAGATAAAAAGCGACAATGGCAAACGTTGTTTGGAAAGACTTGGAAGCTTGAACTAAAAATGACATGTTAGTTGTATTAAATGACAACGCGTCCCAACTACACAAATCAAGATGCATATTATTATACACATATCTAATTGTTTCGGAAGAAGTGCTGCTAGGGCTCAAACCTGCAAAAGTGCTAGTTAAGACAAACACCATTCTCAACGCTCACCAACTAGGATTAACGTATCGTTTTAAAGAGGTAGAATTGTTAAGCAGTCTAGCACACAGCATAGATGATAAATAATCATTTAGGATGCTATTTCTAAGTTGTGAAGAATGAAGTTCTGCTAGAGCAAATTTAAAAATAGAATCATTTGTTTGCAGTAGAGACGAATCCAAGCCGGATAAAGGACTGGGGTTGGAGTATATATTTTCAAAAACAATCTCTCAGCAACCTTGAACAAGACTATAGAACATGTACACATTTGTATTTGTTCCGCTAGTGTCTTGTAAAAGGCTTGACCTCGAACAGCCTTTTGTGTCTAGATTGCTCTGCGAGTATTGACTTAATATTATGGAGGTGGTCAGAAATACGATATGACACTTCAGTACCACAGTAAATGAATTAGGAGATGAATTTGAAGGTAATGGGGCTACTAAATAATTTGCCTTTCTTTATCCTTTCCAAAAGCCAATTCGCCAAATCGAAACAAGAAACTATTTCATCTCACTAAAGTTAAGGATAAGCCGTTTGATTGATCATTATCATCTAAGATGTCAGTTCAAAAATATGAACAAAGTAGATCATGATGTCGATTCTGAAAATCTAGAATTGCAACTGCTCTCAGATGTACTCCTGAACTCGGCTTTGCCTTAAGCAGAACCAATTTAAGTAATGTTTCTTGAAGTGAACTGCATATACGCACTAATTTTATGCTAGTAATCCAACTTTGAATAAAAATAAATAAATTGGTGGAAAATGTTTGCAATTTAAGTTGGTAATAATTCGTCGAAACTACAGATTTAATACCGGCGGCATCAAGTTGACTTATACCTATCTCATATTATTAAAAAGTAAATTAAACATTTTGAAAATGTCCGTATCTGCGCTGTCATGATGGGCATGCCAGCGGAACGAAGCTACTAGGTAAGTTACTTTCGGCTTGTTGTTGTTGAAGTTGTGTAACGGCGCAATCTGGAAAACGGAAAGTTAACACATGGTGTCAAACTAATTAGGAAGTTATGCGACGGTAGGGGATGATGAGAGGTTGGCAGAAATGGCGGAAATGGCGGGAAACGGGAACGTTTAGGCGGACACACGCAATCTGGATAACGAGTTCGGTCGAAGTTGGCAACGACGGGTACAGCTAGGGAGATTACCAACTTAACTGAGGGCGTGCTGAGAGCTCGGACCTTTTTGTTTATATTTTCTTAATTGAATGGTGGTTGGCGGTCTGATTTCAGTCTGTGTTCGCATTGACGGTTCTTTATTAGGGTGAAACTTTATTATTTGTTCAGGAGATTTTTGCAAATATGTTAAAATTTTTTTTTATATTATATAACTTGTGTTTAGAAACGAAGTAGAAAAAATTATTATTTTATTCTATTCAGTCTTGTAAAATATAGGAGGCAATTTAAAACGATTTTCCTAATCGCTGCGGGGTGTGAACCGGAAGTAGATAGCCTCCGCCCCTCTATAACCTGCTAGAAATTAATTTCAGCAAATTAGTACACTTACAGTTCACGTTGAGCGAGATCCTCTTACTGACTGCTGGTGGTACGTCGTTGCTGGCGATGCAGAGATAAGCCCCCATTTGTTTCCTGTCCAAACGCCAAAAGTACAAATTGCTACCATTATACGTATCCACTGAAAAAAAAGAAGAAGGAAGAAAGTTACATATACGTACGGGAAATACTGCAAATAATGTCGGAATGTGAGAGGTTGCTGTTTTAGGTTTGTAGGTCAAAATTTACGAGAATGGAATATTCTCCGTATTCAAGTTTGTCCGTATACATGTGTAGATGATAAATAGTTTATGCTCGTTTTGTTTCTCTTTTTTTGTGTATGTCAGGAATTTCCTTAGATCTCTATGTTGATAGATGTTGTAATTTGCGATCTAATTAAGTTAGTAGTTTTGCGGCTTTTACTAATTTGGAATTAAATTAAAAAATATTAAGGGAGTTAAGGAAACAGCCCAATAATTACGAAGAAGCTGATACTAATTTTCGCAAACCATATCATCCATGTGCATAGTTTTACCGCGAAAGAACGATAAATAATTGACATAATGGAATTGAATTGGAATCGAAATAGAATGCATTTATGGCTATGGTATGGTCTATTTTATGAATTTCATTTCTTTAATTTTCTGTCGTAAACGCGATTACAGAAACTGGAATGTCAATTATACAAAAAGTCTTAAGTCCAAAGTTCTCGGGTAGATAAAAGAATTCAGTCAGGGCTAGTTGACTGTCTACTATACCTTACATCAAATGTTCATTTGCTAAGCTACTTTTGTAAAGCTACATTGTGTATGTACAAAAATTAAATGTGTAATATGTACAATTATTAAGAATTCGAAAGGCAGAGATAGGTAGTAACTCAAAGGGTATTTAAAAAGTCCCTTAAAGTCAGCAAATTAGGCAAAATAGGTCCTCAAAGTTTCATGCTCAACTTATACAGAATGTTCCATAGTTTATGGATTATATAGCAATTTGTGATAATAGACGTAAAAATTGTTATTTTGAACCAAAGTTTTCTACACAAACTGGTAAAGGTAATAGATGCAGACTGTTGAAAGTGATTTTGACATCTTGCGCATTCTGACGCTGGTTGAATAATATTTGATTGACAAAGTGCGCCACTCTAATGCTAAGAAACCTGTTAATGTATTGTGCCTCTTTCTGTTATAGTTTTGCAATATACAAGTGCTGTAATCTTTTCAAAAAAAAAGTGTCTAAACTTAATAACATTTATGCGCAAGAAATTTAGAATATTCAATCATGTGAAACACGTTCGTTTTACCACCAGGACTTTTGTTGGTGGAAGTCTCAAAACTGTCAAAATCGAAAAAGAAGGAGAAAAGAATGACGGAACATTCTGAATTAATCTCTAGGCGTTTAGAAACTTTTATGGGAGTTGGTAAATCATTCGTTTAAAAAATCATCTATGCAATAAAGTTGTTTCCGTACTAGGAACCTTTACATGTCTTCTGAAGTTTATTTTTGGTCGGTATGTGTAGAGTTTGTATGTAGTACAAAATCATTTACTTCATTAACAATCATCATAATAATAAATTACCGAAATAAAAGAACGTCATTGGAGAAAGAGAAACACGAAAATAAAAGTGACGCGAAGAATATTTGCTTCTCATGTTAAGCATGATAGCAATCTGTTTCAAATGAATTTCTAGTTTTGAATACAGTAGCTACGTTTAAGAATAGTTTATTTTTTAAAACCATTGCTCAAGATTGGAAAATGTTACTTTAGCTTTCAAAATAATGTCAACAATGTTTTATTCGTTGGCTAAGATGGTTCAACAACTTTATAAATAGTATGAATATCGTATATAAAGAGCGTTTATTTAGGCCTAATAGAACTTACGAAAGAGTTAACTCTCAAACGAACTGTTATATTAGGCTTACTTTTTGACATTTATCATCAGTACACCCTGCCAAATCATCATGAATAGATTTATGCTTGAACAATGCTACCAAATTATCTAGATTTACCTTGAAAATCAATCACCAATTATAGGGAACTTATAGACGACTTCGTTACCTGTATGGCGAACAAAATCGTGCATCTGAGCAAGCCATCCGTCGAACTGTGAATAGATTTCATACCACATACTCTCTAAATGATGCAATAACAGAGAATGCAGTTGTCCCTCGATAACCCGACATTTTCTAATCCGACGTACTCAGTAGTCCGACGCGCCACCGGCAGTCTTATCGACGGAAACAAATCAAACCTGTAGCGACATGAATCCTCCTGCCGGGACAGATCAGTTTAGTGCGCGTGTTCCTAGTGTCATAGTGTAGTTGATTTGATAGCGTGATTGCGTGTAGTGACATTGTAGAAATGGCAAGCACGGGTTTAAAACGTAATCATAAAACATTAAATTTATCTGAAAAATGGGCAATTATTAAACGAATAGATCGTGGTGAAACTCCGAGTGAAATAGCTAAAGTGTATGAGATTAGACGACCTGTCTACGATATTGTGAGAAATAGGGAAAAAAATTGAAAAATTCAAGTCTGTTGATGATGAACCCATGAACAGAAAAACTCTTAAGACTAGCGAGATACCCAAGGTCGAAGAGGCTGTTTTCATTTGGTTCAAACAGCAACGGAACCGGAATGCACCTATTTCAGGAAACATTTTGAAACAAAAAGTCCAACCTTTTCACCACGAAATAACAAAGAAAGCTGACTTTCGTGCTAGTCACGGGTGGTTTCAAAACTTCAAGAAACGCCATGGTATACGTTATATGCAGATGAGTGGTGAAAAAGTGTCTACCAACGAGTCTGATATCCAGGAATTCATCGGAAAGTTGCACGCAAAAATCATTGAACTTGGCCTAGATCCTGAACATGTTTATATCGCCGATGACGCCAGCTCCCCACAAAGACATTTGTTACTGAAGAGGAAAAAAAGTTTCTGGAAGAAAATTACAAAAAGAACGAATAACTCTGATGGTATGTGCAAATGCATCAGGAACGCATAAGTTAAAATTGCTGGTTGTTGGTAAATCAAAAAACCCACGTGCGTTAAAAAATGTAAAGGTCGAATCTCTACCAGTAACCTACATGGCCCAAAGCCGTGCCTGGGTCACGAAAAAAGTTTTTCTTGTCACTCTGACAAGGATGAATTAAAAGTTAAAACTACCAATAGTTACACTGAGGTACTTACCAAAAAACACGACCGCTTTGATCCAGCCAATGGACCAAAACGTCATAAAGACTCTCAAAGCACATTACAAAAAGCACCTTTTAATGGATGTTGTGAGTCAACCTAATGATGACATTACCGCAATTTTGAAATCCTTCAACATAAAGGATGCAATTTTGAACAACACATTTTCTTGGGAGCAAGTAAAAAGCACAACCCTCATAAAATCATGGAAAAATATTTGGCCTAACAACCCACATCTTGCAACATGCAACTCTGCATCCAATGATTCTGAATCAATTTTGAAGGCTGCACTTGAAATTTGCAACGAAGTGGAACTTGCGCCAGCATCAATTGAAGAATTTAGAACCTGGATTGTTGAGGACAATCTTGCTACTGATGTGACGCAGAGATAATCCAGGAAGTCGCGGCAGAAGATGACGAAGTGATCGAGGAAGCAGTACTGGAGAAAAACTTCACTATCAACTGTAATGAAGCGTTATCGGCAACCAGAACTTTACTTCGTTGGTGCGAGGAGAAAGAATTAGATATCTCAAACATTTTGATGTTAAAGGGGATACAATAGCAAGTAATGACGGACTGCCTGCATAAGAATAAGCAGAAGACATACAACACATGTACTATGTATTAATTTTAAACTTTCTTCCCACATTTAATTTAAAATCTTGTATGTATCGTCATTTTGTATTTTTAATCAATTACATGTGCGAATACTGTTTGCTAATTTTGTTAACTTCATTCTGTTTAAATGCATTAAAGAAAACATCCCCGATTAGCCGACATTTTCGGTAATCCTCCCGGCCCCGTAACTGTCGGATTATCGAGGGATAACTGTATTGCCGCTGTAAACGAAAGTGTGGAAGAAGATCCAAATTTATCGATTCGTTGTCGGTCGCGGGAGTTGGGGCTCTGTTCGTCCATTATTGGAAAATTTTGTGCAAAGAACTTGGCCTGCACCAATTTAAGCTTTAGCTGGTGCATGAATTAAAGCCACGTGACCATGATATGCATCGTTCTTTCGCCAATTGTACTTTAGAGCAGTTGGGAACTGATTGGATGTGTTATCGCAAAATTGTGTTCAGCGATGAAACTCATTTTTGGCTTAACGGGTTTGTTAATAAACAAAATTAGCGCATATGGAATAAAACCAATCCACAACAGATCCTACAGACCCCATTACATTCAAAAAAATGCACCGTTTGGTGAGGTTTACACGCTGGTGACATCACTGTACTTTATTTCTTTAAAAATGAAGCCGGAGCTCGCGTTAGAGTCAATGGAGATAGTTACCGCACCATGATCAATGATTTTTTGTTTGAAAATATAGATGACATTAAGCAGGGCGAGATGTGGTTTCAACAGGATGGCGCTACGTGCCATGCGGCGACCGCAACCATGGACTTATTGAAATCAAAATTTGGCGATAAATTGATTTCGAGAAACGGACCTGTCAATTGGTCTCCAAGGTCGTGCGATTTGGCAATTGAAGCCCTTGGAGGCCAACATTGTTTGTGTTATCCGTGATATATGGCCAGCAATGCTAAAAAAAGTCGCTCAAAATTGGACGTCCAGAATGCGGTTCGTCAAGAACAGCTGCGGTGGCCATATGTATGAAATTATTTTCAAGTGTTAATGCCATGTATTAGTCTTTCGGATAAAAAAAAATTCTGTCTAAGAACGATCCGTTAGATAGAATTTAAACCAGTTATGCGCATTTCCACGAATGATGCATCTTTGCACAGTTGCAACGATTGTACTGTAAAAAGTCGTATGCTTTGAGCAAATCCAAACATCATTCTATGGCTTCGAATTTGGTTAAAAGTGGTTTAAGCAAATACCCTTTTATATAGCAATGTTACAATTGCCAGTTGTAGTCGGTTGGGAAAGACTCCATACTTTAATAAATTGTTTGTAATGAAATATAGTACACTCTATTTGATTAGACTAGCAGAAATGTCATCGGGATTACTGTTATGCTTGTTATAGAGTTTTTTTTGAAAGTTGAATCAGTTCGTTTGGTCTTGCTGGAAATAGGTATAAAGATGCTACGTTGTTGACAGAGATTTTCTGTTGCAACTGTAATTATCTAGGTTAAATTGTTTTAATAAATTTGGCACAATCTCTAACAGGTATCTACAATATTTATTAGCAACGGTGCAATCAACTCTTGCTAGAACTGTTTGTCATTTCGCTGCAAATAGACCACACACATTTTTGTTTCTATATACAAAATATTAAAATGGTTCTACGTTAAATACAACTTTTTTGAGCAATATAATAAATACAGCCACATCTCCATGCTGACGTTGATTATGACAGTAACTAGCACCAATTTTGAAGTTCTTTATTTTCGACTTTAAAATCCAGTGCTCAGACAATAGATTAACACAATAGCTTACAGCTCAGCCAGCTCATCGAGAAGCTCCTTAGAGAGAATTATACTCATTTATGATTTTAAATTATGAATACATATTTAATTACACTCAACAATACTTCCAATAACAAGTAATATTTATAATTATTATATTATTTGGAGCTGTAAAAGTAATTACTTGTATATCTAACTGCACATTATATTTTGTTCTTGCAGAAAATCTGTAGATACACACATGGTATTAGGATAGGACACTATAATCGCTATCTTGTTTACATAGTACCGATTTCAACAATATATAAATATAAAACTTAATGAAACGCAATGTTTTGCATCTATTTACCAGTAACTATGTTGTTATATTCTTCCATTATAATGTCAGACGATGTTATGAAACCGGCTCGAAGTCGAAGAAAATCTTGGAAAATTGCCATAGAAGAGACGCTTTCAAGAAAGGAGAAACGCTGCGAAGGCAATACCACTACGGCGATACTGCTAACTTATGCGGAATATTTTTAAATATTCCCACTTCCTCGCGTACGAAAGTTAGAAGGAATTTATTCGACGTAAAAGGAGAAAGGATATTTAATAGAATTCTTCTGCCATATATGCGACTATTCCTTGGAAGGAAAGAGTAAGAAAAAAGGGCAGCTGCGACTCGGTAACAGCGGACCCGGTTTCGCTAACCGTGGAACAAAGGAAAAGGAGAAATTTCTCGTGAAACGGGTCACATATCAAAAATAATTGAATTTTAAATGCGCGTGCAACTCCTTTTTTACGAAGAACGAATAACAATTTTACATAAGGAAGTTTATATGGCAGAACGTGCAATGCATTGAAGTTTAGAAGACAAGGTAGGGGTTAGATGGTTGTATTCCTGTTTTGTAATTCGGAGACCGAGATAATGTTTCAAGGTTTTACTAATTTAACTTTGATGTAAAACGCTCCGTTGCTTAAGAGATACAGTTGATGTTTTAAGAGCGCGGCAATTATAGCGAAATACCTTCAAATTCTCTCCTTTCTGGGTTTATTGAATCTGCTGCCTTAGGTTTATGTTATCTAAATACAGTGTAGAGTGAGGTAGTTTCCATATAGATTGAAATACCTGCTGAGGGTATTTATAAAGCTTTCTTTGTGTAAAGTCAAACGAGGTAGATCTTTATGCATTATATACATATATGAATAGTGAAATACAAGAAATAAGGATAATATATTAACGGTGAAAGACATTTGCGCTGGATTAGAGATCCAGAGTAAGATTCAGATTAATATGTTTTAGTTGAAATTGACGAAGAAATAAAGTTACTTAGCTTTGACTTCAAAGCTTTCTAAAGCTGAGATGTCAAGCGTGTGTATTTGCTTCTAACTACTACATGCAGTGGAGCATAGATAGTTGAAATAATGTCTAACTTGTATATAAATTTTAATTTGAAACATATGTACATAGTTTTAAAAATTACGCCATCAAATTATTCACTAAAGTATTACATTTTATCTGCTTCATTCTGCGAAATTTTGAAAAATGTCGATGCTATTAATAATTTATGAAATTCATTCTTCTTCTCGTTCTGATCCTCGTCTTTATTCTTCGTATTTTAATCATTGTTTAATCACAGTCGGCACACTAGAAATCGGAACACTGAAGCTATTGTGTTGTAGTTTTAGCTGTTAGCAAGCATGGGTACACAAACAAGAAATAACTTGTCGTTAGGCAGATTCAAAAAGCATTGAATATTTTATTGTTCCATTTTTAGTAATCACTGCCTCTGATTGTTCTAGCATGGAATTCATTACAATCTCTACAATATTGGGTTCTAGATCTAATCACAAAGTTCCTCATAATTCCTCGGATGAAAATTACTTTTATTCATTTTTTTCACCAACAATCCTCAAATACTTTCAAATGGGTTTAGATCTGGACTCCTGGAGGACTATCTTGAAATACTAATATCGTTATTTGATAACCAAGTTCGAACCATATTGGAAGTATGAATGGGAGAGTTATCGTGCTGAAAAGTGAAGTTATGTTGTAATTTTTGTATCGACGGCAATACAATATTTTCAAAAATGTTACGTAAATTGGTGCAGCTAATTGCTTCCCAATATCCTAACAAATTCCAGGACCCATGGAACTGATCCTAGCCCACATATTGGAACGTGTATTCACTGGTCGATAAAGTCTCACTCGGCCACTATGGCATTGCTGCAGCGGAGGGGAGTGGCGGTTGGGAGGAGGGGGAAAAAGGTAGCTGTTTGCAGCTAAACCATTTTTTAGTTCACTAGCTTTTATTTTTTTATGCAGTTCTAATACTATCAGGAAAATTCACTTCCTCTACTGCGCTGCTAGCAAACTCAAAGTGGTTCTTTCTTATCAAATTTATAACGTGTATTTGTTGTAACGTGCCATTATAAAACACGGTGATGATTGGCATACACACATATATGATATTACAGTATTGAAAACCATAACAATAATAAACATCTTGTTTATACGATAGAAAACATATCAAATTATGCTGTATAATTTGTCCAGATTTTTTGGGCACTGACTGTACATTATCTTGTTCATTTCGTGTATCTTATTGCTTCATTTTTTTTCTTTCGACTCCTATTTTTCTGTTTATTGTTGTCTTTTCCTATTTCAACAATAAATTTATTAGATTAGGAAGAATTCCCAAAACCGTAGAAGAGTTTTTTACACCTTTTTTCGAAAAGGGTTATAATGTTGAAAAATTATCATCAGATGGAGTTGACATCTTCCTCGTCTAAAAGAAATTTTGTTGCCACTAATTTCAATTTTCAACAAAAAAAGCGGATTTACCAGATTAGAGCTTCTCTATGATTTTACCAAACGTCATATAACAGCACGAGAACAAATTTTGCAAAAAATTAGACAAGCAAATATTACAAATTCATATTCCCTTGAAATATCACCTGAAAGAAATGGGTAAGACGGATAGCAATGCCTGAGTGCTTTGGAGAATTCTTAATTTTAGATACAAAAGCTTTTATTTTTTTTTCAATGCATACAATTAACTTACGAATAAAACTTTTTATAATGTTACACTTAGGCGATCCACCAATATAACAAAAACTTTTGACCATATTGATCATTGTTTACTGTTAATCAAGCTGGACGATCTTGCCTATTCCTCGTCACTAATCACATTCTTCAAATCATACCTAACCAATTGTAATCACTATGTAGATTGTAAGGGTCATATCCCCAAGGAACTAATTTAGATCAACGGCTGTCTCGTTTTGCGCATGTTAGGCATCTTTATAAAACCTACATGTAACTTTACATCCTCAAGCTCTGCTCTTATCTTTGTATTTTTCATTCGTTTGTATCCTAGTCAACCATCACGTAAAGTTTTCAATAGTTTAAATACTTTAAATCAAGAGATCTTGGGGACCAGACCTGCTTTTCTCTCCTACAAATTATACGTCGTTGAAATTATTGATTCAAAAATTATCTTACCCTGGTGTATCGAGGAGCGCTATCGCGCAGGTACCCCATACCATTTCTGATCTCCAGAGGGACTTCATCTAACAATTCCACTACATGATCCATTAGAAAATCACTAGATCACATTTAAGAAGAGTCAGAACGTGTCTGGGAGGAGCGTAGAGGGGAGGTGGTAGCCATTTTGGGGCACCCTGTATGAGGTAACAATTTATTTGAAACCTCCATAGATAGTTGTCACATAATTTATGATTTTAAAAAGAACCAGTTCCATTCAATGATTCTACAAGGTAACATATGAATGCATATCTTCATTGGTGTAAATATAGGCCAACGCAGAATTGCCAAATTAAGATAATGGTTATATCATACCATAGAAACACTATCAACGGTTTCTGCAAGAATTGAATGGATATTATGCAACTAGTAGTCTTGTAGCCTCTTTTATCAAAGCTAATGAAATTGTAATTCATCATTCATTACACAATTGTAAGGAAGCTGGCCAATTGTTTATTACGATATACAAAGATATACAAAGTACTTCGAAACATTTTTACATAAAGTTCCTTCGTGAAAACTAGACAAATAAGGCAACCATTAACTACAGTTTCGTTGCAATTAAATTTTATTTATCCATTTGTCCTTACAGAAAATTACATTACCCATTCTTAATAATAGGTGTATAATGTAACTTTATTTCATTACTAATTACACAGGCTTCGGATCGTAATAGTCTACATCGACTAGTGCAACGGATATGGATACTCCAGAAAATACTAAAAATTTCATCTATCCTCGGCTTTAGCAGTAGCGGACTCGTTACGAGCAGCGAGGTACAACTCACGGGCGCTGCATTCCGGTATTTCGTACTTTACGGTCTCGTTAAACATCTTTTTGTTTACTATGTATTTCTGCTCGAGCTCGTCATATTCAACGCACGGACTGAAACGGTATCCCCAGAGGATCTCCTTGTTAGTGTACGAGGTTTGGCTCTGAGATGGATGCCCTGTGGTTAAGGAATCTCCCTCCAGGATGATCATTATTTCAAATCTGTAAACGGATCTGCGTAAAAATGACATTTTTTACGACGTGATTTAACTTCTTTGTTTCAAGTTGGAATGCGTAATCTGTGAATCGCTTTGAATTTTATTGAATTATTACATGGTCCAAATGCTTTATGTTTAAACGTTTGGGAAAGTTATGGAGATTAGTTTAAGTTTAGATCATAATGGCTACTAGTATAATTTTATCACCAACAATCTCTAATAGGTCTTTTTGAACACCACATTATGAATTAAAAACTTTTATATCAAAAAAGGTCTTTTTTAAATGTTAAACGAAACAGTTCAGTTATATTAAAAAAAGTATTTTAGAATGTTCCAACTTGTAATTACCAAATTTACTATACCTAAGGATACACAAATCAAGCTTGGACATATTCCAAAATGGACTCTCTTTATTTATTTTATGGACAACTTCTTGTGGCCAGATTAACAAGCCTGTATTTTCCAATTTCAAATTTTCAAAATAATACGGTAGAGAATCGCCTTCTTTCAAATTCTTACGTCGAATTAGGATAGCTTTAATGCTAGTTTTAGCCCAATATCTTCCATTGAGGTCCTTAATTCTGAATATCAAGCAATGAACTCCATCTCGTATGCAAATCTTTAAAGATAAATATTATTATTTACGATAATTAAAACTTTATTCTGAAATATATACTTACAACTGCTTTTTTGCTAAATTGTTTGATACAATCTTTAGTATTTGGCCTTGCCATTTTAACGAAAACTGCCGATACAAGAGCACCTTCAATTGCGACACTAGTTAACGCTAGTAGTGTCATCATTACCCAACCATTTTGACAATCTGTTGGTGTTATCGATCCAGTTCCGATTGTCGTCATAGTATCTACAACCAGTATTAAATACCCGGCAAATGAATTTGTGCCGTTAATGCAATGTCCTTCGGTTTTTATATCCATATAACTTTCTTCCCACAGCACCATGGCCATCCATATGAACGTGAAAATTAAGTATGCTACACCGTTAGCTAAACAAATGCTAATCAAAATCCACCTCCAACGTATACTCAGAATTGTATTCCCTAAGTCTCTGAAGTAACGTGATGTCTTTTCTGGTATATTCTCTTTTATTACGTTATATTTTCCGCATTTCTTAACGATTCTATTCGTCGGGGAGGCATAAGGGCGATAATTTGAAATGCTGTTGAAGAATAAAGATAAAAAATAATATTGTAATGTTTTCAAAAATTCGTTGCAGGTAATAAAAGTATATAATCTTTCGGGCATATCTCTTGAGATGTCATAGGCAATCTGATAAGTGAATTTATTAATTTGTTTACAAGATAAGAATGAAATGCATATTTACTGAATGATAATAAATCGGATATGTAAAAAAAATAATGTGAAATTCTTCTAGCCTGCGGTGTTTGTTTATTTTGTTAGATGTAATTAATTACGTAACCGTGTTGAATAAATTGTTCGAAAGAACATTGTTTAAACAAACTTCAATCTACATACATAGTTAACCTTAAAAATTAAGATATAATCTAAAGAGAATCTATCTTATTTTTGACAATCACAATTCGCATATATTAGGCCTTAGAAACATTAGTGTGCTAGTGTTACTATCTCCAGAACGTAACCTTTGCAGGTTAACATAATGACACCATTCAAGTAGTATTACAATTGTGGTATAGATAATACTTAGAAATGTTGTGTAACCGGTACAAAGTAGGCACTTTCATTGTTGAGGCTAACAAAGCTATAATCCCTTTAAATATTTCCAATGCATTTAGGGCGACTAGGCAGAATTCTTTGCCATTGTTTACATGGTAGATCTTCAAATTCAACTACTGCATTACTATCGTTGTTTTTCAGTTTTTCAACAATCTCTCCCTCCAGGAATTCCTCCCTCCAGTATTCGAAAAAGAAGATGTCAAGTAATCAATAAAGAGAGCTATGCTACTAAGTTCATCTTCAGAATTGGATGCTTTCTGAGGTTCGGAGAAAGATAGTGAGGTATCAGATACTAATACTTTTCCGAATTCTTATCTGCAAACGTAGTCCGAACCAGATTATGTTTAGGTCGTGGTTCATTGAAAAAATAAAGGAAATTTTTAGCAAAAATGTGATAAGCAAAATATAATTTTAGAGATAGTTTCTTACAGAAAAAAATTCCTTTCTTCCAATAGATATACTTGATGATAAAAAGATTCTAATCCTACCTAGGAAAAATTGTCTTGTTATTTATACCTGTGAGTACAATTATTGCCAACTGTAAGTACTGAAGTGTTCTGCTTTTGTCCCTACAAAATTTTACCCCCTTGGAATTTAGAAATAAATTTAATTAATCAAGTCCATAAGATGATTCATCTTCAGTAGGAGGTGAATAATGGATTTGGCAGAAAACTCCAAAACTACTATCCAATGGCATAGTTTCGCTGACACTACACCCCCCTTTAGAGGTCTATTAACTAATTGAAAAGGTTGATATCTGTGAGAGACTCAAAGGGTCAATATCAATATGATTCATTTCTCTTTTGAATTAATTAATGGCAACAGAATGCTAAAAAAAAAGCATTCATATTGGAATTGTTATTATTGTTGATGGTTTGATAGGTGATGATATTGCGTAGATTATTTGGGCTTGATTGGCAAGACGCAAATATCGTAAGTTAGAGAATAAGTTGTTGGTTAGGATCAGGTTGTTCGTTATTCTTGTATTTTAAATAGCTAATGATATACTATATGGTTTTGGAACGTAGAGTATCCCTTTCGGCAGTGTCAACTTCATACAGCAAACACTCAATATCAGCCAAAAGTTTCTCAAAACGGATGTTGGTTGGTGACGTTGGCAAGACGACCTTTGGTTCCAACGATAGGAGGTCAATAGCGTCAGGGGGAGATTCTATATCGGTTAAATTTGCAAAGCCATTGGTATCTGTTGCTTCATATTTTTTAATTTCGGGTCTTGAAGGGGTATTAGAGTGTTCACATAACAGTACAATTTAGTTAAATCAATAATAATGGCCCTTTTTTGCACAAAAGCCCTTGTTTATAGATATATTTCCAGAAAAAGCAGATTAATTTATTAGATTCCACGATAATGTGACAAGAAAACAGATTTATCTATTTATGCCGCCATCTTTTAGAAAAAGAAGACACTACCATCTTTTTCATAATGGCAAAAGCATTTTGATTAATTTCTGATATTTATAGTAACGTAGGTAAATAATAAAACTAGAATATCAGTAAATTCATATGCTCTAAATTTGTGGTATAATTCACTATTTATTTAAAGCCCATAACAATATTGAAAATTATGAAGACATGTTTTGAGCAACTATAGAATTGATGTTAAGTACGTAGCAGCAATTTTGACATAAAATCAAGCATGTTTAAGTTAGCGAGATGGGTGATGCAAATTTGGGTGAAAGTTGATCTCACCATGATGATTCTGAATCCTTAAGTCATTTTGAACAGAAACTTTCAACAACTTTCAACATACTGGTCTTTTTAACACCTGGTCATATCGGTACTATCTAAGCTATAGGCAATTTTTGTTAACATAGAGAATTATTAAATTTAATTTCAAAAGTTAAATATTTACAAAAAATAAGATAATTCTATTGTAAAACCTATCACTGTACCTTTTCTTTTTCCTTCTGATATCTGGGTAGATAACTGAAGACACTGTATCTTGAAGGTTATCTTCCTCACATTGAATAGCATCGATTTCTATTGGAAGATTTTCCGATATATTTTTAGTTTCTTCAACAGCCATTATTCTGTAGTCGTAGTATGATGAAACCTACTATACACTACATTTGTAACCGCAAATTTAATATAAATTAAAACCTTGATTTCGTTTCTATTCAACTATTTTTGTTGATACTACGATAAGAAACTAGATGTTCACACAATTCTCGGAATAAATATAAAATATTACTTCATATATTCTGTACAGTTTTATTACTATTATATGCCGGTGTTTCTCGTTTCTAATTTTAGATATTTATTTGTTCTGGAGACGTGTTAGTTATAAGTGAGTGTAACTTTCTTAGGACGTTGTTAACGATGTTATGATTATGATGACGTTGTGAAGAGTACAATGGACCAGTAGCCCACGAGTAGTTTTCTCCTAATTATTCTATTGAAAGAACAAACAGACACTGTTAAGAATCACTCGCACAAAATGCTGCTCCTTTTTATACAAGTGTTATATATTGTTCTGACAATTGATGATACTTGAAGTGGTTAAACCATGCGGTGCATTATTGCATCACATATACTAATAAAAATATGTATACATTATTAACATGAAAGCTCGTTTTGGCGTTGAAATCCGATTTATTATTGTTAATACCTAGAACTGAAATATTGATTAAAATTACATCCAAATCATTTCCAACAATTTCGTGATTTTCCAAAACCGCAGGATACAATTACTATGCGGAAGCCCGCCTATTAAAACTCATAAAATGTAACAATACAACTACATTTAAAACCAACATACCCTTTATATTACAAAACATGCCATTTTGCTTTTAGGATCTATTATTATTTATCTAAAAGTAAAATCATTTTATGGACACTCCAGAAAAAAGAGGTAAAAGACATCTCATACAACTTGATTTAGTTTCATCGAATGTAAGTTTTAATATGGTGAATAGCGATGAGGAACTCAAAAAAGCATTTGAAATCCGAAATACTATTTTTTTATTATTCAATAAAGATGTGATGGATGAGTTAGGAATTTTAAAAACGAAATCCTCTTCAAGCTCCTTAAAACGATCCAGTAATTTACTAGAAACCACCTATTGTATCCTACTGTGTCCAGTTTCATTAACAGCGTGTGGAATTTTGTAATTGAGCGCAAGCTAAAATTGGAGCAATTTTTTTGAAACGGTTTTGTTCTCTGATGAAGTTGCTTTTCATAAAAATGGATCTGTTCAAGAGTTTTTAAGCAGATTGATCTACAACACAGATTGTCAATTAAGTAGGGAAAATTACTGGCGAATATATTGGTTTTCCTTCCCTTTTTAATGAAAGTTTGAATGGTCCTACTTCACACAATTGTGAGGGACACCATGTGATGTGTCCCGATTATCGGACTAAATTGGATTTCCTTTAATGAAACAATGGAAGTCGTTTGTCCAAAACATTTAAATACATGAGAAACCATGATGTTCCGCAGATTATCATACACAACCTATTACGGACTAAATTTCTTTTCGTTTATTTCTCCAAGAGATTGATGGAAACATAAATGAAACAATGTTTTTATGAAATGTGATTACTAAAAGTCGGTTGTCCAAAAGCCTTCAAACTTTCGACACTTTTTCAAAATAAATTTTTTTTTTTTTGGAAAACCACTTTTGCTGTGATCTATTGAAATGAATATGGCCTTGTCTGTACCTTGTTTGATTATGTCACTAACAAGGAAACAACAGGGAAGTGTCCCTCACCGATTTAAATGAAACTTGGTGGGTTTGTAGACTAAAAGAACAACGGAAACTTTCATAGATCCTAAATCGCCCGTCTTTGGGGGGGAGGGGGAACTTTTCGACAGCGAAATTGCGAAACATACTAGTCATCAATAAACTGAAGACTGCAAGTACTAACTTGCCTTGATTTATATATGTACATATATACGTATACAAAAGCATTTATGGTATACAACACACACCACTTACACTTATAGACGTTTCAGTTAAATGCAACCAGATTGTACCAGTTGGGTGGTTTGCTCCTTCAAGCAATAGATGGACCCATTCGAGGTTTAACTGTGACCAAATCATGAAATAATAAATATAATAAGTAATATTTTTCTGCAATCACTTGACAAAGAATGCTTTTTTGCTTATCATTGGCAACGAAAAGTTGATGTTTAGGTACCGAAGACCGTCACATGACCGTCACTGACTGTCACTTTATCGCTCTAGAGCGATCAAGTCTGAAAATTGCGTCAATAGCAACCAGTATGTAACATTCAAATTAACATATCGCAAAGCGCAACAATTTCTCGCAATTTGCGCGTTAACTTAAAATATATTAAAGATGATGATAAAAGTTTAATAATAATTGCGTAGCTAATGAACAATTTATTTGGTTGTCTTCATGTAAACTGAAACACACTGTATATGGGTGAATTGTGCATAACTTTAACATAAATTTTTCCAGCAAATAAAAATTTTAAAATTTAAAAAAAAATCGGGGGGTGGGGGTAGTTTCTGAATAACAAGAAATATGACCAGCAAGCTATTGTCGCTATCCTTTAGTACTCATAAAACAGTTATATATTTGTCTTAACTTCTTTTTGATATGTCTTATAGTTTTGGAGATATTAAAGGAAATGTCGAAAGGTAGGGTTGGCTTTAGGGCGTCCCACCGCCCCAAAACCGGCGATTTAGCATCTATGAAAGTTACCATTGTTCTTATACTGCATCAGTCTACAAACCCACCAAGTTTCATTTAAATCGGTGAGCGACACTTCCCTGTGTTTCCTTGCAAGCTACTTTTTACTCCCCGACCCTTTACTCTTTACTCCCCCCTCCCTCTCCTTCCGTCACCGAGCTAGTGATGCAGCAGTTTATGCTTTTTTGCGTAGACATCAATACAATTTTAGAGCTCTGTAGGTAATCATAAGGTATATGGCATGTAATTTAAAAAATATGTAGTAATTTGCTAAAACTCGCTTTGGGCTATTGATTATGTCTGGAAAAGCAAGAATTAACAAAAATTATTCCAGAATATAATATTTTATTAATTTCATAAATTACCATGCAATTCGGCACTCGGTTAGTGATGAGGCCTCATGAACCCTACGAAACACCTATCCCGAATTAATTAATTAAATGCTGTGTTGTTGGGGTTACCGATTTTTTATCTGTACCTTACAAGCCTATTGTGTCTGGAGCCATATTCATAAAATTATTTCATCAGTGGAACAAATGGACATTTAATATGTTAATCAATAGCTTTGTTCCAACATACAGTTTGTGATAGTTTGCAGATTTATTTTAGTGCGCATGCGCTGTCAGAAATTAATTTCCAACTGTTTGCAATTTACTCTTGTTGGAACGCTTTAAAAAACAATTTGAAATTTTATCTGGCTTTTCTGTTGGCTTTTCTGTGTTTCATTTGTTATTTAAACCACAGGTAAAAAATAGGTATTACAAATAATAATAAATAAAATTTGCCTCAAGGTAGATATTTAAATAGTGCATACTCTTCTGAAAGTACATATGTATATTTATATTTTGACCTGATTAGTGATATAAACTACCACTGCTACCAATGTAACATGAAATAATCTACGCATGCGTAAATTACGGACTCTGAAAATCAGCAAAGAATTCGCAAATTGTTCTGACTATCAGCAAACAGTTTCCAAATCGTTTATTATTTTAGTTGGAACACCAAATTTCAGCTTGCAAATTGTAATTTGGTTTGTTGGTACGGCAAAATTGCTAGTGCGCAGAATCCTGATAGTTTGCAACTATCACTAATAGTTTCGTATTCTTCTTGGAACAAACCTAATATATCCTTTGTTAAACTCTTAGATTAAAATTGATCCTGTCATTTTCCTTCCTGATGTATGTCATTTCAAAAATTAATATTTTTTAATAAATATTATCCTCTTTTAAAATCTTAGTATTGTCGAAATGAAAATTGTGTCGTCTTAGGAGAAAGGAAGTTTCAGCGACTACGTTTTATGAAACAGTGTACTGGTATTTATAAATTCGATTCTATAAATTTTGTTTAGTTTCAGCGATATAGCACTTGTTTCAGGATCTAGGCTCTAGACTCTTTACTACTAAATTTGCTATTATAGCTGTTCCAAAAATTGGTTTTGTATATTTTGTTATTATGCTGACAATAAGTTGGATTTAAACAAAGTTTTGAATTCATGATTTTGTATGTAGTATTCATGGAAAAAGACTAATTGACAGAATCAGAAGCGAAGACCTATGACAACAAAGCAAAATAAAATACGTGGGCAAATGATAAAGAAATCGAAGAACATGCTGGAAACCATACGTAAGCAGAATGAACGATGATAGACTAGTAAAAAGTGCTCAAAATAAATAACCCGTCGGAAAAAGAAATCAGGGCAGGCGATCCAAACACTGGAAATATTGTTGAACATTTACATCTGAAGAGATATAGGAAGCAGTAGCGGATTTTTTGTTAATAAATTTAATAGATTTCACAATTTTTTTATTATTTTATTATATTTGAAATTTACTTAATTTGATCTTCTTAAAGCTCCAAAATAATTCTTCCCAGACTTTTTTATTTGCTTCGAGAGGTATGCATGTTACGTAAACCAACTATCATGACATAATATCTAAAGCTGCAATACGATAGATAAAGCATTTGTATGCGTCACGCAAACGCGTACAAATGTAATCAAAAGCAATCCGATCCTATAGGATTACACTTTGCAGTATAATGTATGTCAAAGGTCTGAACTACCGCAAACATGAATCGTGTTCAATAATAGCAGTATAAATGCAACTACCTACATTGAAATGCCTACCCATGTTTAATGCCCTTGCGGTTACCAGCATGGTTAGTAGTTCCCTAATTCTGTTACTTTTATTCATGTTCTTTTTCCTGACTGGATTTAAAGATTTAATAAATATAATAGTAATAAATATTAATTCGCATATTCATTGCAGGAATATTACAGCAGGTTAACAATGTAATAGTCGCAAGTACGGATACTAGCTATCTTATTTGCATCCCCACACATCATTTATCAAGGGGCCATTGACCTAGAATAACGACTTACATGCAGAAACAATGCGGTGGATTCATTACGTGACGTTTAGTACCGACATCATTCATTACAAACTGTCGTAGCCACCTAATGCAACCAGTGGCTTGCGTTCAAATTAAATGAATATTCTAGGAGAGTAAGCAGGCACACTTCAAAAAGTCGACAGTATGTTAAAAATGAAAGTTATATAAAACTAAAACCATTCGATACAATCAAAAATACGGCTAGAAACTAATTCAATAAAAAAGCTATTTTTTTACTATTAAGACGTACGTCACTGGTACCTTTACAAAAATTGTCACGTCTGTCTATTCATTACTAACTTAAAGCATTGCAGAACGGCAACAGTAACAGCAACAGCAGACCGGGTGTCATGTAACACGCTTACGATTCCAATTAAATGGTTTACATTGCGCTAGCCGCTCGTTTCGCAGCCAAATAAAAACGAAACGAGAAAGAGGTCATGACACGTACTTACTACATGTATGAACGTGTACTAGCGTATACACAGTACAGCTCCAACGACCGGTACAAAGTACCCTTAGGTATATCCTATACGGGTCATGCAATTAATTTTCAAGCTAGAATTACAAACTGTGTGTAGGTTGGTATGGTATGTAGATAAATCAGTCGTTGCCAGAAGTGAATTTTCGAACTATATAGACCATCAGCGATGGTATTTTTAGAGCTTTGTATATGTAGGTAGTTCTGTGTCTATGTACATAGTACCTAATGCCTAGTTTGTTGATTAATGTCGGCGCACTCCTACGTGAAATCAGAGTGTTAGGTACATCCTCGTGGGTGTTTTTTAGTTTGGCTTGAAATTTCGAGAAACTCATTCAAACCAATGCTGTATCCATTACAGATGTCAACATGAATGACCCGTCCAGCTTATTAGTCTGCCCCCTCCGAGCGGAAGCAAGTCTCTCTTGAACTAGCTGCTTTAAATGTAAATAGAATTTGACAAATATGTAAACGTAGTTGGCGGAAATATTATTTAACTAATTAGTGGCACGTTTGAAGTGCGTCTACATGTTCGCATCTATAATTGTCTACGTAATTACTAAGCGAACATTTGTACTGAAAAAGGGATCAGAAAAGTATCGTAACAAATTTAATATCATTAAATTCCTGTTTATATGCTCTTCTGTTTTATACCTAAGGGCGTTTTTGATTTTTATAGTTTTATAATCAGTTGAAAATTCACATGGAGTTCCTGTCAGAAACCAAAAATTTGGGATTTTCATTAATGTTTGGAAAAGCATTGCAGATAATTAGTTTTTAGGAACATTTCGCTTATCGAATCGATTGAATGGTAAATTGTACCTAATTTGATGAAGCTTAAGATCACTTCTCACAAGCTATTGAAATGAATGATTTGGCAATGACTGCAGTGATCGAGGAGGAGCTGTTACATGACTATCAAGGCATCATAATCTCATTTTTCTGAATTTTTTTCTTTGGGGATACTTGAAAAGTCTTGTTTAGGCATCTAAAACACAGAAGGTGAGCTTTGATAGAGAATTTTAGAATGGTGACAACAACCAAAAAATCTAAACTTTTAAAACTAATTGCAGATTTGTCTACAACAGTAAGGCCAAGAATTGAAACATCTATTATCATAACTCTCTTGTTTTCATCTCTACTATCACCCAGCAAGGTGTATCAAGTATAAATTGACATCTTGCATCGAATTAGCAAATATTCAAGAATACTTGAAAGAAGAAACTACTTTTAAAATCATGAATATTGAAGAATGTACGAAAAGGGGAGTTAAAGATAGAAGTTTTTTGACTGGCTTTTAATATTATTTTACAAAACTCTCTCGAACAAAGCTGAAGCTGGAACAGCTTTCAAAATTTTGAATTTTGCATAAATGGGAAACCTCGGTGGATGCTACCAGTGGACAAATATTCATTTTGAATCTTGCGAGAATGTTATTCAAGGTTTAAGTCCCTATCATGTCAATTGTGTGTTATATCAGAGAGATTCTTGCAAGACGAAGAGATTTCAGGACTTATTTTTATAGTTTCAGTTCAATAGCAATTTATTTCCAAATAATAATAATAATATTTATTGTCTGCGATAGACTAAGCTATATAGACATTGTCATGCATACAATATAATATAGACTAATTAAACAGAAAAAAAAGCAAAAAGATATACAATTTAGAACTAACAACAAATTTTAAAAAATCCATATATTCAGCAATACTATAAAAGCTATGTGCAAGTAAAAACGCTGTAGGTGTTTCTTAAATTGATTAACTGACTTGCTTTCTTTCAACACCGCTGCTAACTTGTTATATACAACAATAACTAAGCGTGCTTTTCAAATAATTTAGTTCTATGAGATGATATACTTAAATCCCGACAATTCCTTGTCTCCATATTGCTGTATGCATCACAATTTCTCATAAAACTAGCCTCATTTTGTTTAAAAAACACTAAAAGTTCGTAAATACATCAGGAAGCTAGTGGAAGAATTTTCAGTTGTCTAAAGAGTGCTCTGAATAAGGTTATTGAGGTTACAGCTAACATTCATCTAATAATTTTCTTTTGGTATAGGAACACCTTAAATGCGTTTCTTGTACAGCCCCAGAAGAAGATGCCATATCGCGAGCGCAATTCAACATACGAAGAAATAAAATTGTTTAAGAGATTGCATCTCCACCGTACTACGCTACGTAGACATCTTATACCATATAATGCCGCACTCAATTTTTTTTCCAATGCTGAACAATTTTTTCTTCAAACTTGAGCACCAAATCAACAGTCAACCCCAGAAACTTAACAATCTCCGGTTCTGAAATAGTAAGAGTAATAGTAAGTTGGTTATAGTCAAAACATCGTCGATATTTGGACCTGTATAACAACAACTCATCTGGACACACATAATCGAATATCTTACTGTTCAGAATCACTTATCATTAGTTATAGTTAGCCCACTTTTTCGACATTTTGAAAGTTGTTCCAAGCTGTTTTATATTGTTCCAAAATTTCAGCCTGCTAACACGCGTACTACACAAAATAACTGAGAAAAGCAACATTCCATTTCTGTGAAATTAGCCCTCTTTTTTGAAAATGCAACTGTTGACAGTTGTCCCAAGTTGTTCTAAGTCTGCTCAGAAAAGGAGGCTAACTTCATATGAGTAGTATTTCGTTTTTGCCAATTATTTCACAAAGTACGTACGCTAGCAGGCTGACATTTTGCAATAATTTAGAACAAGTATGGAAAAGCTTGAAATAGCTTAAAAAATGTCGCTTTTTCAAAAAGGAATTGGGATGAGGGTTAGCAAATTATTTTCTGAATTATAATGGTAAATTGTTGATCATTTTTTAATATTACTTTATAAAGCTCTAGAAAAATGTAGCACAAACCTAGAACGATTTTCAAAATTTAATTTTTTTAAATTTTGAAAGGGTGTGGGCGAAGCGAAAGCAGGGAGATGTCTAACTTCACTAAGGCTACTTACACTAAGGCACTACTTTACAGTTTGTGAAATAATTAAAAAAAAAGAAATTTCAAGAGCTGTCAAAATTTTGTTTTCGTTCATTATTTCAGGAAGATGATAGAAAAGCAAATATTTTTGTACAATGCCGAGCAAATTTAGAACAATTTGGAAGAACCGTTGAATTTTCAAAAAGAGGGGGCTCAGAGGTGGAATTTTGACTTTATCAATTATTTCATGTAGTACGGGTGATAGCAGGTTGACATTTTGGAAAAATATAGAACAACTTACCTATAAATTTCTATACAAGGAAAAGTATAAAAATTGGTTCTGGAATCTCTCTGTCTTGCGACAATCTCGCAAACTTTTATCTGATAATTTTTTAATATTATTTTGCAAAACTCTGGAATAATGTAGCATAAACGTAGAACAATTTTAAAAATCTAAAATTTTGGAGGGGATGGATAACTTCACCAAAGCTAAAGTATTTGATAATCAAAATATTTATTTACAATAACAAATATACAACAATAATCACACACAATCTACAGTTGTGATAGGTATATGTATACAATATATACATATCTATATGTCCGTCTGCAGTTGCGCTCTTCTGTCTTCGTTTCGAGGTGGTGGAACGGTGGTGCTCCGTCTCGGACTGTCGATTTATTTTAAGTGCATGTTTGTATACAGGAGGATCAGGAAAACAATATTTTTATTTTATATTATTGTACATTTATATCTCCTCAGAGCATTCTCCTGAATCCGATCTGAATTTAAAATAATTATTACTAATTTTTGTCTTACGTTAGCAATTCCAAGCAATTTTTGAATTTAAATTTTTTCTATGATGACGGAAATCTTATCATGAAGACGTTACCATCGATCAACTGAATTTATAAACCACTCGGAGACGAATCCGGAGAGCTTTGAATATCTAGTGGCGTGATAGTCAAATGGGTTAACGCAGTACGGCCGTATGGAAATAATTGAGGTGGTGCATCATTTATTACTATAGTTGAATAAGCCAGAAATAGTTGTACCTCAAATTGCAGCCCACCATTTAATATTGTCACGGTTGTTCGTTCCATTATTTATTTTTTAATCTCGGATACCTGGTCTCTTGTATTTTGACCTACAAGTAGAAACATAACTGGGGTTAAAAACTATGCTTACAGGTCCTAACAAGGATATACTTATTAGTAATAATTATTGTGCAGCCTATTATTGCGCAAATCCAAATTGTATTCATGTTGACATATCATTCTGTTTTTGACTCTTGACTTTTTTCTGTAGCTCTCAGTTTTTTTATTGAAGTTTTGGTATCAGTTGCTTCTACGTTCCACGGTGCCAGTAATTTGCACCCCCGTTCTGTTTTAGTCCTTTTAACCAGGTTGCACTCGGACAAAGAAGTCCGCAACCTGGTCAAGAGTTAGTTTTCTTACTCTGGCATCATCTAATCGATCGACCGCAAAGTAACTCCGCCTCTCCCTGTTCACTGTCGAGCAGTCGACAAGAAGATGGACTAGAGTTTCCTCCTCATTCCCACAGTTCTCCACATGGGAGAGTTTACTATTCCCACGTGATGCAGGTGTTTATTCAGTGCGCAGTGACCGGGTAAGATCCCTATCTTTTATCTTTTGTCATACGGCCCAAGGGTTTTACAGTGTCTCATGCCGGTAAGTGCATTCCAGTTGGAGCAATGTCTAACAGCGAGTTCGGATCTGACAAAGGCTTTGATGTTGCTGATGTTGATTCTGGACCCACGAATGGTCGTTTGCTGGCACCTCTAGCTAATTTGTCAGCCATTTCATTGCCTCTGATTCCAGAGTGATTTGGCACCTATCTCAGTCCTATGGCAGTGTTGTACTATCTCGGAGTCAAATCTGACAGCCTTGAGCGCTCTAAAGGTAACCTGACTGTCAGAAAGGATTTCCACTACTCCATTAACCTGCGGGGGGATTAATATGCCTTCCGCGCAGGTCTGGATGGCGATTATTTCGGCTTGGAAGATGGACGGGAAGTTTCCTAGGCTGAAGGCTTCACCCTCGGTTTCAAGATAAAAATAGCTTTTGTCTGAAGAATTTTCCTTTTACGTTTACTATTATTGAGAAATAATGTTACTTGTATGATTTATTGTCAAATTGTTAGTAAAATACCTTTCGTTCAAAAAACGTTTCTCAGTAGTACTCAGACAAGTTTCTCAGTATTGATTTAAAAAACTGCAAATGTAATTTAAAAACTGACAAAAGCTGACAAAAATATAGGTTTCCATTAAAAAAGCAAAAGTTGACCTTCAAACGACCTTCAAGACAATAAGCAAATGTAAAACTGACTCTGTCATTTTGTAGACTTTAAGAAGTAAAGCAAAATTTATTTGAAATATTTAATCGTAAATATACCGAGTGTGGAGTTACAGCCTGTAAAATAAAATCCGGGACGCCCATGCACTTTTAGAATAAGTTGATCAGCTTAGCACCATCGCAGCTACCTCAAGTATTGTACTAAGTGAATTAAAATTAATGTCGCAATGCGCAGATATAAGATTCAAACTGCAACACATTGATACTATTGAGGAATGCAATGAGGAATTTAGGCGAGCACGCGGTGTGTAAAATATATTGTTCAGTCTTGCAGAAAGGCGTAGAACAAGAAATGGAAGCTGTGATAACAGGTTAGGAGAATCAATGTTATGATGGACTAGGTGGTATACGAATTTAATGAACTGTAATTGACGCCTAACTTCAAGTGAAATAATACAAAATTTTTCAAAAGCAATTCATACTCAAAACCTCTACGAGGTCTACCTTCTGATCTAAAATATAAATATTTTAAAAACTTTCGCTGTACATTGTCTATTGCTGCCTTAATAGTGGAATAAAAAGGATTCTATATTATGGACCCATATTCAAGTTTCGATCTGACGTATGTGAAATATGATAACTTAATAGTATTTATTTGAAAACGTGATGAGTTCCTGATCACAAACCCCAGCATTTTCATGGCTGATGATATGATACGGTCTCT
This sequence comes from Holotrichia oblita, assembly GCA_023690525.1. Classification (NCBI taxonomy): domain Eukaryota; kingdom Metazoa; phylum Arthropoda; class Insecta; order Coleoptera; family Scarabaeidae; genus Holotrichia; species Holotrichia oblita. The sequence continues at coordinate 16,738,921 of CM043021.1, read as the reverse complement.
ATGCGTGGTAAATATAAGGGCCGAGTCGAAATAGATACCCAAATCTTTGATTGTTAGATCACGTCTCAGGGACAGATTGCTCACATTGTAATCAAATGTAACAGGATTTATCTTCCTCGTAAACGTCACAATTCGGAACTTTTCAATGTTTAAATGTAAACTGTTAGATATACACTAGTTATAAATGTTCAGTTGTTCTTGAAAACGCAGACAATCTACTTTTGATGATATAGACATGTAAAGTTTTAAGTCGTCCGCAAATATGCACTTGTCAGAAACGATCTCTTCCATCAAATCATTGATAAAGATATGGAAGAAGCTAGGTTCGATCCTTGTGGTACTACTGAAGTAGCATGAAATAAGTAAGATTTATAACCATTGACCATGAACATGACCATTACGTGGCCTAACAAGCCTAAGATATTCCATTATGTTTGAAAATTCAACCTAAGGGTTTGCACATCCCGTTTAATACTTACAATAGCGCCAACGTTCTTGATAATGTTAATTAAATTATTCACCAGACACGTTTCGATCAGGTACGAGGGAGCGTTTTTATATTCGCGGAATGGGGGATAAGGGGTGGAAATAAAAAACCAAATTATTTTTCTTTTTCAATATATTCATCTGCAAGACGGATACATTTTTCACATATTTCAATTAATTTATTTATACCCTCATAAAAAAATGATTTCTCTTTATCTGCAAAATACGCCGAAACTGCCTCCTTGACTTCATCATCGGCAGTAAATTTTTTACCCCGCAGCTCTTTTTTCATTTTCGGAAACAGGTAATAATCACTCGGGGCCAGGTCTCGGCTGTAGGGTGGGTGATTCACAATTTCGAAGCCCACCTTATGCAGGGCAGCTGACGCAACGCGGCTCTTGTGGACGGGCGCGTTGTCGTGCAAAAGCAGCACACCTTTCGTCAATTTTCCCCGTCTTTTCTCTTTAATGGCTTCTTTTAGTCGCTCTAATATTGAAGCGTAATATTCTCCGGTTATAGAAACACCTTTATCTTTATAATCAATCAACAATATTCCTTCCGAGTCCCAAAATACCGAAATACCGTTGCCATGAGGTTCCCAGCTGATTGTGACACTTTAAATTTCTTGGGAGGTGCTGTGCCCTTTTTATGCCACTGCATGGAGTCTTGTTTGGACTCAGGTTCATAATAATGAACCCAAGTTTCGTCTCCAGTAACAATTCGACTCAATACACCATCCTTGTCTTCATTACAGAGGTAAAGAAATGCACGCGAACACTCTACGCGCTGTTGTTTTTGCGGCGGCGTGAGCATTCTCGGCACCCATCTTGCGCTGACCTTAGACATGCCGAGATTGTGTAGAATTTTAAAAATTGTTGTATCGGATACTCCAACCATTTCTGCGAGTTGTTTCTTCTTTAGTCGAGCATCTTCGAGTACAATTTTTTCAACTTTTTGGATAAGTGCTGGCGTGGTCACCTCAATGGTCCTGGCCGGCCTCGGGTCGTCTTCAAGGGATTCCCTTCCTTGTTTAAATAAACTATGCCACTTGTACACCATGGTTTTTCCTGGACAAGAGTCGCCGTAAGCCAATGACATCTCATTCATTATGGTCGCGACTGATTTTCCTTGCCTGGTAAGGAACTTTATAACGGCACGATATTCGATTTTTTCCATATTTCACTTTTCACTCCTGATTATGTTACTTGGTTGACGATAGCTCAAAAACTAACTGTCTAATAACAATGAAACTTCGTATTTATACTAATTATGAGTCGCTGCACAGGCCACCAATGCGCCTAATCACCCTCCCTTCCCCCTAACCCGCTCATTCCGCGAATATAAAAACGCTCCCTCGTAGGTTTCGGTAGATTAGGTAATTATAATGAATCTAATTAAATTGATAGTGTCCTAGAAATTGTCATAATAATAATATATGAAATTAGCTAAATTTTTAATGAGAACAAAAACAAACAATTATTTATTAAATTAGCTCCTTATTCACTTATTAATATTTTTCTGACATGTTATCGAAGCATCGTTAACGTTCTCTGTCCTCAATAATGCATTTGTTGGTTACTATTTCATAAAATCAAATTGTAACAGTAATAGGAAAATGAATCTTGATCGGATTATTTGTCATTTTGTAAGTTTATGAAGCAAACAATACAGTAGATGAATTCACCATTTATTCGGGCGAGAATCTAATGAATAACAACTAACAAACTCAGATATTTCTTATCCTTTGAAGTCGTTTACACACAGAAGCATCTCCTAAAATAATTTCTTCGGTTTAATTCTCATAGATCAAACTTGAGCAGTCCTATCTGATGTACGGTTGTTTCTGTGTAAATACGCTACGTCTGCTAGCTTGTTCTTAATGGATAGAAAGAGCTTTTATTTTTGTTCTGTTCAGTTCTTTTTTATCAGTTTTGCCAAGCGAAGCTTGGGCAAACAGCTGGCGTTTCCTACCAGAGCGATAAGATTAAAGTCTGTTTCCTTTTTGGACTCAAGAACTATGTAGCAGGATGAAATATTCGCTGGATATCGGCATAAACGTCGTCTTCGTCTTTTATGTTAGGTAGTAGCTTTATAGACTTAATTCTATACGGATCTTACAAAGTCTAGTTTGAGTTAATAGTGAGTAAATTTGATAAGGGGGGTTTACAGACAAATATTTTTAAATAGATACAATAATATAATATGTTGTACAATAAAAATGCTTGCGTTCTTTTTTCTTCAGCTGTATGTATGTACATACATAAATTAGATTCCTAGCTCGTTTTATGCGAGTGCACAGTCTATTGTCTAAATAAGTTACAAAGCTCGCTATTCATCACAACGAGCTAGATATTTCAATCTTTTTCCGTTAAAAGTGCGCTCGCGTCGTTAACTTAACGAGATTATCTGTCATTGCAACGTGTTCTCTCACACACAAACATTACACGGATTTGTTAGGCGAGCACAGATTCGTCGTCGGGCTAGTTTTTCATCGGGTAATGGTTTACGTGCACGATGCAACCACCACGAGCGCACAGCGATGCCGCCGCCGCCGCCGTCGCTTCGTACATAAATTACGTCGCCGAGTTTTCGTGTTTCAACCTGCACTACCTACCTACCTCTCTACCTACATAGTTAAGAAAACCTAATTTATTGCAACCTGTTTTGCACATGCACGCTATACGGGTTATGTTTAGGTATTCAGTAATGCAGGGGCTTAAGGTACAGTATAGTGTGGAAATTTAAACTCTAATAAGTACAGTTAATAGCAGAAATTTAAATTTCAAATTAAAAGGTTAGAATTTTAACTTTATTTTTATATAAAATTTATAAATCTAATAGATATCAGTGGTAGCCCTACTTTAATCATCGCTGCATTCTTCGTACAATTCTCCCCGGATCTAATATTGAATATATTTTCTAACTAGAACACATTTAAGGTTGCAACTACCGCCTTCGCCGTTGTACTATAAGCGCCACTAGTAAACGAAAGTTACGTTTTCAACGGCACAATGCGGCGGGGCGCCTCCGGCACATCTAAAATTGTTCCGGGTTATTAAATTGATTTACGGCCACCATTGTTGTTAGTTATTTACGAATGCGAAGCAGCCGTCCGCCAAGTACTAGTGGCGCAACAAACACTACTGACCATTTTTGTGAATTATGCAATGCGCGTATGGATGTGTATTGCCGCATAAATCCCGAGTCGATGGCCATTCCGCGTACAAAGCTACCCACTTCAAACTTCATTGTGAATTATGACCAGGCACTAAAGGCAACGCTCGACGCCTACTGTATATAGTTTTTTAAAAAATGCGAAGGAAAACGGGCCGGTATAAATAGTTCAGGATCATTTTTTTTTTTCACTAAACGAGTTTCTAGCAAAATAGGAAAATACTAGCAATTTGTTCTACTCGTATATCCCGTTATTAACTTTCATTTAAACTCTTAAGAGGGGGCTTAGATATGCCAGGGAGCACTCAACGGATAACAAATTAGAAATGCATAGCTTTCGGCGTTGATAAATGTTGAAATTAAATTTCTAAAAACTCATTTTGTCCAGAATTTGTTGCTTTATTATAAATTCGAAAGTTCGGAGGTAATTTTGAATGTTCACATAATTTGAAATACGATTTTAAAAGGGTTGATTATAATGCTTTGTATCAAGAAATATTTGCGATTACTTGGGACGATTTTGAAGTGAGTGCAAACTCTATGAATGTAAATGAGATGTGTGAATTGTTTTATTTCAAATTATTTGCGATAATAGATGAGTACCTATGTACCCAAACAACGAGTTCAAGAAAAAGAGGTTTTTTTCCCAAATTGGTTTACAACAGATATTAAGCGTGATATCAAGAGTAAGCACCATTTTCTTAAGCCCTTTAGAAAATTTAACAACAACTATTATAGACATCGTGCTCAGTTACTTCGCGGAAGGATCAAGGCTAGAATTAGAGCGGCATATTTCAATTATATCCGAGATATAGAAATTAATATAAAAAATGATCCAAGAGGATTTTGGTCTTTCATTAATACAAGAAAAGGTTGTACTAGAATACTGGGTAATATGTTACATAATGTAGTGTAATAGTGCTCGTGATCTAGAAAGATACACATTTATTTTTAGTTCTCCTTTAACTGTTCATTTTAGCGAGTTATATTGTGAAGTTTATGGTGCATCTCATACTGATCGAAAGAGAAAAAACTGTGAAATCTCAAGGTATATTTTTCTACTTCATCATCTTACTATAACAAAGAGTAGTAGCATATTCATAATTATTTACTGTTTCACCATATCACTCCGAGATATACGATTTTAAAATTTTTCTTATATTGGAGTAAAAAAAAATAAGAAAAAGATAAACAGAAAAACCTCTGTTTTGCTTGAATTTCTATATGTGCTGCTGTATTATATACTATACCGGGTTAGTTCAAATAGTTTTAAATTTCATTTTCCTTCATCTCACGTATTACTCTGCCCCAATCCTCTCCGTTGTCTAATTTTTACCTAGCCCTTTGTGATTTTAGTTAGTCACCACGACGGGCACCGTGGTGTGAAGGGTGTGTTTCCTTACTCTTTCCTACTATTTTTTTTGTACTACATTAAAATAAAGTAAAATGTCGCTGTTGAAGTGTCTCAAATGTAAAGATGCACTTGTGCCGGAGAAGGAAATCAATTGTGATCTATGTCGAAAATACATCCACTCTACCTGCAGCGATCTGTCTCGTCTGGAAATTCAATGCCTTAAAGCTAAGGAACGAAAACTTATTTATTACTGTAACTCTTGTTCTGACTTCAAAGAGCAATTAGCTACACTTACTAAACTGAGGGAAACTGTTGCAAGACTGGAGGAAGAGGTGAAGTCTTTGAAGCCTATTGATGTCAGTAATCTGGGGGATGTTACGGAATGCGTCAAGAATCACGATGTCACACAAATTATTAATGAACTACAGGACCGTCAATCTAGAGAATCCAATGTACTCATTTTTAACATGGAGGAATCGGCCATTACTGATCGTCAAGAACGTAGGCGAGTTATATCCGCCAGCTTGTCTGATGTTATACACTCAATAGACGACTCGATTGACGTCTCAAACATTAAATTTTTTCGACTCGGAAAATATGTAGAAGGTAAAATTCGTCCACTGAAAGTTATCTTTTCTTCCAAGGCCGATGTACTTACCCTATTAAAGAATAAGAAGAGAATTACTGGAAATCTGAAGATACAGTCAGACCTTACTCCTATGCAACAACAACATTTGAAAGATTTAAGAATTCAACTACTGGATCTGAACCAAAAGGGTGGAAACAAAACAATTAAGTATATAAAAGGAGTTCCTCAAATTGTGGATGCAAAAAACTGATAACTGTAAGCTCGACCAACTTAGATGTATTTTATCAAAACGTACGTGGTCTGCGTACTAAAACGAATGAATTTTCACAAAATTGCGCTGCTGCTAATTTCGATATAGTTATTTTGTCAGAAACATTGCACCAAATATTGCAAGTTCTGAGTTATTTGGTGATGGTTATTGTGTTTATCGTCGTGATAGGAATCCATTGAACGCTAATATCCGCGGTGGAGGTGTTCTGATAGCTGTACAATCGACTTTACACTCTTCTTTGGTTAATCTACCAAATGTAAATACCGAAATGATTTGCGTCACTGTCGCTGGCGATGGCAACTTGGCCATTATCGGAGCGATTTATATACCACCGTCATCGAGTTTGCAGGACTATGCGGATGTTCTTCAGAATATCGAGTTTTTAAATAGCCACTACCCAAACGCATCAATGTACATTGTAGGTGACTTCAATCTCCCCGGCATCGACTGGCGTTATGTGAATGGACAACATACCGGTAACCCCTCAAGTAACGTTGAATGTTTTGTTTGCGATAGTTTAAATTTTAACGGACTACTGCAGTGCAATTATAATACTAATACCAACAATGTTATCCTTGATCTAGTTTTAGTTAGCAACACAAGTATCAATGTACAAGTCGAGGACTACTTTCTTGTAAATCCGGATCCTCATCATCCATGCCTACGATTTCCTATTAATACCACTAATGCTTCTACCATTGATTTCGACCAATTTTGGAAGTATAACTATAAGCGGGTTCGATACGATGATGTAAATGACTTTCTTGCATCTGTAGATTGGCAGAATTTACTCTCCGATAAACTAGATCTGTGCGTGAGTCGTTTTTACAATGTAGTTCATTCTGCAATTGATAGATTTGTACCTAGATATCTAATTTGTTCTGATAAATATCCCTCATGGTACTCCCTAGCGACAAAAAACTTCTGAAACGAAAAAATACCTTATACAACAAATATAAGAAATCTCTTAACCCAAATACATTAGAATCTTACAAACACATACGTACAGAAACTAAAACCGCAATTGAAAATGATTATAAAAGATTCCTCTCGTTCTCTCAAAATGCTATCTTGACTAATACAAACGGATTCTGGAATTTTGTAAAAACCAAACAAAAGACGGGTAATATTCCTCATACAGTTACTCATAACGGAACTTCAGCCACAGATCTGGAAGATATATGTAATCTTTATGCAAATTTCTTTAAATCCGTCTACAACCAATCTAGCGATACCGTCACTTTTAGCTATGAACCATCTTACTTCGGAAATATACGCTGAACCATATACATATACATCCGCATCTGGTTTTTCACAAGCTTATAAATTTAAATGGACGATTGAGTTCTGGTCCGGACAACGTTTCGGAATATTTCCTAAAAATGTGCAGTCCTACACTAGCATATCCATTATGTATATTATTTCAACGTTCATTAGATGTAGGTGAATTTCCTTGCCATTGGAAATTGGCCCATGTTTTTCCCATTCATAAATCTGGCGACAAGTCCTCAATAGAAATTTATCGCCCAATATCGCTGTTGCCTTGTGTATCTAAGGTGTTTGAGCATATAGTATCCGAAGTAATTTTTAGTACCTACCGTAGTATAATTAATGTTAATCAGCACGGATTCTTTTCTGGACGTAGCACCCAAACAAATCTGCTTCAGTTCTCTAGCTTCATTGGTAGCACGTTGGAATCCGGGCAGCAGGTGGACGCGGTGTATCTAGACTTTCGGAAGGCTTTTGATCAAGTTGATCACACATTGCTAATCCATAAACTATCGCTATATGGAATAGGTGGTACATTACTATCTTGGATAACATCATACTTAAAAGATAGGATGCAGATAGTGAAGTTATCGTCTGCACGGTCTCGACCGATCCGTGTGACGTCAGGAGTGCCTCAGGGAAGTCACATGGCGCCTATCCTCTTTTCACTCTATATCAACGATCTGTATTATTCCTTTCCGGATACTAAATTTCTGGCGTACGCGGACGATCTGAAAATATTTACAGCGGTTTCTTCTATGTCGGAGTGCTACTGTTTACAACATAATCTGGATAAGCTTGCTGAATGGTGCTGTATTAACAGATTGTCCCTAAATATATCTAAGTGTCACGCCATTACTTTCTCTAAGAGCTCTACTCCGCTGGTTTTCAATTACATGCTAAATGATACGCCACTGCGCCGAGTCAACGAAGTTAGAGATTTGGGAGTCATCTTCGACAGCTGTTTTACATTTTATCCTCATATTAACTCCATTGTGTCCCGTTCCATGAACTTATGTGGTTTTATTAAACGAATGTGTTCCGATTTTACCAATGTATTTGCCGTCATTACATTATTCAACTCTATGGTCAGGCCAGTGCTTGAGTACTGTTGTGTAATTTGGTCACCCTACTATAACATTCATATTAATAGACTTGAGCGTGTACAAAGAAAATTGGTAAATTTCCTATTGTTTAAACTACATATCAATAAAGACCTCCTTAGCTATAGCGAAAAACTTAAAATATTAAACATGGAGTCGTTGCAAAATCGTCGCAGACTAACTATTCTTAAATTTGGTTATCAGATTCTTCACAATCGTTTCGACTGCCCCCAGTTGTTGGAATCTATACGTTTTCGTATCCCGTCCTTTAATTCCCGGTCATCGGAAACTTTCTATGTACCTTTCCATCGCACTGAATACGGTCGACACAATCCATTGGACAGATTATTAACTGAGCTAAATGCTTTAAGTAATGTTGATCTCTATCATGTTTCTTATGGCGAGTTTGTAGCATTCATTCGAGAGCTAATTTCCTGATTTCGTGTGATACGTAGAGTAGGCATCTTAGAATATTTTTTTTTATTATTTATTTAATTGATTAATGTTAATGAACTTTTGCTTTCTCTGTTAATTGCATTTTTTTTGTATAATTTAGGATATTATATAACGACATGTAGTTCGTGAGTTTATTATGTGTATCTTACCATTTAATTTATATGTACTATTTGGTTTTCTGTTATGTACAAATAAATAAATAAATAAATAAAATAAATAATCATGCTATCCTTTCGAAACCGATAGAAATTGTAAATGGTTTTGCTGATTATTTTAGTAGCGTATTTACTCCGCAGTTTATTAACACTGACAACATCGTCGATAAAGCATTAAATCTGTTATGGACTTTATGCAAATATTCTTCGCATAAAGTCCATAACAGATTCTGGAATACAGCATGCTGTTGCAAAGTTAAAATTTACGATGGGGCCTGATAGCTTAGCGTCCCTTTTGGTTAAAGACTGTACACCACGCTTATGAACACCTTTGAAAATTATTTACAATGGTATTTTGTCCCAAAGGTCTTTTCCTAATATGTGGAGAAAAACAATAGTTCCTGTCTGGATCAAAGAATATGGTCAAGAACAATCGACCCATAGCACTATTGAGTAATTTTTCCAAATTTTTAAGATGATTTTATGCAATTTAATTTATTGGCATATGCATCCGCTCATACATCGTAGTCAACATGGTTTCGTAAAGGGACGTCCTACGGTTACCAATTTGTGTAATTTTACCTAATATATTGCTGAAAACATGGATATTAGGAAAGCGTTTGATCATGTGCAACATAACGTTATCGTTTCTAAATTGGCAAACTTTGGTTTGCATCCTGATCTAATTATATTATTGCAAGATTAGCTAGCGAATCGTCAGTTGTATGTTGAATACAAAGGTGTTTCATCCAATATTTACACGGCTCTCAGTGGAGTGCCCCAGGGCACGAATCTTGGACCACTTTTATTCATTATGTTTATTAATGACATATGCGATCTAGTTGATGCCGGATGCTTGCTCTACGCTGATGACCTTAATGTTAATTCGTAGTAAGCTGGAATATTGTTGTATTGTATGGGCACCTTTCTACCTGCACTAATTGATCAATTCAAACAATTTTTTTTTAATATTTGTACTTTGTTAAATACAGAAGATATCCGGATTATAATATTTGATGTATGACATTACTCCAAGAATTTAACTTTAGCTCACTTGAAAATAGTCGAAAGCTAACTTCTTTGTGTCATTTATTTAAAATAGTTCACTGCATAACCGATAATCCTGAGTTTCTAGAAAAATTAAATTTTTACAGCCCCTGTTTTAACTCCCGCAGCTCACTTACTTTGTTTATAATGTACCTCATACAAATTATTTGATGAATTCGCCACTTTCTAATTTATATAGGACGTACAATCATTATAATTATGCCCTTGGTATTCATAATAATAAAATTATAGGATAATGCAATTTTTCCCAAACGCCAATTTAATTAAACATATTTTTATATAAAAATATGCCGTCCCACACACGAACCACCATGTAGGGCTATCGCGGCTCTACCGCAAACCGACGCAACATACGCCAAGAAAATAATACACTTCGGTGTCAAAAATAAAATTATAGGGATTTTTGTATAACGGCCAAGGAATGCTTATTTTGATTTATTATTATTATTAATTTTAGCTATTATTATATACTAAATATGCAAGTTCCTTTTGTACTTTCTTTAAATCTTAGAAATAACATTATAAATGGATTTGTAATCTGCTAGGTTAATAAATAAATATTATTATTATTATTATTATAGAGTCTTGCAACTGGTGTTGTTATGTAAATAAGAATGGCAAAGAAATAAACTAGAAATATGTTTGCGTCCTTGAAAAAGCTTCGAAAAGCTAATCATTATTTTAGACGACCATTTTGTTTATAGACAAAATCTTGGAGCTTCAAGTACCGGTGGCAATCATTCTCGCGATGGCGCTGTAAACAACCTATTATTTTAATTGCTATAATTTATCATTTATGCGCTGGAAATAATACTTCTACCTGTGTCGATACTATTACGAACGCAGATAATAAAAACGACTATTCGCTGATGAATGAAATGAGTTTATTGGAGGATTTATATATTTAGGAGATCAGAGGTGAATAGTGTACAGTAAATCATTGACGTCTACTAAAAATGTTTATCGATCAACACAAGGAGCAAAGAATGACAGGAGGATTGACGTTTTCGGACATCTATCGATAAGATGGAGTTCATTTTTTTCTCATACTGTTATGACCAACGAGACATGGACAACCTGCAACAACGCGTCATTTATCTTGTTCCAAAACTGATCAAAATTTAAATAAATTCTTTATTTGAGTAAGAAAATTATAACTAGTGTTTTCACACGGATGAGGAAGGTTTGAAAACGACAAGAAACTCAAAACCACCGTTCGTCAATCGATTCCATTCTTCAAGGAAATATCTAGTGCTGGCAAGAATTGGTTGAAAAATTTTCTCAACAGACTTCCAGTTCTGTTGCCGAAAGGAGTTGCATGGTATGAACAAAAATATTTAACGAGAAAAGTGTTTTCAAGTTTTCTTTTTGAGATATTTGAGGGACTCGGACTCCTTATTACAGTTGTAACATGTATGAACTCTGCCGATCACTATATTACTCCTATGGGAATTTTGTTACCTTAATATATGGAGTTATAAGTGGGTTTAATCTATGGGCCGTGAAAGACCTATTCAATCTGTAAATAGATACGATAAAATAGTAAATAGAAAATAGGAAAATACCTGAGCTAGTAAAGCAATAATTAAAACTGGCCAAAAAGCGGACTTGCACCATGCTCCCAGACAATAATTTTATTAATTCAGCGAAATATAGGTTATGTTAAATTGTTTCACTAGAAACAGACTAGAGCAATCAGTTTGTATTATACTTTATAGCACAAGTTCTAAATAAGGCCTTGACATTTCGAATGCGAGTAGTGAATGAAGAAATGGTTCCAAATTGTTTGTAGAACCAAAGAAAGGAGTCTGTATGTTTATAACGAGTGTTCTTTTATCAGAGTTTATTGGCTGCCAGCACAATGATTCTGTGGTAGATAAGTCACAGGCAATTGTTGTTATTTATGCTACAAAGTTTTGTTTGACCTTTTTGGATCATCCTTGACTGATTTTAAGTCTTGGAATAGCCGCATACAGATATTTTAAAAAGAATTAAAAATTAAAAGAAAACAAAGCTGTTTTATTTAAAGATGATCACGTAAATGGATATTATCGATAGTTTATAGATTACAACAAAACATATAAATTTGAAGAAACACAGACAGCCTTTACTGTGTCAAAATGTAGACCATTTATTTATAACTTCTGAGGACATAGATTTGTTATGGTATCAGAGATGGTGCGTTGTTTGATCCTTTCAACCTGTTTGTTATCCAAGCTTATGCAGAACCAGTCCCAATAACCTGGAAGATGATTCAGTTTCGAGTATGTAAACGGATCAGACTTCGAATTTTATTGTCATATTGTGTCTAGAAAAGTCACGTTTGTAGAAGCTGAGGAATAAATATTTTTTTTGCTAACCCAAAGAATTAGTTTCTTTTTTTAAGTTATCACGTTTGATTAATTCACTTTTTATTATCAGGCTGCAATTTCATGAAATATTGTAAATAACTTTGCTCTTGGTGTCAAAAATATTTTAAAATCAGTTAGGTCGGCCTAGCACACTTGCTTCATAGTCCAGCGGTACCAGGTTCGAACCCCTGTACTTCCTTTCTGAGTTTGGTTCTCTGTAGTTTTTCAAATTCTGAAATTTATCTTTTTGCACTTTTGCACACCAAACCTATTTAACGTTTTTATGTTTTTGTCTTTGCACCTGCCGTGGTTCTACATTAACTATTTGCCAGTGACAGTGTTTCAGTGCATTTAAATTTCCTGTTTATTGTTGTATACAGTGTTTTTAAGATGTCCTCACGAAAAAAGTCAAAAGTGTTTAAATCAAGAGAGCGAGGCGGCCGTTCAATGCTTTCTCTTCTACCGATTCATCAGTTTTCAGATATTCTATTAAGGTATAGTCTAACCTGTAAACTGTAAACAGTTTCTTGAAATTCTTTGTGTTTCTCTGCATCCTCCGGTTCAATATTGTTTTGTTCATTTATTTTTCGTTTTGTTAAATCTTCGCCAGTAGAAGATTATCTGGAATTATCTGAATTAGAAATGTTATTCGAATTATCGTGATGAGTCATAATATTTCTTTCTAAGCGACGTTTTCGCGTTGTTTTCTTGATTATTTTATTATTAAATCCTGCCGAGCAGATTCTGATACTGACGGTAACAGTTTCGGATCAGAAACCATCAGCATGTGCTTATCATCGATAGTGTAATCTCGAAGAGCTAGGAGAGTGTGTAGATTCTGATATGGTGATGATATGTTCATATCATGGAAATTACTCAGTAAAATCCTTAAGTAGTTATAGCTAAATTTTGTTAGCGCTTTTTTTTATAACAGTTACTTTTTGTGACATTGACAATTGACAATTCTGACAGCTGTCAAACTATAAAGTGAGTCATTGTTGCCAGCTTTAACAAAAAGTTAATTAGGTATATATCTAATAGAAATCTGAAATAATAATAAACTAGTATTTTTATTTTAGTAAGCACCGTTCAGTGATGTTATTAGTTTCGTCAAAAAATGGTTCTCAAAAACCTCAGAGTAAAAATTAAAAAAAAAAAATTTATGAGCTCAATAATATTACAAGCTATAGCGCAATAAATTATAAGTGAATTATTACACACTTTTAACGTGAAAATATACTCTCTAAATTGAAACACAATTCCAGCAAAAATTATGAAAGTATACGAGCAGTTCCGATTTTAATTATTTTCAATTTTTAAACGTAAAGGTTGTGTAAATTATTACACCAAAGTAATTAGCATTTTAATTAGTAAATCCATGTTTAATTCGGAATTACTTCGCATCCCTACTTCCCTTTCAGGATGCTGTTGATAAATTCATGTAATTCGTTCAATGGACGCATCCGTTGTATCACACGATCGATTCGGCAAGCTCGCGAGGATCAAAGTTAAATTTAATCTCGTTAAAATTGTATTTTCACGCAAAACGATCGCAGTTGCGGGGCTGGTATTTCACATTTTCGCAGCTCCTGGACACTCTCTATGTTTAGCATCATGAAAATTCAAAACATTTAAACATATTTGCAAGCGCCACTGCGACGACACACCTAACTTTTACTACGGTGGGTTGAGTACGTTTATGGGATATGAAAGAGACCGGTGCCGGTACTCTCTACTGAATGGATGGTGAAAATTTTAAACGCGTTAAAAAGTCATAACGTGGGTCTCTGCGATTCGCGTGTGAAGCATTAATAGGTATTGATTATAGTTAGTTGGTTTAATGGATGAATTAAAATTAATAACGGACCATTTGTTGCCCGTGACGGTATATTTGATGCGCTAGAAGCTAGTGAATTGCGAATAATACTTGTTAATTATTTATTCATAGGCATAACATGCCTATGAATAAATATCGGATAATGTGTGCTGAGGTTTTTTTTTTCGTTGTCTAGTTTGTTTTGATTCTCAAATTCAGAACTATAAAATTGCAGCGGGTAAAATACGAGGATGTAAAATATATTGAATTATTCAAAACTTTCGTGGAAATCATAATTCAAGCGAAATTTAATTTTTTAATAAGCCGCAGCATATGGAAGGATGTTTTGCAAAATCTTTGTATATATTTCTCTAAGTTCAGAATTGAAACTGTTGGGTAAAACAAAAGAGTGCTCTAGCTGCAGTTAATCAAATATTTATAACGGTTTTCTGGAATTTTCAAGTCGTTCAGAATGGATAAATGTTGTTGTTGGGTACTTATTATTTCAATAACAGAGGAAAAAATGGAACGTTAGGTAATAATTGATGAGAATGTCTATATTGTAAAAAATAAAGACAATGTTCGACAAATTTGGAGCTCTAATATAACTAAACAGATTTTACTTCTGTTATTGAACTGTTATGAGCAATCCATTGCTTTGCGAACTTTAATGGTACTGTTTGAAATGAATGATAGTGATAGTTTCATACTGCTATGTAGTTGTAATAGGATATAGAGTTATCGAAAATTTTTTGTTATTATCGAAGCTTGGGAATAGCGTTGTTACAATCGGTAGAATCACGATTCATTCCAGGTTTGGGGGATGCATTAATCTTGATTCATTGAAGACGTGTCTAGTGCGTGTAGAACAGACAATGACGGGTTGCCGCTATGTATACTGAATGCGACAATCTATCGTACCCTTGTTCATTGGGGCGAACATGTGGTTTGTATGCACGGCAATCCATGATCATTCACTCTTGATGAGTCCGTACGAGCTAGGTTCTCTTTGTTCAGAAGAATTTCAGCCGTGATTTTAGGAATTTTATCACCATTAAACGGTTTAATATAGTTACGCAATCAGTGAGCTTTAATTTTATTTACTCCTTGTGTTTATTATGCTATAGTGACAGTCGAAAATCAAAACTAACTTACCATATAATATGATGCATTTTGGAAACCGGAGAGCTCTCTGTACGTTTTTTTTTTTTCTTAGGATAGCCACCTATATTTCCCTGTCGACATTGAAAATTTGTTTAACAATAACATTGTTATTTCTGCTGCGTTTAAGTTATGAATGATGTAGGTTTTACTACTTTTTTTAATGTTTCCTTTTATAACCTCTATCATTAGGCAAGAAGGAGTGCCCATGCATTGAAAACATTTGCTGAATCTTATTGAATAGACTGGTATCAACTAGTCATACACATTCTTGCCATTTTATTGTTTTCGTTTCGCACAGGCAATTTTCAAATTTCAGGCAAAAATATGCTTTTCGTGTTTTTAAATCTTGAACGCAGATAACACTCATACTTAGTTCGTTTACACTAAAAAGGACAGGAACTTCTGCTAACTGGAAATTCTGCTTAGAGTTAAAAAGGATTGCTGTAACTTCTTTCCTCAGTGTCTTCAGTTTAGACAAGTATGAGACTTTTTCTTCCCTTCTTTTGTGAACCATGAGTTCATCCGCCTGTTTGGCTTCTTCACACAATAATGATTAAATTAAAAGATACATTAATTTATTGTTTGTTTTAGATATTATTGCTGACGACCACTGTTCATCTGGTGGCACGTATGTATTTTTTTGACAAAATTGTACAGTACGTCGAGGGAGAAGAACGGCCGGATTTCACGAATTTGTCGTGCAATTTCTTTTTTGAATTCTTGGATTGGTTCAAGGTGGTTTGCATAAACTTTACTTAAAAACAAAAATCCTCAGACGAAATAGTCTGAACTGGTTAAATCTGAACTTCTTGGCGGCCAGTTTTGATCATCAAAACGAGAGACTACACGACCTGCGAACTTGGTTTTGCAATAATGCCGTTATTTTGATGGTGGCGCCATCCTGTAGAAACAACACTTTATTATTTTCAAAACAAGTATGGTGTGATTATACGTCTTGCCCATATGGCATACAAAACTGTAACTTTTTGAGGATGCAGTTCTTACAAAGTATGTGGATTCGAGAATTTTGTTTGTTTACGAAGCTGTTGATAATTGTTAAATAATTATAAAATAAATCGTCAGTTTGCAGTTGTTTCAATATCCAGTTGGCAAAGATTCTCTAAGCTCTCTTTGGTCTGTAAACTACAGCTGTTGTGTCAGTTAGACCTTGCGTGGATCTTCCTTGGCGATATCCAAGCTGGTGATCAGAAAGAAGGTCATTGCAATTCATAAAATCCATTACCTGTTGACTCATAACCAGTTTAAACAACTTCGAGAAACTAGAAAGCAAGCTTATGGGCTTACAACTGTTCAGTTCTTGAGCATTTCCACTATTTTAAAAAAGTGGCTTTATTAAAGCCAGTTTTAATTGATCCGGAAACACCTTCACGTAAAGAGTTGTTGAGAATATGACAGAGAACATCGCCAATTATGGGAATGCTAAATTTGCCTATACACAACGGTACCTCATCATCCCCACTACTCTTTTTATTTTTTAGTCTTTTAGATAACTCAATAATTTCTTGGAATCTTGGAATATTGCAATTCCATTTTATTCGTTTCACGTTACTCAAAAGTTCTGGGATCCTGGATTTAAATAGTAATAGTCTTTACCAGAAAATTGCGTTCCCTGCAGAGGACAAGAGCTTGTTTACTTTCAAAGCATGATATTATCTATTTCCGGCACAGCAGTTGAGTTCCGAGTTTTTCCTCTTATGTCCTGAGGGGTTAAATTGTTTAATAATAAAGTACCCAATCTCTTTAATCGTTTATTGGTAATTGAGTTTTGCCTTAACTTTTCGCCTTATCATCCTCTTTGTGTTTTCTCTGTCTGGCAATGTTAGTAACTCCAAAAAATCCTTGTAGGCAAATATTTTGTTGATTTTCAGTTTGCAAGTTGTAACATTTCTTGAAAATATTTATTCTCTCGGGGTCTGTGCTTCATTGTCACCCTCATTGTATCTTATGACTATCTTATTTTTATAAATTCCAAAACAAGCTATAGTTGCCAACAAATCTAACACGAAGAGTCTGATCATAGTACGGTGTAGACAGTTAGCTTAACTTTTTTAGTTTTGTTTAATTTTTAAACTGTGATTTTGTTATGTTATTACTCTTCGTTTCATAATTCTCCGTGTACATTGTGGTGGTCTCTTTAATTGCTTGTTTTACTTGTTTTCATATACTCCTTCCATTCAATACATATTCGATGCTTATTTTAACGGCGCAAATTCGATACTATCTCAATATTTATGTACGAATATCAATCACCCTGGTAAGTGCGAATTGTGGCGAAACCGCTGGCAATTCCGGAACGATAACAGTTCACGTTTAAAGTGCGTGAGTTGCCGGTACCGCTTTAACAGAAAGGGAGATGTTCCACCCTAACTAAATATTTAATTCCCACTTACACTTGCCGCTTCAGAAAACGCAATAGAGTCTGTACGCGCTATGTAACGGGCCTCCGTTACGTTGAATAATGGCGGGCATAAATCCGGCAAATATTGCCTTTATATCATAATAAACATGGCAATACGGTTCATATTACATAAATTAATTAGGCCGCAGTGGAGGGCCCGCCGCATCGGTTCTAGTAGGGGGTGACGGTGTACTTGTTCGCTACGGTAAGAGGGACGAAACGCGGGAGATAGGGCGGCGGATGTACTACCTACCGGTTAATTTATTGACTGTTGCGGAACAAGTTGCAGTAGCGCAACAACAACAACAGCACGTTATAACGTTAAAAGGGGAGTACGCACAGAGCGGCTACTCATCATCTATACGGGGATAGGCTGCAAATTACAGGTACCTACGTATGTAGTACACACCGCACCGGTCGCTACGATTAGATGTAATTACCTGGATTGGGTGGATCTAATACTAGCTTTGGACTTATTTATTCCTTCGTTAGGTACTTACTGAGTTTTAATCAACACTTATTATTGTTTTGGTTTAATCTCACCTTTCTAATATTGTTCCAGGATACTAACAAGCGAAAGCACCCAACTGTCCCTCACCGATTTTGATAAAATTTGGCAGGAATGTAGAACATCGAAAAATATTTGACACGTATTTGTTTTAAGAGCCCAGTTTTTGGTTTTAGGGGGTGTAACGGGGGCTCAAAGTTACCCTCAAAAACACATTTTTTTTAATATTTCAGAAACGACAAGAGATATCGAGATGTGGTAAAGACTAAATCGTTCCTTGCTGCGGGCTCTACATTTTAGGTAGAAAATAGAACAGTGGCGTACCGATGGGGTCGTTAGGGGGTCAAAAAAATACAATTTTTCTCGCCCCTGCTCCTGTATATTATGAATTAATCTTTTCTATTTTTATCTTTAAACTACATGAAAAAATAAAAGTTACCTGTTTTTGGATTTTTTTCTAAATGTTCATTATAGAGAATTTAGCGTCATTTTTATATATGCTTACCGAACACTATCCCTTCTTATACTTTGGAAATTCAATTTAAGGTTTCATCAAATTCAAGGGGTATTTAAGCTAACAATTACAATTGTTTATTATATAAAGAGTACCACCATTCAAAAATGTCGCCAACGCTTATTTATCTGGACGTAAAAAACTTGCATAATGCTTTGGCAAAAAAATGCAAAAATTATTGCCAGGCTGATCTCAAAATACATTTCTTTATTTATCGTTGCCGCTATATAAGCGTGCGGTCGTCTCGCAAAAATTTAGTATCATAGAGTGTTTTGCTCTAGTCATTACAAATGGTTCTTTTTGCGTTAAATATACTGAACGTATTGACAATATTAACAAGTTTGATAAATAAGCAATACCATGGTACACCTGCATTTCCGCAGATTGGTGCTGAAGAGGCACTCGCACAAACAGTGTTCGACATCATTATCAGTGGCTGTAGCGATCCCGCTTATGACACTGAACTAACAAGCACCC
Organism: Holotrichia oblita; assembly: GCA_023690525.1. Taxonomy (NCBI): domain Eukaryota; kingdom Metazoa; phylum Arthropoda; class Insecta; order Coleoptera; family Scarabaeidae; genus Holotrichia; species Holotrichia oblita. The sequence continues at coordinate 16,719,747 of CM043021.1, read as the reverse complement.
TGGCTTTTGATTCACAATCTGGCTTTCCTGGGCCACAGCTAGTGGATATTGAGGAAGACGACAGAGTAAATTATGATATCGAAGAAGAGATCTCTAGCGATGAAATAGTGCAGTACAAACAAAATGCTGTTGAATATTGGAAAAGTGGCAGAAAAGGACGACTTTCTCTAAAAAATGTCCAACATAGATTACTTCACTTCGGCAGCTAAGACGATGGGAACAAGTGTCCATCGGCGGAAACACACGTGAAAAATTATATCGCATCTCCGAATATGTGTTTAACCATCTCCAAAGTGCTGTAGACTCTCAAATGATTGTCCATGACTCGGATATAAGGAGATGGGCATTACAGGCTCAAGAAGAGTTGAATGTTCCAAATTTTCAGGCATCGCATTGGTGGATACAAAAATTCAAACAAACCCACAATATAGTTTCCCGCAAAATTACGAAATTCCGAACAAGGACCCAAGTGACTAATGCCGTAAATATTGCCGCAGAAGCAACTTTATTTGTGAGAAGTATACACAGTTTAATACGTGAATATGGATTAGAAAATATTTACAATACTGACCAAAGCGGATTCAATTTGGAAATGCATAGTGGTCGAACACTAATTGAGCGTGGGTCCAAGAAGGTGGAAGCTGTAGTTCAATCAATTTCTGCGACGACACACAGCTATACCATTCAGCCGACAATATCTGCAGCAGGAAAGTTGCTGTCTCCACTGTTAGCGTGTTTGAAAGAGGGAAGTGGCAGTTTGGGGCCAAAAGTGCAACAAACAATATTCCGTCCACCAAATATGTATATTGTGGCCACAAAATCGGGAAAGCTTACAAAACTCATGTGACTCATGGTCAGGCCAAAGTCCCGAAGATATTGAAGATGCTGTGCCACTTGCTCGGCCAGTTACAGTAAAAACAATCCCCAAAGGTGCCACTGGTTTTATACAACCGTTGGATGTTTATGGTTTCCGCTTCTGGAAGCAATTTGTTTGTCAGTTATCAGATACAATTGCTTTATCATCATTTGCAATTCAATTGCATCAACGAGACAACATATTACGCATGCAAGGCTTAACACATTTGCAATTCTCTTCGCCAAGATATACCGACTTTATTCAATATGCTTGGTATAAAAGCGGATACCTTGAAGAACGGCCGGGACACTTTACAACGCCAGTAGATTTCTCCTTCCATGACTCGCAGTTATCAAATTGCAGTATTTGTGGGGCACCGGCTATAATAAGATGTGGTTGGTACAACAAATATTTATGTATAACACATTTCTTTAATGATTATCATAACTGTGCAGACTATCAACCATAAATATAGATCGTAATTATTTATATATTTCATATATACATATACTAGTATTTATTATACCATCTTTATTTATAAGTGTTTGAACTAATTGTAATTATACCGAGTAGAATAAGACACATAGTAAAGAAATGTATTTTAAGGTGTAAGCAGGGGTGTTATCGCAAAAAGAACCGTTTGTAATGACTAGAGCAAGACACTCTATGATACTAAATTTTTGCGAGACGACCGCACGCTTATATAGCGGTAACGATAAATAAAGAAATGTATTTTGAGATCAGCTTGGCAATAATTTTTGCATTTTTTTGCCAAGGCATTATGCAAGTTTTTTACGTCTAGATAAATAAGCGTTGGCGACATTTTTGAATGGTGGTACTCTTTCTATTGTATCAGATTACATGTTTATTCTAATATATAATAAACAATTGTAATTATTAGCTTAAATACCCCTTGAATTTGATGAAATCTTAAATTGAATTTCAAAAATATAAGAAGGGATAGTGGTCAGTAAGCATATATAAAAATGACGCTAAATTCTCTTTTATTTTTTCATGTAGTTTAAAGATAAAAATAAAAAAGATCAATTCATAATATACAGGAGCAGGGGCGAGAAAAAATTGTATTTTTTTGACCCCCCAACGAGCCCATCGGTACGCCACTGTTCTATTTTCTACCTAAAATGTAGAGCCCGCAGCAAGGAACGATCTAGTCTTTACCACATCTCGATATCTCTTCTCGTTTCTGAAATATTAAAAAAAATGTTTTTGATGCTAACTTTGAGCCCCCGTTACACCCTCTAAAACCAAAAACGGGGCCCTAAAAGAAATCGTGTCAAATATTTTTCGATGTTCTACATTCCTGCCAAATTTTATCAAAATCGGCGAGGGACAGTTGGGTGCCTTTGCTTGTAAGTGTAACTGTAGGGTTTATATCGTAGTGAAATTTATAATGTTAAGTTAATGAATACAATCAGTTTTATAATTTATAAAGAGTTCGTAAATTATTAAACTAGAAATATAACAATAGCATAATGACAATAGACTGTGGAAATCTGCATCAAACTACAAATTGTATACGAACATAATTTGAGAAAATGCTTATAAATAATAATATACAATAGAGGTACTTAATACTTACAAAAAACATTTTAGGCTTTTCTATTATGCAGTGTTAAAAACAATAAATTTACAAAAAAATGTTCTCTATTCACTATTTACACTTTCTTCCGGTTCTACACTTAAATGTTGTAACAGAACTTTAGCTTCATCATCTAATTCCATAAGTTTTCGTGCTTGAGGGTATGGAACACATCTTTATTTGTTGACGATCGAGAGCATTTTCTAGCATGGTGTAAGCGAAAATGTTTATAATCTTTGTTTTGTGCTTCCTGAGCATCCTCTGAAAGCTGTTCCAATAGTAACAGGGTGTTTTATGATGTTTTCTCCGTGGATTAACACCTGTGAACAGAAGCTGCCCGGAATTTTTTTGCGTAAAATATTTTGATCAGATATTCATTTACTCCAGTTATATTAGCAGTACATGTGTAATTAACAAAGAACCTTCTGACGGTGTTTCTGTCATTCGAATTTCCGCTACCTTGACGTGGTTTATCGACAATCAACCCTCGTCTCTGAATTTTCTTTCTATTTCTTCTTTCGTTTCCTTCTTTCTCTTTTTTTCTTCTTCGCTTCGAGCGGATCACTTTTTAACTTGTAAGTTATACGAAATATATAATATACATTCCCTAAAATTAATCCAGCAATGTGAAGTTGAAAGTCCGAATCTGTAAGCTTCTAACAAGTTCCAAATTATTCATTTCAGATAGCTTTGTGACACGTATTGTGCATGCCGACGAAGAAGGTGTATCTGCCAACACTTGCGTTACCTCACCGTCAGTCATCGTTAAAATTAGTTCGTGTTTTACCGAAACAGTTGTTCAGAAATAACCATCTGGGAAGGTTGAAGCGCAGAAACTTCATTTTAGATGCCTAAAATAACTTCTCTTGGTTTTGCTGGAGTTTCTTTAGTAAACTCAATTGATATTGGACGAAAATATCTATTGGAAGAGGGTGTCAGATTTTCCCATATTACTTGACTGTTTTCAGAATCAACTAACTTTAGAGGAACTAAAGAAGCAATAAAAAGCTTTGCATCTGAAATAAATTTACTTTCACCAGATAAAACTTGTTTATACTCTGCCTGTCCTGATGATCCATCGCACTCCACGTATATGTAAGATATTTGATATATCAAACATCTTTTCTCGTCTACAGCCGTCTTTAATATCTGATATTTGTTCCTGGGTATGTTTAAGTCTATGTACATAGCTAAGGCTTCATCTTTTGATAAACTTAATACATCTTGACCTTCATTGTCAAGCCAATTCAATAGACCATTTTGTCATTCAGGCCACAAATACCTTACTTTCTCAATAATTTTTGCATGCGTAATTTCACCAATTGATCTCAATGCGTGTAAGTATGAGAAGGTAATTTGATCTACTCCAGAATGCCGAATCATTTTTGTAGCTTTCCTTTTCTTTGCAGACTTGGAGGATTCTTCATAGTTTTTGCATGGTCTACCTCTTTGTGTTCCAGATGGCGTAGAAATTTCTGGTGTGGACCCGTCCGTATTGTCAAAATTAACGGGATACTCCTTATTCAGCCAGTCTTGGTTGTTGACGATAAATAGATCTTTCTTTCATGGTGATAATAATAATAATAAGATTTATTACCGAACAGGATCCAATTACAGGACAATATTCGGTATTACAAAATTCAAGATATATGCGTGCAAGATTACATTATATATACATTTACATTATAAACACATAATACATTATTATACTAATAATTATCAAACATGATTAATTGGGTTTATGAATAGATCATCATACTTTCCATTAGCGCTATGACACATACGGAAAAGGGGGAAATTACGTATGATGTTCGTCCTCGGTGTAGGGAGGAAAAAGTGTTGGAAATCTGGAAGAAGCCCGAGCGACGCTGAAAGCAACGCAGGACAGAAGAAAGGGGGCATCAAGTATTGCATGGACCAACTTGATCTATGAAGATCTCTCCGGGAGGAAAGAGTCTTAACTCCATGTCTAACCAGGAGACTGACATAATCCACACCTCTAGAGGGGTATGTTCCATCAAGGCGAAAAGACAACTTAAGGAAACGACGCTGTACGCGCTCCAGGTGTAACTGCTGAGAAACGTAATACGGTGACCATATAATGGAGTCATATTCTAGTCCGGATACTACAAAGGTAAAGTAGAGTGTTTTAATGGTCACTGGTTCGTTAAAGTAGCTGGCACTACGCATCATAAGGCCTAATTTCTTCAGAGAAGAAGCAGTGACCCGGAGAATATGCTGCAAGAAGGTAAGCTTTACGTTAAAAGTGACACCCAAATCCGTGTGTGTTTCGACCGAGGATAGTTGCTGATTCTTGATGAGGTAAATGGCAGGTTTTGTAATTAATTTTCGTGAAAAACGCATGCTTACGCATTTGTTGATGTTAAGGCTTAAACCATTGTCAGAGCACCAATCCGAAATCATATTGATGTTAGTTTGTAGGAGTTCCACGTCCGCCTCAGACGAGATCTTCATATAAATCTTCAGATCATCAGCATATGCCAGAGCTGGACAAGTGAGTGACTCTAGTAAGTCGTTTATATACCCTTGCGGTACGCCACATCTAGACACAAATTTATAAGAGCAGAAGCCATTGTAACAAACGCAATTCATACGGTTGGAAAAATATGAACGAAGAAGTCGAAGAAATGCTGAGCAAAGGCCAAACCGGTTCAATTTTTCCAGTAGTATACTCTGACTTATGGTGTCGAAAGCACTGGAGAAGTCGGTGTAGATTACATCGACTTTCGAGCTATTGTTCAAATGATTGGAGATAAATTGCGTGATTGTGACGAGGTTAGTAATGGTGGATTTGCCTGGTAGAAAACCATGCTGGGCTTCAGACAAACGTCGTTGAACAGAGCAGAGGATAGATCTGTAGATGATACATTCAAAGACCTTGCTAAAGTTTGATAAAATTGATATGGGACGATAGTTTTTGAGGACAGCACGATGACTTTTCTTATGAACCGGGGTAATTCTAGTTTTCTTCCAGTTTTTGGAAAGAAGCAGGACTCGATTGATTTATTTATAATGGTCATCAATGGTCAAGGGCAAACCTGCAATCCCGTACAAGAAAACTGGGAAGCATATCATCGCCAGACGTGGGTTTATGTGACAAACCAGCCATCATTTTTACAATCTCTTCCTCGGTGATAGGTCCTAAAGTAATAGGAAGCGAGTTACCAGTTTCTTCAGAAGGTATAACGTTGATAGTTTCGGAGGTGGTTTGTGAGAAGAGATCGGCAAATGCGTTCACTATATCCTGGGGCCGCTCAAAGGTCCTTTCACCATCATCCAGTCTGCCCGGGATTTTCGTATGGCCGCGCTTAACCCTCATAAAGTTAAATAATTCTTTGGACTTGGATTTTATTCTTAGCTCAATTTCATGGAGATAGGACTGGTATGATGAAGATATTTGATCCTTGCACAGAGTTCTGAGTCTTCTATATTCATTTAAATGATAAGCAGATCTGGAATACTTAGAAGGCCTTCTGTTGTACTCCTTGGGTTTCAGATTAGCAATTATGGATGCGTTGAACCAGGGAGGATAGATTGATCGCGACGATTTGCACAAAGGTACAGAACGCTTGCATATTTCATAAATCTTAGTGTAGAAATCATCAACCATGATGTCAACGTCATCTAAGTGTTCGAGAAAAGACCAATCAGTTTCCAGAATATCGTTGTATTATTTCGGAAAATTTGCGCGTTTGAAGTTGAAACGCAAATTACTTGCAGATGGGAAATTCGAGTTTGTCGGAGGGACTGAAAGGTTGACAGAAATTGACAAGAGCATCAAAAAATAATTCTAGCTCCGCGCTTGGGATATCAGGTGGTATGTAAACTCCTACAATAAAATAAACAGAGTGAGCCAATGCGGCAGTCGCAGACAACCAGATCAATCAAAGGGACAACAACGGATAAGTTGGAGGTGTCAAGATGTGTTGACGATATTTTTTGTGCCAGACCCAAAATTATGCCACCACCCTTAGTTCTTCTTCTGTTGGGCGTAGTCAGTTTAAAGACGACAAGATTCTGATGATATGATGCCGCAGCCCATTTTGCTTTAAAATTGGGTAATTAAGTTTTTTTGTATATTAGACTTGACACAAGTAAATTGTGTTTCGCTTAGATTGTAATTGTCTTTTAAACATTTTTTGGCAGTTGAGATATGTTTTTCTTGTGTGATGAAAGCCATACACAAGTCGTTTACTTTGATTGATATAACAACCATTTTATTTCACTTTGAAATTATATTGCACAAGTTAAAGCAAACTGAAGGACATGGGGAAAGAAGTAAAAACACAGTACGTTGAAGACGTCTGGTTACGTTAACATGTATAGACAAACTGAATAAATGTAACTGTCAAAGGATATTCAGTTTGTCTATACATGTTAACGTAACCAGAGATCTTCAACGTTCTGTGTTTTTACTCCTTTCCCCATGTCCTTCATTTTGCTTTAACTTAAACTCCAACTATTATCTCCCTTAATCCTTTAATTATTAACTGTTTGTCTCGTTTTTTAAATGTAATTTTTATAATAATTAACCACGTCATTACGACATTTGAAATATTTTTAATAATATCCGTTTCAAATTTGTGATTAAAAACCGTCTTCTAGACATTTAGAAACATGTACATTTTGGTTTCTATTTAACTGTAAGTACTTTAATCATAGTTATTTTAGTTTAAAAATTTTTCTGTAATATTATAATTTGTAGATTCTAGACTGATGATGGCTAATTGCCGAAACATGTATCTGGAGTAAATTAAATATTTTGTAAGGAATAGAGGATTATTTTTATTCTACATTTTATACTTCACCTTACAACATGGATCTTTTCAATTCAATTTTTATTTCACCTGTATTAACGTTGCTTTCGCTTCTGTGCAATACGTTATTCTCAGTATATAGGTGTTACAATGGATTAGCATTGAGAATAGACCAACTCAAGTACCTAATCATGAATTTATTTATTATCCAAAGTGAATGTAAAACGTGTGAAACGTATCCACTTCTCTATAAAGTAAGATCGGTATCTGTCACTTTTTTCTTTAATTGCGAATAACTCAGAAGGAATGGTATTTAGGTATAGGGTATGATACATAAAATATGTGTAGAATTTATCATAGAAGTTGATTTTGTAATTTATTTTATAGCATGCTATTTAAAAAATCGAAGTTGATCGGTTAACTGGAAGTGACATTTATTCGAAAATATTTTCACGTGATAGTTTATATTTAACCATATCCAACTACAAAATTTTTTCTAAAATTCTGTTTCGTTTGTATAATATTTTTAATGGGCCATTCTCACCAATCACCCTGTATAAAAAATATATATTTTTCATTACTGTCAACTGCCAATTGCGCTCAAAATTAGAATTTCTGTCACGCGCCTGCAGCAATATTGACATAACTATAATGAACTGGAATTACAGCAATAAAATTAGAACCAAATAAATTAACGACATCCAATTTTGTTTCGTTAGCGGAGCAGATAACAATGCTGTAGGTTGTCGTTTCGGTCGCCCAGCGTGTGCCATTTTTGAGCGGAGAGAATTACGGACGGTAGTGCTCCGTTCGACGTACCCTAACAAATAATATCGAAACTAAATCGGCTGTGACCGATTGGTACGGCATCCCATTAACAAGGCGTCGCGACACGACGGCGGACTGACGGAATGTTTTATTCGGGCGGCGGCCGTTTTCCGATGTATCCGATGATGTTAATTGCGACCGGTTGCAATGATCGTCCGCTCTGATTTGATGGACGATGCTGGTTTAATGGCGTATTCCGAGTTTGCAGCGATTTTTCCAGTTTAACTTTATGTTGTTTCAGTTTTATCGATGATTTATTGAGTATGAATGCGCGTACTTTTATGGTTCTGTAAATATGGAGGGATACAAACGTTAACATGATCTCGTTTGTTAGCGGGAATACCTACGTAGGAGGAGTTAGTATATCGGTCTGTGTGTATAGTTCTACACATATCTAAAGGGATTTATGTCTTGTGATTAGGTAGATAATGGAAATACTTTAATTATTTTAGTCGTTTGCGTACGATGCATCATGTAAGTTAGCTAATTCAAGTTAACTATTTTCCATTTGGGTCATGTAAAATTAAACGACATTAACAACTAATGAGATGTTCTACAGAGTGACTAATTTATTTTGAAAAAGTCATTTATTTGTATGTAGATAAATTAGGGTCACAACCTGCAGATGGGATAACACGCAGTTGTAACGTTTGCTCATGGGAAATCAACATCTCCACACATCGTTCGGTTAATATCGTTGGGGTGAAGAACCACTCTAGTTGCTGTTCTTGCCAAGATAGGGACCTGTCAAGGTAGAGACAGTTTTATGGATATAATTATGAGGAAAATTAATTTCTATAAATTTACTTCAAGAAGTGAAAAAAAATGAGAGCTTCAGATTTGGCAGAAAACGAAGGTCCTACAGCAATACTAGCAGAACTACAGCTGCTGAAACTAAACGTTGCCAAACAATCTAATACAATTAGGATCATTGCTTCAACATATATGAACGCAGGAACGGTTGATCACATTTTAAATTTACTTAATAAGAATCACTCAATAGTAATGGATGCCGACACTAAGAGGAAGTGATAGAGAGCCAACAGAATTACAGACAATCAATCTACAGATCAGCTTAAACGTGATATACAATTAATATTCTAGAGACACAGCTTGATTTAAACCATGAATATTATTCTTAATAAATTTCGAAATAAATAACTTGACAAAATTTGGCGCCTGTTTCTTGGAGGAGGTTAGAATTAAGTTGATCTACAGTAACATCCAGGTTATTAATTGTGAAGGATTTGTGTAGCTATGTTTAGTTAGAATACATCAATCATATTAGCAAAACTGATGCATTTGTTGCAAAAGAGGTCCCAGTATAGATCCTTGAGGAATGTCGTTGCCTGTAGGTAGAGCTGTGGAACAATTGTTGGGAGAGATGCTGAATGGTTACTATCTTCCATTTAGAAGCCCCATTGAAGAAGCCCCAAACTGCACTTTTGATAAAACCAATATAGTAAAAAAACGGACATGAAAATATAATGATTTATTGCGTCAAAGATTTTGCTTAAATCCAAGCATTATTAAAATAGAAATTAGATTTTTATCATTGGCTTCCTATCACTCATCGTTCGTGGATATCTCAAGCGCGGCTGTCCCCACTACCAAGTCTATCGAACGATGAAATGGTCAAGGAATATAGCTTTGAAAGCAATTTCCTTCTCAAGCTAAGCAATAATAGCAAATTGGTAGGAGAACACTCCACGTACTCCCTAAAAGAAAACATTATGAAGTGGTATGTGGACAGTTCCAAACCACCAAATATTCCGAGCCAATTGAGATATACCCTAGTGTTTTCAAAGCGGAGATCAATGCCATTGGAAGATGTGCTCAACCGAACCTGGACAGGAACTATCGGAAGCAGAGCACTGCAATTTTTTCCGATAGCCAAGCAGCCATAATGGCGCTGAGTTCTAACACCATCAGCTCGAAATTAGTATGTGAATGTCTTAACGGATTAAACAATCTAATCTGGAATCAGAGGCAACGAAGAAGCTAATTCATTGGCAAGGAAAGCCGCCACAACTCCTTTTGTGGGACCAGAACCGTTGTATGGCATATGGATAAGCACCTACAAAAAGAAGACAGAGAAGAGAGGCTCAAAGCAACATCTTCATTGGAAGTTCCAACAAGCACAGAGCAAAAACTTTGCTAGAACTTTGCTAGAATAGACTACGCATTCTCACAGGGTTTCTTACAGGGCATGATTACCTTGGTGAACACATGACAAGTATAGATCTAAAGCAGAATAGCGACTGCAGGTTCTGCGGGGCTAAGAATGAAAATCCGAACACCTGACATCTTACTACACCGCCATCATGGAAACCCGAGTTAACTATCTTAGCAAAGACGTCATAGACGAAGAAGAAATACCTTCTCTGAAACCATCGCAGCTAATGCAGTTTACTAAAGCTCTTAGACTGAAGGGGGTGCTTTGAGAGCGGGCATACCCCAGCAGCTTACAGCTCATGCAAGGGGGAATAATAGATTAATAGATCGCAGCGCAATATCACCCATATTTAAATTTAATCTAATCTAATTCTACCACTCAGCTGTAATTCTTTCTAAAACCGAATTGGCAAGGTAAACCCAGCTTATAAGCTTCATACAACTCAATTGTACTTTTGAATGCAATTACCATGATATCTAACTCACCATTTTATTTGGATTTCGCAACATCTCTTGTTATTTACTGAAAATATACCTTTTTAGTTTTGGAAATTTTTGACATTGATTATTGTGTGATTTGGTTACTGCCCCAAAATATTTTCTTTGGATGGACTTAGCAATGATCTACCTGTAAGCATCCTTAACTCTAGCCTTGTTAGATCAAGTAGGTTGTTGTGCTTATTTGGCGAGAAGCTTATTAATTTCTTCCTTTGAATTTTTTCGGGTGTTGTTGAATCTCTTTTCTAAGTTAATTGGTGGAAACGCCCACGAAAGTATTTGTTAACTGTTAGCTCCATCTTTTGCAGGTTCATCTGCCCTTAGCATTTCTTTTAGAATTGGAGTGCCTTCCAACTCATATTAGAGATAACGTATTTTTTGTGGTCTGGTGTATAATATTAACTTAACAATTCTAAAGCAATTTGGACTCAAAACTAAACGTTTTTAGAACAGCCTGACTGTAGCTGCAGATGGATGTTTGCTTCTTTCATATGCAGAGATTATGGCACATATTTTCGCTTAAAATTGCTGGAGTTGACGTTAAAGGTCAACTCCACCAATTTTAAGCTATTTATATTTATTTTATTATATTTAAAAGATTGATCTTGGGACGTTATACTAGTTTAGTATAGATGACCATGGGACATATCGGCGTTTGATATAACCAATATATCATTTTTTTGAAGCATGTCCAGGAAGCCAGAACAGACATTTTGCATTAGGTCTCTTAGTATTTAGGGTTCCTGCAATCTTTTGGTGTATTTGTACAGGGCAATTTTCGTGGATTTGGTAGACTTTGGCGCAACGGCAAGTTAAGTGTCGCCTGGATTTTCTAGAGGTTGGAAGTATTTTTCTGCATTTGAATTGAAATATTTTCGAGTTCACACAAAGAGGTTTTGCAACACTATAATTGGTAAAAAGATTTACAAAAGGTAGATAGGTAAAAGTTTGACTATAACATTTTGCATAAACAGCCCAAACAATCGTTCAATTTTGCAAATATTTGTTGCTGATTCCTCTACTGTCAATAATTCTCACCCGATATCGCGTGCATATAAATACCTCTTTACACCACCATTATATATCACCCAGCGATCTCTAAATCGTGCTTGATGTACATGCAATCAGAATTGCATTAGTCACGTGACTTCCCACCAATTAGGAAGGTATTGTATAGAGAGTGTCTAGGTTTAATTATCTAAATTGACTACTGATCTAGTTACCTTTAATCAAACACGTGATTTAAAGTTGGTAGGTAAGGTAGAGATATTTAAATTACTTCCCTACCTTATTCCCTTATTTGTCGTAAGGGTCTATTGAACAGGATCGAATGCGTCTATCAATTCGCACTACCGCCTCGCACAATCACCATAGGTAACAGTGATTTTCTCCCAAATTTACGGGTTTCACCATCGTTTTCCGTTACTCGACCGCACAGATTTATAATGTCATTAACGGGAAGTTCGAAAGGGACGATATACTGTAGGTATACATATATAGCTACTGCTACGAAAATCCGGACAAACTAGACATAAAATCGAATCGAACTCACCCTTCATGATGTCCCTGACGTTTTTCCTTAACATAATTGGTTGGCCGTCTTCCCTTTTCCACGCGATCCTGGGCGGTGGGTGGCCTGTTGCCTTGCACCATAAGGTGGCGTTCTCTCCTTCGGCTATCGACAGATCGCCGCTCGTGTCGTCGTATATGATATCTGGCGGTACTGGAAACGAAATAAAACAAGATGATTGGAAAATTAGTTTTCTGTCAAAGGAAAAGTTGTTCGTATGTTTTTCGGATGTTGCGATGAAAATTTATCAAATTTAGGTTTATTATCTGCGAATGTAGACTTTGAGGATTTAAATTGTTATACAACAACCATTATTGCACTCTAAACAATAAATTACAAACCCCGATTGTAATTTACATATAATTAATTCCGAATAATAATCCTTAATTACAAAACAATACCTTATTTATTTAACAAAAACCTAACTAACATATTATCCGTTTTTCACCGTACATAAATTCCGAATAACGGCGATCGGTGTCAAGTATATAAGGGTAAAACTCATAGAACACAAATTTTCCAGATAACAGGTCACAACAACAATACGACAATACTGGGGGTGAGCTGGCCCTTCGCACCTTCGTTCACTGTACGTACTAGCTCTCTCGCCCGGTGGAAAATTTCAGGCTCTGCAATTAAATTTTCACATAATTCAGGAACATATCCCGCCGCAATAATTATACTCGGACCCGCGTGATAATTAAGCAAATCTGATAAACAAAAAGAGAGGGTACTGGTAGCGGTGGTTTTTGTTCTACAACGCCGGGTGGACGTCACGCCAATTCACCCTGGATCCCACTCCCCGTCTGCCACTATTAAATCATTTCAACGGACGTATACTGGGGGGTTACTACGTTTCATGGAATTTAGCCGGTGAGGTTTAAATACCTAATTAGACAGAGGTCCTCTTTGAATTTTTTATGATCATAAATGTTGTATGAAGATCGAAACTTCATTAATGATTAAAAGTAGTCGGAGATTACAAGGACATAAGCAAAGACAACAGAACGAGAACTATTACAACACTAATAGAATCTTATTCCCTAAAATAGCTTTAGTTTTTGTTACATTTATTTGACAAACCGATATATAGGTACAACATTTAAATTTATGCTACTAGTCCTAGTTTAGTACTATCCTCTAGAGATGAGCGCCAGTTCCATTGACTCAATTGTACTTAAGACGTTTCAAGAGGTTGCCTCCAGCAGAAATACAACGATGCAATACGACGAAGTTTGTCTCGAATTAAGAGAAGACAACCGATGCGATGTTACCACGTGTAAGTGTATATCCGGTTTCATCAAAGCTTCCAGTCACGCTTGTTCAACAACGTTTCGACTCATAAGGAAAATGGTTACGACGTAAATTGTAGGTAATTTCCACGATTTTATTTCAATATAACACATTTATTTTCATTCTTCAGTTTTATAAGCAAAAAAGAAGAAGCAGCGTTAAATCTAACCTTCTTTTTTTGTATAAAATCGTAGAATTAGTAGAAACCAGTACAAAAAAGTTACAATTCTATTAGATTAATTACTATTTTACAAATAGATAGAGGTTGAAATGCAATATCATTGCTCTGTATGCGGTTATCTAGCGATGAAATCGAATCGATAAAAATCATACCAGATTGTGCTCCACAGGATAATTTGCCTTTGGATTTAGTACACAATCTGCTGCGTTTGTACTGAAGAACGATAGTGATCTTAAGATAACAAGAAATCTTTTCGTTTTGGAGTATCCATACCATCCAGAATGCGTCCTGTTGCTCAGGATCCTGACATCCCTATAGCAACTTCACCAAATTTCTTACTAGATATAGCAAGACGTGAGGGTACTGACAATGATACTGATAATACTCTGATGAACAGTTTAGTGGTTATATCAACGACCTTCAACTGTTCACACAAGCAGAATTAAATGGTCTTGTTAGAGATTTAGATCTACTACAGGAAAAAAAATATTGGCACATTCAGCTCAAGAGGATCCTGCAATGATGCCCCTGGGTTGTTAAATATGTTCAAAGTGAAGTATATCAAAAAATTGAGGTTGTTAGTTGCTTATTCAGTACATTTAAAAGAACGCTACTAGAACTTGAATATGCTTTTGTCGAACTTATATTACAGGGATCATGAGTGTAGATTTGAAAGTGCTGTCTCTGCTTCTAGAACAGCAACGAGAGTACAGCAACAGACAGTGAAGCAGAACGCGACACTGGACAAAAAAACAGTGGACGAGGAGTTGGCAATTGGGTCGTCGTCAAAAAAACTGTCGTGAATCCAAAGAACGTACTCCTGCTTTCACTTCATATCAAACTTGAAATAATGAAGTAGTTTGTGAAAGCTCTCTCTAAAGAAGAGGAATGTTTCAAACACCAACGTGAGAAATTCCGTGCATTGTCCAAGCTAAAACTCAAAGAGGGAGCATTTGTTAGCTCTGACAAACTGGCAAACTAATGAAAGATCCACAGCTTAAGATGAAACTGAATGTTAAGAAGAAGATAGCTTGGCTGTCATTCAAGGAAGTAGTAAGTAGATGCCTTGGCAACAATAAAGACCCAAATTCCAAGACAATCGTTGAAGGCATGCTACAAAACCTGAAGCAATTGAATGAATTAATGATATCAAGAGCTGCAGGCAGGTTATCGTATTCGAAGGAATAGTAAATGTGGCTGTCGACAGCATAAAAGTGGCATAGAAGTGCTTGGGAGAAATAGTGCAAAGTGCAGTTCAACTAAACTGAACTTGAGTTTAACGTTTTGGTCTGTTGTACAAGTGCTGTTTAGATTGAGTTTAGCTAAGCTGCACAAACGAACGTTTCCATCCTAATAGCAAGCGATGCACATTCGCACACGTGCGTTTGAAACATCAACGGTATCAACTGTCACTTTTGTTTGGTTTTGGTTTGGTGTCTATATATTTAGATCGAAGCTGTTCAATGTATTTGATAAAACGCTCATATACATGCTGCAGTAACCTTAACACTCCTCAGTATTAAGCGAGTAAGCATTAAGTATTTATCTGATTGATTATTGCGTAAGTAGTAGCTCTTATAAATTACTAGTAAAACCTAAGTCTTAGATATTAGTCAGGGCAAAATTACTGGTGCGAGGGCATTTGGTGGTGGACTGGAAGTGAACGGTGTCATGATAAGTGCTAAAAAAAGAGCAACTTTAACACCAAGGAGGAAACTCTTCTGGTAAATTTGGCCAAGAAATATCACTACTTTAGAGTGTTAACAAACTCATATGAAGAGCCACCAGGCAAAGTCTGTAACATGGGAAAAAATAGAGTCAGAATTGGGCTTTCTGGGGATTGATACCTCGTCAGTTAAATAAAACGAACTCCATTTTCAGAAAATCGAGATCTTCGTATAAAATCCAAATCATTCCATTTTTCAAATTGGTTTTTACGGAGACAAAATACTTTCCATATTTTGAACAACAATATTCTTTTTCAAAATGTAAAACACTACTATATAATAATAAATTAACATCGATCGTATCGTATCACAACACAAAAGTGAGGTTACGTGTACGTGAACTCAAGCTTAAGCCGTCAAATTTGGTGATTCAAGTTAAACCAGAGTTGAACTTCCGAATTTAGGTTTTTCTTCGGTTTAGGCTGAAGTCGGGCTTAAACTCGCAATATTCAATCGGCCCTTAGAGTCTTAGATTTCAATTCATTCAAACAGTTAAACATTAAGAGTCTAAGTACAGAATCTTGGAGTAAACCTTGAAAAAATTGAAAAGCATTCAAAAAGCATTGGGACTCAAACCTCATATAATGCACTGGTTGTATACTATGGTAATAAGAGCCATGATAACCTATGGCTGTTTGGTTTGGTGGCCAAAAATCACACAGAAGTATGCGATAATTGAGAATTTAGAGACTGGCCTGGCTACGCACAACAACAAACCCAATCTATTGTGTAGGCAGCGACGTCGCAATCCTCAAGATTTCCTACGAAAAACCCTTCAAAATTGTCGTGAATTGGGATGAGTGCAAAAATGGTGAAGGGAGATAACCGAAAACCCAAAACTGGTACACAGATGAATCAAGAGTCCGTACTAATTCTGGCATCGGTGTTTATCGGGATTAAAAAATATGTGAACCACTTGGGCGATACACTATGGTATTTCAAACAGAAATATATGGTATACAAACTTGTACCTTGAAGAGTATGCGTCGCCAACCTCGAGGGGAGGCGATCTTCATTCTTTCTGACAATCAGACAGCCTTAAAGGCTTTAGCATCTTATTATATAGCTTCCAAACTAGTATGGGAATGTCTGCAAAATTTAACTGTTCAGGCACAACAAGGTCAGCTTGGTGTGGGTGCCAGAAGACGGGGGATATATATTTAAATAATTATAAATATAAATTTAACTTTGCGTTCACCAATTTAATAGATGTGTCATGTTTTGGTTATCTTTAATAGCCTTTTTTATAGTCATACTACCACTCGAATTTGAAGATTTATCTCTGGATCAATTTTGCGCGTCACAGCTGGGAATAAACATATATGACAAGTATGCTCCTTCTATATTTATTTATAAATACATATAATGGTGCACCGCCCAAGGGCCTACAATTACCAACTAATTGTTTATACTCATAAACACAGTGGGAGGTATATTACAGCGATTTAAAGTACGGCTCATTTGTATTTTAAATCTCTCTAATTTACCTCGCACAATGTTTATGAGTGTTGACAATCATTTGGTAATTATAAACCCTTGGGCACTGCACGGTTCTATTTCAAAATGATATATATGATAATAATCATCAGCATCAATTTACTGTAGCATGTTTAGTTCGATGTAGCAGATAATATAAACTCGTGTTTTCTACCTGTACTCAGGAAATTTAATTAAATATAATGATATTTTTCATAATAAATTTTAATGGTATAGAAATGATTTCTATGCTGACATAAATTTAATGATTTAATGCTAGTTCTGTTTAATGTTCGGTAAGATTAAGTCATTATTTTCTATTTCTAAAGAAGACTGACACTATCCAGATTATTATGAATAACATTTATCTTGACTGAACGTCATATAAATTTCGGTGAAAGTTTCTATTACGTATTAACCATTCCACCAGAAGCCCCGAGTCCCTAATCCATACTAATTTAAGTTATTAACTTATTTGTCACTATGCCTTGATCCTACCAGGCAGGCCTGCAAGAACAGGGTTGATTTAAACAAACTGCCAACCGGGACTAAAACGTTATAAACCTCATTCTCACCCTGGAGAGAGTAAGTCAGTTTCACTCTTCATAAAGTGCCTAATACCTCTAAGGGTACACCTTCTTGCGGTTCTTCATTAGCAGAATGAAATTCACCATACCATTTTCTTTTCATTCCTTTTCACTTGTATTTTATAGTCGCAAGTCCTTTTCGAAAATTTTGCGGTGATATTATTTTTAAGTTATTATTGAAGTTTACCGGAGAAATCACTGGATTGAATTTGTCTGTTCCATTCGCTTTTCAGGATTTCATTTTAGTTAAGAACGTCTCTAGAGGGATGGAAAACGGCAAAAAATACTGTGTTGGGTGCGATGCATTTTTATTTTCTTTCCTTCCGGCTTTCGAAATGGGAAAAGTGGAGGATATATCTGCTCTTTTCGTAGTAGGTAGCGTCTTTGTCTCCATCTAGCGAGGAAACGGTTTAATCCCTCATCAAAGCGTTTCCGTAAGTGCTTAGTTTACTTTTAATGAGACAATTTAGCTGCATTCACGTTGATTTTTCATTTATTTTCGTAGCGACTCTAGCGGAAATGTTCGTGTTTGCACGACGGAATATGACTTTCGAAAGACCTTTTTGAACATTTAATAAGGCGTTAAACGTGTTTTAATAGATTTTTTAATTTATTTAATCGTTTGATATTAGCTGCTCATTTCAGTTTTAATTTTAATAACGAACGAACGAAACTGTTTTCAGGCAGATAGTGGTTTAGATTTCTTACTAACCATATCATGAATCTCTTGAATTGTCAATAAATACTATAAAAAACACACGAGGAAAAACTAAATTTTTGTTAGATTTAGGTAGTGTATTAGAAGTTGAATACTACAAGGAAAGGAAAAAGAATTAGAAAGCAATTTAGAAAAATCGACAATAATTTAACAGACGAAAGTAAATATGAAAAAAAGCTAAACATGAAAGAGATAAAAAGGTGGTTCTCTAGAAATTAATTTTAAACATTCTTGGAAACAATAGTAACAAACAAGAATTATTCGAAGTTGAAGTAAATGAAATTCTTTTGAAATAAATAAATTTGAAAAATTAAATTTATAGATGATTTTAACATTAAAAATAGTCCCTTTGGACCCCTTGGAAATTACCTCACATGTTTTTCAATTATATATTTATTAAAGTGTTGAGCACCTATCTATCTTATTGATTAGATTATTGAGCGATTACTTTGTCATTAAAAACATGTGGTAAAACTTTTAGTTATTTTAAATGAAATTCTTTTATGATGGTCCCTTTGCAATATACAATAAAAAAGTCTACATTTTTACTAGTTTAAATATATATTAAACAAAAAATATTTTCTAATAATATAAATTTTTTACTAAAAATATTTTAATTCAAATTATCGCACAATTTAGACACACAATTCACAGATAAAATATTTGCACCGATTGTCAAAGAACTGAAAATATCCCAGCGGAAGCATCCGACGCATATTCCAAAATGAGCTCAAGGTACCGCCTTACAAGTTCCAAAAGGCACACGATCTTACACCAAAGCAAAAAAAAAGTTAGAGTCGAAAGAGCAAAGGAGGAGAGAAAAAATTTTTCCTACTGAAAAGTTCATAAACTTTCAAAATTATCCTGGTTACTTAACTGAACGCAGTCGCGAAAATTTGAGCTTGCGAACGGCCACCCGAAGTAATTTTCCATCTCAAGTAATGGTATGGGCAGCTGTGACCGCCGATGGACGCTGTCCAATGGTTTTCATCGAGCCTGGTGTCAAAGTCAATGCGATTTATTACCGGGAAAATGTTTTGGAAGCTGTTTTAGAGCCGTGGACACGCAAACATTTCGGTCGTAGATCTTGGACGGCACGGTTTCATAAAGCTCCTGTGAACCAGGAATGGTTAAGAACCATGTTCCACACTTCATTTCGTCCACACAATGGCTTTCGAATTCGCCAGATGCAAATCCGATGGACTATTCCGTCTGGGCCATTTTGGAAAGCAAGGTGAGCACTAAAAAATATGCCAGTATGGATTCGCTGAAGTACTGCAAGGTCATATTCGTGCAAGGTCATATTCGTGCTGCATGCAACTCATTTTTTAACAGGTTGAAGACCATAGTCAAGGCAAGAGGTGGCTACATCGAGGTAAAGTGAATGGAGTCTGAAATTTTGATTATTAATGTCACACAAAAAAACATATGGTGGTTTGAATAGGTAGGTAGGTTTGATAGCGGTTCGTCGAGGTGTTGTAGTTCCTCCAATTTCAGGTAGATTTCAATCAGACAGCGTCACTGTCTGATTCCTAGTTGGGCTCGGTCTGGGCCTTCCGAGTTTCTGCTGGCTTATGGTTTATTTTGTCGTGGTTGATAGGTTGTTTCTTTTCTTCAGTCGTCTTGGGCAATGCGTCTTGTGTTGTTGGGGGTAGTGTCTTTATTGCTCTTGCTCTATTCAGCGAGCGGACGAGGGAGAGGGGAAGGAAGTGGCGAGAATTCTCTGTCATATGTAGTTTTTGTCTTGAGTGGTGTTTGCGGCTTGGCCGGATTGGAGTTTCATTATATCCATGGTTTTTTCGTATTCTTAGATGGCCGTATGGATTGTTCGTTTGCATTATTTTGGTGTGAAATATTCTTAGCTGTTCGCAAATAAATTTAACGTTGATATTTGTGAATAGTTGGAGTATTGCGATCATCTCCTCCCAGTCTGCGGTATATTCACGGAGGGGGTGTATGTGTGCTGGGGGCTGCGCGTTGTCTAACTTGTCTGGTTTTTTTTTCTGGATGACAATGTTCGTGTTTGGAGGTGCAAAAAATTTGGAGCGCTCCACGATTTTTTTATATCATCCTTGCGCAGAGGCTATGCTAATCTTCCATGTACTATATCTGTTGGTAATAAACTTTTCGATGTTCCCAAAATCTAACAGTTCTGGAAATTTGTAGTTAGAGATGGTGTCATCCAGGCTCATTAGCGAAACTATTTACGCTCGTTTTACTTCCGGTTTAGCGGAAGTAAAGTATGTTTTTCCCCACCACCCCACTCATTCATGCGTGATCCAGGATCTATGACGTGTAGTATCGTTGCTTCATAAAGTACATTAGTTCTAGATGGCTTTAAAGTTTAAAAGTAGCTGCTTGAAGTTTTTTTTAGTCCATTTAAAACTCTAATATTAGGAATGAATTGTTGTATGAAATACAATCACTGAGCTTTACCTGCTCTTTTTAAGAGATTGTAAGGTTTATCTAACTCATACAGAGGGACAACTTTGGCGTTGAATGCAATAAACAAAAGTGGCCTGGTGGAAATGGGGGATGTACCGGACATTTACTTCTTTCTTTCTTTCGTGTTCTCTAAAACATCATTAATACTCGACTAATAATTTTTCTTAAGACTTACAATCCCATATCTTAGAATTCAGATCAGTATATATCGAGGTGTGACCCAATATATCATGGTTTGAATTTTATGTATTAGACCATTGAGCAAGAAATCTTTTTCAAGTCAAGGAAATTGAAATCTGTCCAAGACTGATTCTATATTCTAGCTTTGCAGTAAAATATTGAGAAAACGATTATTCCACTTTCTTATTTTACATTAATTTCTACTATCAATCCAACATTAATTAACATTTTTCAATTTCCACCAATCCAATTTTACAGTCATAAAAAAATTAAGTTGTAAAGGAACTTTTTAAAATACAATTTCACTGTCACTCCACCTTCAAAAATATTACTTGAATGATGTTTAGATCCTGTGATATATTTCAGTTTATTATGATCGTGCAGAGGCGTATTTCTTTTCACGAAATCCCAGTCGCGTATTTCGTTGAAATTATATATATTTCAAAATTTCCTACTTCCGAAAAAAAAACCCTTACCAACATTAATTTTAAAAGGTTCACATAAATTCGGTTAAAACGGGGTAAAAGCAGAAATGCCATCCGAACTGGCATTATAAGAATATCCTTTTACGCTTCCATGCTTCCTGCTCATGGTGTATACCAGAAAAAAGCGCGGTAATTTCTGCGAATAATTACGCGACCGAAGTGCTAAACGCAATATTTGTTTGCTCTCCTGTCTCTTTAACCCTTTTGACGCTCGCTATTTTTTTCTCCGTTCTCTTTCTTGACGAGAAAAATGCTTTTAATTTGTTAATGCGTCCTTTAGCGAACGCCATTACGGTTGGGGTCCGAAAATGGCCACTTATCCGCCGTGGGACGCACGAATCACACAAAGGGCATTAAGTTTTTGTGATTTGGGCCCGTTTTAAAGAGGATTACGCGCGCCTGGGGCTCGCCTTAATTAACCCATCTTATTTTCGATGTTAATGTCCGACGGAGTCTTATGTTAATGGTGAAATGATTTTATTATTTTATGCGTTTCGCATGAAAGGGTTTTTGTACTGAAGTGTTTGTTGTATGTACCAAAGGAAATTGATCTTTTTTACAGTAGCTGGTGGGGATTAATATTTAAGTACGAAGATCTGTAATCATTTTTAAAATCAAATTAATATTTTCTTACATCTATGTACTTAACAAAAGATATACAAATCAGAAAATGTCTTAGAAACAAACTCAAGACCCCAATAATAAGAAAAACCTAACACTTTCATTTTCATTAGATGGGAAAAACTTTGTGATCTTGAGCTACTTGTTCATTCATCGTCGAAGTCTTTGGCAGTCGATTGTTTGCTTAGCTGTGAAGCACACGATGGAGATGACTGAGCATTATCGAGAGTTTCATCAACTTTTTCAAAGAATATTGCTATTGGAAGTTGTCGTTTTTGCCTTCTCATTTCAGTAAACAGATTATTGGGTAATGGGTAAATAATCTACAAGCTGTTGTTATAATGCTTGGCTATTTTAAAATGTCGTAGTAATTTTTCAAGCATCCATGATCATGGTTCCTATTGACTTCCATCCTAATCGTCACTCTCTTCTGGAGAAGCCATCTAATTCCTCGTTGGTGAATAATTGACCCTCTTCGTCTATGTAATTACTGTGTTCCTCTTTGGTCATATTGTTAAACCCTTCTCCACCTATTTGCTCCATTGTTCCTTTGATAGTTACAAATGACTTCCATCCAACTTCCATGAGCCAGATGTCAGAGCATTCGTCAACCATTGTGATTTACAATCATTTCGAAAACTTGTCGATGCTTTAAAGCATCTAATGATGTCTTGATCAGGTGGCTGAAGCAATGAGGTTGCATTAGATAGTAAGAAAACCACTTGAACATTTTTATCTGCTGTGGCTAGTGACACAGGATGCCCAGAGGCATTGTCAAGTATCAGCAGCACTTTAAAACGTAATCCTTCCTTTTCCAAACATCTTTTCACTTCCGGAATAACGCATTGATGAAATTATTCTGTATATGGAATCACCGTAGCCCACGCCTTTCGATTTAATTGCCAAAACCGGAGAGGCAAGTTTTATTTTTATTTTTAAGAGCACATGGATTTTGTGATTGGTAACCTAGTTCAAGTTTACTTAATCATATGATAACCTGCATTTGCATAAAATAGTAAACTTAGTCTGTCCTTAATTGCTTTAAAGCCTGGTGCTCTCTTTCCAGTATTATGAATGTAACTTCGTTGACGTATCTTTTTCCATGACTTCCAAGACCAGTCTCATCATTATTAAAAACTTGCTTAGTATGATAATCTTTTTCTGTAATGATTTGTTTAAATTATCCTGAAAATGAGGCAGTAGCTGTTTGATCAGTCGACGCTGATTCCACATCATTTTTATGTTTTTCTTCAGATTAAACCGAATTTGAAGCCTCTGCAGGCACCTCCTTCCTTTTCTCTTCAGTTTTATCCTGGATCTGCATGTCTTCATATAAAATCTATGCTTTTTTTTTGTAATATTTTGCCATCAATTAGCACTTTGTTATGTATTTTGGTATAGCTTTTGCAGTTTGGATTGCAGTACAAAAAAATTAGCTCGAAACATTTCAAAGCAATCTCTTTAGCGGTAATGGAAGTAACGTTCCTTTTCCTTTATTTTTTGCTTTTTTTGCGTGTCGCATGGATTTAAACTACTTACAATAAAAAATATTTTACAGTAAAACGTGGTTTTTAAGGTCTTGATAATATGCAAGGTATATACTTATAATTTTTTGTAGAAAAAGTTTTTAATTAAAATTTCTAATTTTCCTTTTTAAAATGCATCCGAGGACGTACTGTATACATAGAACTGGTAATAAAAGTAGAAGTAGTAAACTAAATTGCCTGATATAAACTCGATTAATGGAAATGAAATTACAACAACGCTCAATTACAGACTCCTCTCTCTGCATTTATTTCTGGCAACGTGCAGGAACACCGAATGGATGCAAAGCGGTATTACGTTAGGATGATGGTAATTAACTATTTACGATCGCGCCATTTCGAAATTAATAAAGGAATGTAATAAAACCAGACGCACAAGAGCGCAGAACCATACCATATATATACGGTTAGCTAGTTAATAGGGCGGAAATGTAAGCGCGTTTTGTCGGGAAATGCTAAAGTGATAATGGAATGGAATTGTGTGATATCGAATACATAGTGATATAATGTTACACCATCGTTCCCGGGGATATAAAGACTACGTCAACTAAATAGGTAATTTTCATATAATTCCCGGTTTAATGCCATAAACAGTCCCATCTGTTTGGATAGATTATGTCGAGGATTGTAATAAAAGCCGTTTAGATTTAATTTTCACTTGCGAATAGTACAGCAATGTGTAACCAGATACTTTTGGGTTCTAGAAGGGTATGATTTAAAGTTTAATAGTAGAAATTATACAATAATTTATACGTATATATTAATAAATGAGAAGGATACAGAATTTTGTTGTCATAGTAGATCCAGGTATACAAGGTTCGACCACAAAGGAAAGAAACCAACTCTAAAGCACTTATGATATTGGATATTAGAATATGAAGACAGTATCATAATGTCGAAAAAAGTTATAGCGATAGCCTACCGGTAGGACAACCTTTGAACTGAAATGATTTCAATTCTCTTCAACGACCAGAAATTACTAATACCTAATTGAGATAAAGTACGTTCTTCAGCGTAGATTAAATTGTTTGTCCCGAATGTTTATTTCTGACAGAGCAATTAATGCCAGAGAGACGCATTAACCATATTGACCCTAGTTTGGTGGTATTAAAATTAAGGTTAAGATGTTGGTGGCAGGGGCTTGTATGTTGGTGTTAACAGGATTTTGTCAGATCTTGATGTCGTTTGCAATTGCATCAAAATCTGAAGAACGAGATTCAAAATATGTATTTGGGGGAGGTGAAGTTTCATTTGTTAAATGGACATGCATCTTGGTTTGATTCATTTTTGGCATGTGCTAAAATACATGTTTTTGTCACTATCGGTTACATTTTAAGTTTTTCCATTAACGGTTCTTTTTCTGACTAGCATTTAACTTCAATAAATACGCCTCCTTCAGAGGTCAAGTCGTAAATGGTATGAACACCAAGAAACTTTTCAAGTACGTATTCTATGTCGATACGAGACCACCCACTCGACGTGGACACACTGTATAAGCCGGGCACTATATACAGTCACGCGATGACTCATTAGTCGCCAGCGGATATGCTATATAGGGGCCCCAGCTAAGCTGATTTCGAGAGCAGGTGAGAACCAGCTTAGCTAGTTTCTGGGCAAGATCAACATTTGGACTCATTTAAAGCTAAGGAGAACACTAAGTATCGATTTTAGTCAGACAAATGAAACAGGCAATATTTTTTGCAGTGACTTCTATTCTTCGAGCCACAGGGTTTGCTGGGAAACTGATAGTTTTAAATAAATCAGCTTTTGCTTGACACATTTCTTTTGCTGCTATAATAATGCATGCGCTGATTAATTCACTGTCAGTAAATGATTACCCATATTTCGTTAGTAAATGGACTACTCAGAAACTATCCTGGGTTTCTCCTTATTGTTCAGTATGTTAAACAATAGTTGCGAAGATTTTAATCTGTATTTCCAAAATTCATGCTTTTCTATCAGTAAGCATCCTGTAACTTTGGAATAATTTTGAGAATGTTTAGTCTCATAATGATATTCTATATGATTATGATTATGTTGTATCATTTTTTCATGTCCTTTCTATATTTATATAAATCCACATAAAAGGCAAATCAAAATAATTCAAATTATATCAAAATTTGGATCTGCTAAGCTTTTGGTCTCCCGTATGTATACCATTAGAACATATTGGAAAATTCCTGAGAATACTCCAATATTTCAGACAAGCGATTACGTAACAGAACTTTTCCAAAACACACTCTAGCTACTGGCTACAAGATGGTTTGTATTCTTCGACTAACCAAACATAATTGACGTTTTCGGATAATTCTGCCGCTTCCCACAAGAACGCGCTGTACCACATCCTCTAATTAGGTTTTTTACTTTCTGCAAAATGGCTTTTAGCATGGTTTTAACTTTAACTTTATTTGAGTGCCACACTACATGCGAAGAATGTTGCTAAAATGTAATTCTTATAAAGTCGCTGTGGTTCCTGCTAAAAGTTAAATGTACGAATTATTTCGACGTTTTGGCAATGTTCGTAGTAATAAGAATAAGAACCAGATATTGATTGATTGATTGCTATCCAGGAAGGGTAGTCTTTAGTTATCCCTAATACTGCGGCCCACTGGGCCTATTGTGTTATTCCTACTGATTCCATTTTACTCAAACAGGTTAGCTCCCTCGATCAGGTTTAGAAGCCGATTTGGTAAATCTTTTCCCACTGGTAGATCAAACGTGCTTTGCATAGCAACCCTACGTTGACTTAGTGCTACGCATTCGAAGATGATATGAGAGGTTGTTTCCTCCTCCTCATTACAGAGTCTGCATAGGGGTTCATCTTTATAGATCCCCATCTTGTGCAGGTAACCTCTTAGACAACCATGTCGTGTTAATAGACATGTTACTGCCCTAAGTTGAGTTCTGTTTAATGCACATATTTAGTTGCACCACGTCATACACTCTTTGAAATACCTAGACCTGGCTCCGGGTCGGTAAATTTCATTTGGGAACCCTCTTTCGCTAGCTGGTCTGCAGTTTCATTGCCTGCTATACCCCTGTTGTCCGGGCACCCACACCAAGGTGACCTTGTTGTTTCTGGCCAGAACAGTTAGGATTTGCAGACATTCCTATACTAGTGTGGAGGCTATGTAATAAGATGCTAGAGCCTTCAAGGCTGCCGGACTGTCAGAGAGAATGCAGATACCCTGCCCTCGCGGTTGGCGACGCAGAATCTCCAACGCACAGCTTTGTATGGCATATATTTCTGTTTGAAATGTATATTGCCCAAGTGGTCCGCAGAACCAGATATTACTATAATAACTGTTGTCACTTTTGGGTTCAGAATAATTTCCATTAAATTCACCTCATCACCACCAGACATCTAAATAGTTCAAGAAAAACGATTTGATGTACTGTTTCGCCGACCAAGATGGAGGTGGAACCTGATTTGTCTGAAAACAATGGTCAAGTTATATACCAAGCTATTTAAGAGAGAATTGGTACATGTGAGTGATAAAATGGTCGCAGATAAGTTGGAGTCTTTTTTTCATTAGAAATTCAAGAAGAATTTGATCAGGAATATACCACTAAGATGGTGAAATTAGCTACAGTTTGAGAATAAATATCTCACTACAGTAATTTTAAGAGCTGGTATTTGTAACTGGAAAGCGGTAAATTGTAGGAGATGGCAGATATTTCTAACAAAGCAATAAAACTGCCATCTTCATTTTGTCCTCAATGCTTTTGATTTCAGCGATTGAGGACGCTTCACTGCGATTACCTGTATTCATTCAATGTATGCTTCCTAAAATAAATCAAGTATATGTCTAGTGCCGCTAGGATAATCGCGTATTTTCAAAGGAAGTGTCTACTACAGAATCGACGTAGAATGGTTCACCTTTACATAAGTACCAGAACTATCTCGTTTAGAGATAGCTCTTATGACATTAAAATCGAAAACTTTGATAGGTACATCACTTCTCGTGTGCAATTACTCTGTCATGTACCCGTCACAGGGACACTTATTGGTAATAGTTTTAGTGGCTTTAAAATCTGCCATGCGCCAGGCTAAATTGGTGTGTATTTATAGCTTAACAATGTGCTGCTTGCGCCTATTATCAATAACATTCTCTACTTACAATTTAGTTAGTTCCGGTTTTTTCACTTAGAAACACCCTGCACATTTTTGATGGAAAAAAATTTACCGATACAATTTTTTCTTCTAATCAAGCATATAGCAAACGATGTTGAAAAAAATACGATTCTTCGTAGTAAATTTCGAACACAATGGATCAATTTCTCAATAGCATATTAGGTCGAGGATAAGCGATTGGGAAGTTATTAATTTTCTGAAGTTAATTGGCTGTCGTGCACAAAGAGAATGTGAAGGAGAAATATCGAAGGGTCAAGAAATCTGAAGTCGAGATATATGCACGGTGTGTGTTCCTTCGTAAAAGTAATTTTTATTTAGGCAGTTAGGATAATATGATGAAGTATTTTTTTATTGGAATGACGTATCAATTAAGGTATTGATTGAAGACCTTTTTCTTCAAGATTGAATTAATTGCTAAATGTATTAACTTAATGAATGAAACTATTTACAAAACCTACATTCTTCTCTTAAGCCAATCTAGTATCATTTAACATCAGTGAAAGTATTGAAATTTCCATCACCAGTATATGCATATAATGTATACTAGAGTATTTATTCAACCGTGTAATTTACATCCAACGAAATTGCTTCATTTTCGACTCATAATTACACGGAGACTCTACCTGAACGAATTCCCCGTCAACGATGGATTAATTTAGAGGACAAATTTGCCCAGCACTGATTGGAAACAATATCTCAATTCCCCTTCAACCCAGCCTGCTCTGCCCGCGGGCTTACGACAAAAACAAAAGGAGACTTTTATTGGTTGTAGTTCAAGGTCTAATTGCTACGACTGTTTTCATTTCGGCATCGGTTAATACGTCTAGGGACTTGGAGTAATAATAACCTCGTCCCCATCACCACTACCACCCTGGCGTACCAAAAACGAAAACGTTTAATAAGCGCGCGCGGTGCCCTTCGTAGGGGGATCAGACCCCCTCAATCTCTCTCGATATTTAGTCGGGGCGTATAGGGATGGGGACCATTGTAAACGACCCGGTGCGCTTCGGAGACAATAATGAATGGAAAGCGCGTTATTCCGGGATTAATGCCGACAAGCCGGGGGTTTAAATTTATCGAATTTATATCACTATTGTGCAATATCGTTCGCACAGGCAGCCTTTACGAGCTCCTCTCTTTCCAATTTTCTCCCGTTTTATGATCGGGCGCCGTACGCGTGACGCAGATTGTTTTGTTTCATGTTTTTGTTACGTTTAATTGTCATTTTGTCGAAAGATTGTGTCGCTCAACTTCTGAATTAAAGCGTTTTAGTATTATTCCCTTATTACTGAATAAACTTTAACAAATCTCTAAGGTTATTATTTGTCTCTTAAATTTGAGATAGTATGCCTTTCGTCTTATATTATTTAATTAAATATGTTATTAACTTCATAATAAAGCTTTCACCTTCACTTTTCCAATATTACGTGAAATTTGTATTACTTTAACTTAAGTTGCAGTACTATAAATATGTATCTGAAATGTCACCCCCTTTCTACAAACATGTTTAGATAAGAAACTTGATTTTACTCACAATGGAGACACACCGAGACATGGTATACAATTTTTTTTTAAGCTAAAACGACAATTTCCCACACCTTACTTGAAAAAATAGTGCTGTTCGAAAGTTTTTTTGTAGAAAATGTTCTGCTCTATAAAAATAAATCTTATATTGTTTTTGTTATCTGTCAGGTTAAAGCTGCGTTCGTGTAAAAAGGGAAAATTAGGTCTGCTTTCGTAACATATTCAATTTTTTCACAGGGCAGCTTTAACCGTACGCCATATCAAAAAAATTAAAACCTTGTTTATAGAGTATGAAATTTCTTACAAAAAAGTGCAGAACAGCACGTTTCTAATTATTACAGTAACCCTTAACGTGCGGCGGAGGGTAAAGCAGTAAAACGTGGAACAAGAGTGTTTCCACATAGTTTTAAACCATGTATTTATTATATAAGTTGTGTTCACAAAATACGGTTTGACAGCTGTCAACGTCCTAAATGTTGAAAGTCGTCAGAAGTATGATGACAATACTTGTAAAATTTAAACATTTCTACTGTTTTTATAATCTGACAGCTGTCAGAAGTGTGTTGACAACTACAACCATGAACATTATGAAGAATAAACGCTTTTATAGTGTGACGGTTTTGCAAAAAGAGAAATTACTGTAGCAAGTTTTTCGAAACTGTTTGTTTTCAGAGCTACAACTACTAGACCTATAAAAACAATTTTATTGTCTAATACTAGCTGTCAAAGGAGCTGTAACAATTATACACTTGTCAAATCTAAAAAGCAAATGCTTTTGTAATTTGATATTTCTAAGATATATTTTACCAGCCTCACTCATTCATATCTTAGAAAATATCTATAAGAATTATTTGTCTGTTACATTACCAAAACAGTAATAAAATAAGTGTGATTGTAAACAAAACATAAAAGTGTGAGACGTATGCATCCCTCTGCTGGTGATTGGTTAAACTACATCAGCATGTTGCAAGTTGTTGAAGTTCAATTCTGACACAGACACGTGTTTCGAACTTATTTGTTCTCATCTGTCTGATACAAGAGTATGAACCAACAAACGAATTCCCCCTTACCCGTTATATCCAGAAATTACTCGGAATAAACTCAGAAGATAAACTTCATGACCTCTATCGGGCGATAACCAGACACCAACAAGGGCAGATCACACACTGATGAGAACAAATAAATTCGAAACACGTGCCTGTCAGGATTGAACTTCAAACGTTCCTTTATCCACTTTGTGTACGACGTGTGGTTATCGTCAAATCATCTGCTTTGAATTAGGACTTACCTTTTTCATTGCAACATGCTGAAGTGTTATTGTAGTTTGATAGTTTCCAAAAGAATTATAAGACGCTCAAATGTTGAAATCGTCAAAAAATTAACTTGTTAGTTTGACGGTTATCACAAATGTTTTGGCAGCTTCACCCGGTTAAACTGTTAGAAGTATTTAATTATTACACCCACAAAAAGAGTAAGAACATAAATTCATTGTAGTTTGACAATTTAAATTATATCCCTTACAAATGTTGAAACTGTATAAAAATTAAATTAAAAAGCTACTTGCTTTTTAATTTAACAGTTGTTAAATGTATTTTGATGGTTGTAATTTTGAAATCTAAAAAAATACTTAATCTTGTCATTTGTCTGCTGTCAGAAATGTTTTGATAAGTTTAACCGTTCAAACAGTACAAAAATAACAATCCATTAAAATGGTAAAAAAATAAGTGCTTTGTTTGATGGTTATTAAAACTATATGACGCTAGCAAGTGTTGAAATTGTAAAAAATATTTTAATTGATAGATCTCAGAAGTATTTTGACGATTGTAATTGTAAAATACCGAGTGACTATAAATGTTTGAAGTAAATATTTAGTTTGGCAACCTTGAAAAATTTACTTACCTGGATTTAAATTAAAAAATCAGCCACGTCAACATAAAGTTGCAGAATTGTTGCCATCTTATAGCAAAGATGTTCAATCATTTATACGCCTTGATAATGACAGCTTTGTTGTCGAAACACGTCGGTGTTTAGTTAAAAGTTTTTGGTGTTTAGTGGGTTGAAGTGTTTAGTGTTCTACTTCTGCAGTAGATACGCGTTATAAAAACTGTTTTTGTAGTTTGACAGTTGTAAGAAATAATAAGTTTAGCCGTTAAAATTATAGAAACATAAGTGCTTTTATAGTTTGAAAGTGCTCAAAATAGCTATGATACCAGTAAGTGTTAAAACTGTTTTTACAAATTCATCGTTGACAGCAATATTTTGTCACTTACATCAGTAAGAACAGCAAAAATATCTGGTTTTATAATTTTATAGTTGTCAGAGAGACAATTTGGTAATTACCGTTGTCAAATTCAAGAAATTCCGTTTTTTTTTATTTGACAGTTGTGAGAAATATTGAGACAACTGTTAAGAACTTATAATAGGCGCTCATGGTATATTGTTGGAATTCACCCTGCAAATGAATGCAATGAAAATAGATCAGGAATTATTCCCTTTAGTTAGCTAATTTATTAGGTAAACAATTTTATAATTTGTTAAATTTTCATACATTTTGTGGTGGTGAAGGTGTATTTGAGTTAGATGTAGAGTCGTCAACGAATGAATGTCCAGAATCCTGCGATTTGTCTCTAAAAACTGTTCTCGTTTGTGCAAGGTACCAAATCTAATATTGTACAATTCAATATTAAAAGATTATATTTTAACCTCACAATATCGGTCGGTTGGTCTTCTAGTACTACTAGTAGTAGCTGTATATCTTTGAAATATAAGCCTACTCAGGCTCGATGCTTAAATTCAATTAGTAGGACTTTTAATTTGCTGATAGTATCGAAAGTTATTTCCGCTTCTTCTTCCGCCTCATTATTAAATTGGACACCTACCTCGTTTGAAACTGTTTTGCTATGTGAATTATTTTGCATTAGAAGCAGACAACGTGGTTTCGACCTTCTAGGTCTCGTCAGCGCAACTGCGAATGCAAGATCTAATTTCATCGCTCTTCAAAAATTGTGCGAGCTATGCGAGTATCTGCTATATCAACTTGTGTTGTATAGTGGCTTGCAGTGTGCTACTTTCCACCCTACACACTAGAGGGCATTGGGTTGGAATTAATCCATTGTCGGAGATATTATATAGTTAAAGTTGTGATATGAACGGCGATGAAATTAGATCTTGCATTCGTAGTTGCACTGATGAGACCTAGAAGGTCGAAACCACGTGGTCTGCTTCTAATGCTTGATCTATTTTGATTGTATTCAATCGCAGAGTGAATTCCAACAATATACCATAAGCGCCAATTATAGGCACTTTTTTTTTGGTTTTTATATTTATATTTGTATTTCTCGACGTTAAAATAACCGTTTTTACAATTTGCCAGCTGAAATTATATGTATATGAGACCTGCAAATGTTGAAAATTAAAATGACCGATTTTACAATTCGACAGTTATCAGGCGTATTTTGACAGCTACAACCGTCAAAATTAGGAAAACAGGTGCTTTTATAGTTGGGCCGTTGAAAAAATAATGTTAATAAGTGCTGATACGAAACAATCACAGCTGTTATGTCTATTAAAACGGTAACAACAACAACAAAGTTTCAAAAAAAAATAATCTAATACGTTGAATGTTGTCGTAATTCGACAGTTGCTGAAAATGTGTTGACAGTGGTATCTGTTGAAATGCTTTAAAGTACATAATTGTTACGCCCACCAAAACACTAAGACAATCAGTACTTTTATAGTTTTCAAAAGAATTGTGCAAATGTTGTACCTAATTTTACTTTGTTCGAAGTAATTTGTTGGTTACAATTGTCGAATTAAGAAAAAAATGCTGTTTTCGTAATCTCACAGCTATCAGAAATGGGTTTACAGTTGCATTCGTTAAAACCGTAAAAAGCAACAATTTTTGCAGTTTGACAGCTGTCAGAAGTATTTAACATCTGTCAAAATAGTAACAAGAGAAGTGTTTTTATAGAGCAATAGTCTTATAAAAAAATTATAACACCCGCAAGTGCTGTAACTAGAAATAACTGATTTGACAATTTGACAATTGAAGACCACCAGCAAGAAGCAACAGTTGAGTTGTATGCATTTTTCACATCAGTAGGCTACTGTAACATAGACGGCGCCACAAACTACGAAAATCCTTATTGTCATTAAAACAAAATCAACCTTTTTAAGTGTATAAACCATTGAGCTAGTATACTAAGGAGACGCTATGAAGCATATTTCCCGTATGTTCAAAACGGCGCAATGGGCGGGGCTTAAGTGGAGTACTAATATGGCTGCCTCGCCAGGTCCAAACTACTGAAAATTATAAGTATAATTTTAAGCGTCCACTTAACAGATGGTTTTATTTAAAATTAATTACGTCATCCCATGCCTGTTAGGCCCAAGGCCCACAAATGTCATACTTTCACAATATAAACGCTCAATATGTAATAGTTTATTTATGTACGTACATACAGGCGCATGAATTGAAATTTCCCAATTACGGCCCTGCACATTGTTTTTATGTCAAACACTGACCTATGAAACGTTATTTTCGGCGAATTCTTCTTGTTAACGCTGTTTCTACTCTTGCAACTAGGTAGAGCACAAGAAACCATAATGTCTTCTAGTAGTTTGCATTATCATATAACCATAGATAACTGAAATAATCAATTAATGCAAAGATACATGACACATACACTATAATCTACGTGTTTGACGTAAAGTGGAGTACCAATATGGCCGACCTGCGTCGTTTTAGCCACGTGATAGCGTTTCCCTACTTATTCTATCTCAAAGGTATAAACGGTACAAGCCACGTCATTTACATCATGGAGACGTCAGGTAATATGACGACTCGACAAGATACGTCTTATTATGAAGACTTCGAAAGTGATAGTGACTCAGATATTTAGGTCTGATGATAGTGTACGGGACAAAGATTATGTACAAAGTGATAGTGACAGTGAAACATATTCAGTTAACGATAGTAAGTAATTAAAATATGTGTCTTATCCCCTTATTAAGTAAAATTGTTGTGGCTTAAATTTCCTTTTTAAATAACAAAAAAGTCTCAAAGACGAAATAGAAAATGCTAAACAAACAAAAGATACCCTCGTCATAAGTTTTGATTTAGAACAGGCTGTACCTGTACCCAATTTGGCAGTTGGACCCGCTTTTTATCTATGAAAAGCGTGGACATATAACCTAGGTATGCATGACTGTATTGAAGATATTGGGTGCATGTACATATACATACATATGTGGTCTGAAAACTTGTTAAAGCGTGGCAGCGATGAGATTCCTAGCATATTATACAAACATTTTAAGGAAAATGGCAATGAATATACGAAGCTCGTTGTATATAGCGATAATTGCAGCGGACAGATATTATTTTCAAATCCGTAGAGCATAGATTTCTAGTAGTCGGACACCCGCATCTTGACTGGTCTCAAGCTGTTGAGCTGAAAAGGAAGAATCCTTTCAAAGTGATCGTTCTTCAGCAGCAAGACATTTTGTCATTTAAGGACTTACAGCTGCAAATTACCAAGAAAACTCAGACTGATGATAAGGACAAACTTAATTTCAGTAAAATATGTGCGTTTAAATTCGTTCAAGATAGTGCAAATGTAATGTTTTTAAAACCCTTTTGGAATGAAGAATTTAAATCTACTAATATTGGTAAAAAAGTGTAAGAATATCAGTAAGTCTGACCATAAGAGATTTAAAAATCAAATACGATGCTTCTATTCCCTTAATTCCAAAAAAACTTTCCAATCTTTTAGCAGTTCTAAGGTACAAACTGCCAATTTATTGAAACTATTACAGGGACATTGGCGTTATTGATGCTTATAATGTAGGTGTTTCTCAGCCTATACAATATGATGAGAATGAGATAAAACATTTGGACAACTTTAGCGACATTGACGACGAAAATTGAAGTTGCTTATACTAAAGAGTTCTAATTGAATTTTAATTGTTACCCCTTCGTTTAAACTACCTAACAATAATTAAAATATTCGTTTTTGTTCTGATTAAATAAAATATCTTGAACAAGGTAATAAATAGGTCGTTAAAGCAATGTTTTTTTACTTTAGGTACATTGAGCAACTATAAAAATGTCCATTAAAGTTGTTTAGTTTAGAATGTTTACTATTTATGTCCTGTTATGAACTACGTACGACAGAACGTATTGTTTAATAATAAGTTTTTCTAAATATGTTTTAATGTATTAAGGGTGCAAGGCAATTTTTTTTTTTTAATTAATTTTTTTGACAAACGCTTTCTTTTCAAACGCTTTTTCTTCAGAATTTTTCGAAGAACGGTTGAAAATTTTCAAATAGTAAGTTATACATTTTTTATTTTATTTCTTAGTATTTCAGGATTTAGTTAAAACTTTAACGTAGATTTTCTCAAATACTCAATTTTGTAGCATGCACCTACCGTTGTTACTCTGAGGTCTTCAATTGTCAAAAGTATTTTGAGAGCCATAACCGTGAAAACTATAAGAAAATAAATAGATTCTTAGTTCGGGGGTTTTCAAATAAAATATGCCGCTAGAAAATGTTTAAAATAAACAGAAGTATTTTGATGGTTATACATAGTTGCAAATTTTAAAAATGTTGTTTTTGTGATTTTTCAATTGTCAGAAATGTTTTTACAGTGTCACTCGTTAAAACTCTAAACTATAAGTTGCAGTTTGACAGCTATTACAAGAATATAACTGCTACACTCACCAAAACAGTAAGAACACCACTTTTAATTCAATTTGACAGTTGTCAAAAGAAAGTACAACACGTGCGAGTGTTGAAACTGCAAAAATAGCTGATTCTACAATTTGACAGCTATCGAAAGCACGGTGAAGGTAACAATTGTCAACTTTCTACTTCGGCAGTTGCCAGACATATTTTGATAGTACAACTTAAGCAGTAACATTTTAATTGAAAGGCGTTCTGTATACCTCTGCTTATAATTTTTTTTTCAAAAACATGTACACATGTAAATTTAAAGTTTTCGTTTTAAAATAAGAGCAAAGACAAGCAGATAATTGCTTCTATTCAAGCAGTGTTATTCTCAATGATAGTAGGGAATTAAAATTGTTTTACATGTAATTCCCTAAATTCTTCAGAGAGTTCATGCTATTACAATCATTCCGTTCTTGTCTCGCTGACTCGAAACTAATTACGATATGTAGTTCTAATTGCGAAAATTGCTAGAGCGCTGTACAATCGTCTCATAGTCTAGCGTATAAACGCTTTCAATAAGATTATTGTACGTTCCTGTACAATGAGTACTACTCGAAACGTAATCAGCATAATAGCGACAATAACCGTAAGAATGAATTCCATACGGTGTTTCGTGTAAAACATCCCATTATCCCCACTGTTATTATATTCACAAAGAAGAGAAGAAAGGATCGTGACCAATTAAACCCTACGAGGGTTCAGCCGCCTTCATGGCCTCGGCATAGCTATCTCATCGGCATATATTATGCCACGATTTTAATCTGGGCGAACATCTAAGAAACTGTATGAGTCCATTACGCCTTCATAAATTAAGAGCTTCTAATGTTAACGGTTTCTGGTGGAAGGCGAAGTGTGCGCATCGTGTCTAGCGGTTTTTCCGGCTGATTTTCCCTTGTCTTCCGCTTCGGTCCTTCTGCCTGTAGAGGGTGTGCTACGGTCGTAATTCCCTTCCTCGTCCCCAACCCCAAAACACTCTTCATTATCAAAACATCGACGCTCCACTGTTTTGGGGTTTGTTGGGTCGGTACAAAGAAAACACGATTCACAACACGCTTCTTCGTAAATTAAATCTTTGATCGCTTCGTTTCGAATAAAGTTAAGATATCGTGTGCGGCGGCGGTCGTCGGTGTACTGCTACACTGTCGTTTGTGCAATGGTCGCCGGAAATGGGAAATGCTGAAGTATTGCGATTAGGCACACCACTCTCACATATTTCTCTCTCTCCCTGTTTTGTTTTGTTGTAAGGGTAAGAAGGCGGTGTTTGAATTGGAGTTTATTCGCATGCAAATTCTTGACTTAATTTTGTATGTAGTGTGGCATTTCATAAAGTAAAAATAAGTAGTAGATACGTTGAACTTTTTCTCACTATTCAATAAAATAAATCCCAAACAACGCAAGCAATTCAAGTAAAACAGAGGAATGTTATTATTATGACTATGGGCTTCTATAAATATTGTTTTGTCTTCCATTGTATGGCTAGGTATGCGAAGCCGTCACTTGCAAACTGAACGAACGGTAATCTCGATCATGAATCTCCTTTCCCCAAACAGTTCGCATTTTCAGCTTCAGACTGTTTGATATTCAAGCCCTTTCGGAACGAATACGAAGGGTCAGGGCAAAAAGGAAGTGCAGAGATGCGTCGAAGGTAGGGGGTAGAGAATTTTTTTCGTGCCATTACGTGCCTCTTTATCGGAAAACACGATTGTTCGTTTACCGCAGCCTGTTCTCCCAGGCAGGACGAATCCAGGGCTGTGAACGTGCACACGATTCGGTATTTCAACGTCGATTTTATTGTATCGCGGAGCAATACAATAAATTCTATTTGGATTTTCGTTGGTCGTTATTTTTGATGGATTTCTTCCCGCGATAAATCTGAAAATATTGCGAAACCGCGCCCGGGAAATACTACGGCGACCAACACACGAACTTCGATGGAATCTTCGGATCGTGAATATATAGCTTTCTCGGATGTGTTTTCCTTGTTTTGTATTTTGAAAACATGGTATTATCGTGGAAGTTCTTGATAATAATTATAGTCGGTAAAATATGAAATGATGGTCTTGAATATTTGCTAAAATAAGTACCAAAATTTATTAACCCTGAAAGGTAGATAGTCAGATGAATCGAGACGGTACGCTACTATCAAAATAACAATGCCCTGTACAGAACACTGTAAAGACTTCAGCTAAGGGAAATCAAATCAGTTAATACCTTCAATCCTGAACAATTAGTTGCTGCTCCGATTTCAAGAAGACTAGTGATTTCTTTAGAAATGGAAGAAGATTTAGTTTCCTATTGCCTGCAAATGGATAGTCGGTTTTATGGATTGGGCACTGCCGATATTAAAAACTTGCCTATGAAATAGCATTTAAGAATGGTTCGCGTCATCCTTTTTCTCAAAAAAATTAAGCTGCCGGTAAAAAATTGTTCAAAGGGTTCTTTAAACGTCACCCAGTTCTTGCTCTTAGAAAACCGCAGAGCATCTCAAAAGCTAGAATCAAAGGCTTTGCTCCAGAAAATGTTAATAAATTTTTTGACCTTCTGGAACCAGCAATGGAAAAAATTAATTATAATTCCTCAAAAGTGGCATAACAACCGTCCAGTCTAAGAATTCACGTGTTATAGTAACTGCTGCTGAAAAAGGGGCCCTGGTTACTGTGACTTTTTACATGAATGCTGTAGGAGGTTTTGTTCTTCCATTGTTTGCCTTCCAAGGAAAAACATGAAAGCTGAGTTGCTAGATGGAGCACCACCAGGTACGATTGCAGCTTGTCATCCATCAGGCTGGATTCAACAACACATATTTTCTCAATGACTATAACACTTTATTGATGGCCACTGTAGTCACACAAGAAATATTGAGCTAATAGAAATGGGGCGCAAAAATCACGTTACAATTCTCTGTATTCCACCCCACACATCACATGGAATGCAACCGCTAGATATATCATTCATGTGGCCTTTTAAGATAAACAGAACAAATTGAAATGTGGCTAAAGCACAACCCTGGTCGCATTGTAAATGCTTTTCAAATTTGTAAACTTATGTGTCCTGCATATTTAAAAAGTGCAATAGCTGAGATTTCCGCTAATGGTTTTCGAAAATATGGGATATATACCTTGAATAGAAATGTCCTTGCAGATCATGAGTTTTTAATTGAAAGACAAAGGGAAAGGACACCACCAGCCCAGCCCATAGAAAATAGGTTGGGAATAGAGGAGAAAACGACAAACAATAATAAGGAAATACCACCTACAAAAATAGAATTGATAAACCGAAGCGCAAGTTCCACTGCCAAAAAAGCAATATATAAGAGCGGAGGATATTAGTCCCATACCTTCTCATAGTGAAATTTCAGTAACCAATAAAAGAAGAAAGCCTCGGCAGGGTTCTAGTCGGATAATAACTAGTACACTTTATAAAGACGAACTAGAGCAAAGCCTTCGTGAACTAGAACGACAAAATTCATTATAAAAAGGAAAGCTGCCTAAACTGAGCAGCAAATTAAAAGAAGGCAATGGCAGAAAATTCGCACTACGAAATAAACAAAAAAAGAAAACTCATTGGAGAAGTGATGACTCAGATTCTGATGAAGACGATGACCCCTTCCTGGATGATGTTTCGGATATGGATGTGGACGACGACGATGGAGACACAGAATGTATATTTGGCAATGGTTTGTATTCTCAAGATACGCAAGGAGAGTATTGGCTAAGGTGCATTAAGTGTTTCAAGTGGATGTGCGCCAACACTGAAAAGGAAAAAGCATACATATGACTTTTGTTTACAATAATGATTGTAGATATAGCACAAAGGTTATTTATTTATTTATTAATTAGGACCTCTTTTTTTCAAAGGGAAAAATGCACTAAGAAATGATATTTTTATGAAGAATATGCTAAAGTTGTTTGTCAACAAATCTTCTTTCTTTAATAAACAATATATTTCTTCGAATTTGAACATAAATTGTTATTTGTAAGATATGGAACCAAACGAAAATGGTGTCCAAAATTAGGCGACTTTCCTCTAAAACAAGAAGATGCGGTGCAGAAGATGTACTAGTTGTGTAAAGAATCATAAATTTGCCAGGCAATATGCTCAATTTGGGGAGAAAATTGCCATCAATATTGCCACACCTTTTCAACAAATCAAAAAAGTGAACCAAGTTGCCAAACCAGGAACTTACGACTACGGTGGAGATCAGAAAATGTTGTTTTTGCGTGCCAATGGAATTATGTTTTGACTAAGGCTGGAAGTTTGAGACAAGGCTATTTCGAAACATGCTTGAACATTTGCGCATTAGAAAAACTAAGACGACTGTGTTCCATTTACACTCGAGTGGCACAGTAGAGTGGATGATCGACGATCATCTTAAGTTGTGCCAGAACATCAGGTATTGGCATACCGAGCATCCGTTCACAAAACTACCGACTAGTAATTTGTAAGTGTATTATTTGGCAGGAAGCTGCAGTTGCCATGTGACTTGTAATTTGGTTGTAGAGGCCCAGGGAAGATCTGGCGAGAAATTGGACAGTTGCGGCAGCATCAATGCATGAGTTCTTTGTAATAGAGATGAACCCAGTGATAGGATAAAATGCCAATTTGGGAGTACAACCTGCAATGTGGACAAGGTTTATCTTCGAAATTGCAAAAATACTGGAACGGTTTGCATGTTTTATTGAAGTGAATCAATGACGTAACTTTTCGTATCTGCGTTGAGTAAATGCTAAATACGTTGGAGTAACCTTTGAGAACCTTACAGCAAAATATTCTGAGACGTCAGAAGTCAGTTATGCCGTTTGGAAAGATTTAATTGATTTGAGAAGCTATATATTGCGACAAAATTCTAATAGATTAGAGTAGAAGTACTCGTGTGTAATTACCAACCCAACAATTCCTCCTCCATCGAACAATATGGAATACTGGACTGTTACTTCCCATAAAACGTTTCGGTATGATAAGGAATCTGCCTGTAGTAAGGATTGGTCTGTTTTAAAGCAGAACCAAATAAATTCCTTTAATATTAGAGATAAGCCCATATATGTATGTACCTATGGCGAGTAGATTGATTGAGGTACAACCGGGAATTGTAAGTCATCTAGTTTTCACGAACACAATGCATTGTCATGATGGAATTGGCATTTTATTTGGAGCCATAGCGGATCACTGTTTGGTCATGATAACTTAAGTGGAGCGTTGGAGCAAGATTTCCAAAATATTCATGGCTTATTGGAATGGAAACTTTTCAAGTAACAAATCTAGCACGTTCTTAACTTAAAAAAATCTTCTAATACAATTCCAATTACAATGAATTGTAGGCGCAATTAAAATTGAAGCCCCTGGCTCCAACCGTAATTCCAGAAATGCTAGTTATTATTAAAAATCGCTTATGTGTCATGAATCAGCCTACATAATGGTTTAAATATAAAACAACTATAGCGATATAATTTATGAATTTCATTCCTATATAGAGCATTCTCGTCCTTAAATCACTGGATATTCGGTGTATTCACACAGGCTGGAAAGAGGTCTTTTCACCGCCTCCCTCGAAGCGTACAGGCAGCAATAGCAGCAAACGTGGATACCTAAATCTTCAAATTTTAAATAAAAATAAACGTCTAGCTTTATTACAGCTACGAGATTTACGATATGAACCAAGCTTAATACAGAAAATGGAAAGAACTCGGTGGAAAAATGGGAGAAATATATGCGCATGTCGAAAATAAATGTATAGCGTAATCCTCATTTTCAATATAGTTGTTCATAAATAATCTTTATTTTCTAACAGATGTGTTTAGTTCGTCATTTTATAATATAAAGATACAAGTGGTGTATGTTGTACATTTATATGAAACTTTATAGCCGTTTCAATTAGAACAAAATAAAAAAAAAGAAAACAAGAGAAATAAATAAATCGATGAAGGGAGAATAACTACACGAAAAGAATAAGATAAGAAGAAAAGTTTGAGAAAAAAAGAAAAGAAACAAAAGGAGGGAGGGCTGGCAAGCCTTTTAGCCTAGTGGTTCCCTTGGGAGACATCTATAAAAGTACGTTTATCTATACGAATATAGTAATAAAATATTAATGTTTCACAATAGCTTGGCTCCTTACTTTCTTCTTCAACGAGATAGAGAAAAAAGTTTGGACGGAAGATACTCGCATTCAAGTGCAATAAAATCCGAAATCATCCAACATTATCAACGATATAAACACAATGTGGGTGTCTAACCTAA
Organism: Holotrichia oblita; assembly: GCA_023690525.1. Classification (NCBI taxonomy): domain Eukaryota; kingdom Metazoa; phylum Arthropoda; class Insecta; order Coleoptera; family Scarabaeidae; genus Holotrichia; species Holotrichia oblita. The sequence goes on along the minus strand of CM043021.1, from coordinate 16,677,561 downwards.
ACTTATTTAGAGATGTTTAATATTTTAAAAAAAAAGTGCTACTATATAAAGCGTGCTCGAATTTGAAAGAAAACTTGCAAGACAAGAATATGTTGAAACGTAAAAGTTAAAATAAAAGCAGCATTTGAATCATTTTGAAGACAATAGGTTTGAAAAGTCTAGCGCTGCAGAACATGTTTTTTGAGGTTAATAAATTCACTATTTAGCTTTATAGAAATATTACTTAGACAGATTCACCAAGTACAACAATTAGGTTTAAAATTATTAAGATTAAATCAAGTAGCATATATTCTATCGATAACGACAGCTTCGATGTTGAAATTCGTCGACTATGTGTTGAATGTTTGAAGTTTTGTGGGTGAAGTGCTTTCCGTGTTTAACTTCTTATTTGGATTTTTAACTGTTCGCATTTTAAAGTACTTGTTTTAAGCCATTTCAAAATTCATTTTTTCATGGATTTGTGTTTTAACTTAAACAAAAGTAAAAAGCATTTTATTTAAAACCCATATTACTTCCACAATCAGATATGATCCATCTTTGTGCAGTTTTATCTTTTGTTAGAACTCCATGTTCGTCAGGTCCTTGCTAATATTTTGAAATCGGATAATTTTAATATATGTATGTGCTGCTGAAGGAGAAGAAGAGAGAGACCCAAGCAATGGAGGCAGCCGACCGAGGCTAACTACGAGGTGCCATCCTGAAGTAATGCGATCAGCGGTTCCGGGATGGATTCTACACCTGACAAAGTGAGGTTTTTTAGTGGGTGCGAGCCCCACACACCGGGGACGGGTCTCGTCCCTGATGGTGCGTTTAGGCATTTTTCCTCACTCAAAAAAAAAATATATATATATATGTATGTAGTTATGATCTTGTTAGAGAAACAAGAACAAAACTTAAATAATAAAGGCTTATTATAAGCCCTTATGCGACATCTAAGGATCCAATATTAGTTAAAGGATCCTATTACAGTTTTTTGACGCACTTGGTACATATATTAGCCAATGAAGTGCTTCATAACTGCATCGTGGTTTAATAGTTTTATATGCACATCAACTGGCTTTCCAATCTATCAAAGCTAACCATAAAAAATATCGGAAAAAAATGGGATCAAGAGTTCATTGCAGGCTACGACTGGTACCGTGACTTTATACACCGCCACCCTGAAGTATCCTTAAGGACACCCAAACCAACTAGTTAGTCTCGAAACACCGCTTTCAATTCCGCCAATATTGGTGCGTCTTTCAACAATCTAGAATAGGTCCTCAAACGTGAAAATATGGAATATTGACGAGATAGGACTTCAACAGTGGTAGCTAAAGGTGTCAAACAGATTGGAAACGTCAGGTCTGCTGAACAACGCATTTTAATAACAGCCTGTTGTCCTATTAGTGCTGGAAACAAAATTATCCTGCCATGTTTTCGTCTTGCTAGGAGTGAATTTCAAAGATTGTATGGTGAGTGGCTGGATGATTTCAGAAAATTTTATACTGTCTCTTGGTTGTTTTGTGGATAAGATATTGGAACTGTAATGATTACCTTTCCGTCCCATTGCAGTTCTAAACTGTCTCGGTTTATTTTCGCTTCAAAAAGTTTTATAACTCGAAATGGATGCTTGCAAATACACTCAGAACCCTATTCGTTTATAATATTGCTTCTCTGGCATTAATTCCGTTGGTTGCTTGGTAATTGACCAATCAGCGGAGCCTAAATGCGACGTTGAAGAAGATGAAGCATCAACGTTGACAAGCTGTATGGATTGGTGCCGAAGCTTTATGACCATTCTTGAGGGCAGGTTCGTGAAAGCAGTTTACAAAGCTAAAATTTTGTTCTTCAAGAATTTTTACCAACTCCAAAAAAAGTAAACGATACAGAGGCTGAGCTAAGTGCTCGAAAGAAAAAAAAAGTTGTTTAATTGAAAGACGACGCTGTTTTGTCTCAAAAAGTAAGCAAACCTGCTTCTACAATTCATTGATTCTCCTTCAGGTGGTCGGATGTAGAAAATTGTGAGAAGGGACTGCCTCAAACCAAAGTTCTTGTGGATGCAGAAACAATTCAAGTTGGGGACTTTGTTTTGGTGAAATTTGTCACAAAAATCCTCCGAAAAACTGTAGGTGGAACTGAAAGAACGAAATCTTCTCATTCTTCTTAAGTTGCTTTAACATAAATATTAGTATCCATTATCAATAACTTCTTTGGTAACTGGCCAATTGGTAATAATCCACCATCTATAAAGTCAGTTTCATAAATTTATTAATGGACGGAAGTGCCATAAATACTTTTAAATCCAGACGATAAGGCTTCTAGGAATGTTCTTGCAGCGTTAGCTCTGTTATTAGACACTCTAATAGATCCAAATCATATTTGGTCTACCTAAAGACTCATTTTTTTACCAAATCGATTTGCACAGCTTTATAGATTTGCTTTCCCTTGTTTAAATTCCTTGTTATTTAGTTTTCTTGCCTGCCATGTGCATGTGTAACAAATACTTAAAAAATATTATCCATGCATGCAGAGTAGAAGGCTCAAAACACGTAGATGCTGGTCGAAGATTTTGCTAGAATATATGTTTATCTTTACATGTCTGGAACAATTGAACTGGTATACAAGATATCACAATTATATTTTCGTCACTAGTTCGTCCTTTCAAAGCCTATTGAAATAACTATTATTTTTGGGTACCCTAATCATGGTAAGTGTTCCAAAAACATCTTTTTAACTTTTAATAATTTTAAAAACTGTTATACCAGGAATAAGCCGCAAATTTATCTAAAGTTTAAAGGTGCATTTTATTGCCATTCGATTATTAAAATAAGCCGGCCGCAAAATGATTACGTTAAATGAAGTTGAAACCATTCAATATTAATCACGACACGGATGAGGAACACATGCAAGTATTCACGAAGCCTAATACTCTTGATTAAAAAATCAACCACCGCAAGACAAATATACGCTTGCGGATAAAACTAACTACCACCGTACTCTACTGCGTGTGTAATCTCTTCCACTCGTCAGAAGAGGCCATTTACTAATTATGTCGTCGTAAAAGTCGTACGTACAGCACAAGAGAGAAAGAAAGATTTTAATTAAAACCAAAACGCAAACGTAGCAGGCTCATCTCAAAAACCACCACAGTACCACCGTCTTCTACTCCGCGTGCGTTGTATAAATACAAGGGCTACAGTAGAGGATGTGATTCCATAGCACACAGGCACATAGGACGTCGATTACCTCCCTTCCTAGAACTCTGTTTCCGCATTCAGCAACTGTAAATCCTCTGAAAGGGATACGCGGAAAACCGGCACAATGGCACTTCCACACTCGAAGTCATCTTGAGTGTCTGGCACTCTTCGTATATACTTAGCATGTTCACACACACACAAATACACATCTATGCAGACATCAGACGGAGATTGTACATTGCGGGGAAGAATAAGCGATTCTGTTGCTCCTTATATGCGAGTGCTCGTCGAAAGAGACATTCAAATTCGAGAAAATCATCCACCCTTTAACAAGAGACTGCACAATAAATTGTCGTATTTCCGTGGAATTTAATATATAAATGCATGTAGTGTATTTATATGGAGATTTATAAGTGGGGAGCGTAATGTATTGCTTACACTGCGTTGGCGGCCAATTAGATTCTTGTATCTCCTGACAGTTTTAAATCATAGCTGACGTTAAATATTGAAAATTCCATACTTCATACATTAAGTAGTACGAGTATGTATATTGTAATGATTTATTATGTAAATCCACAATGTCAAATTAGACATGTAAAAAATATCTACTTTATCTGCCAGATATGGTTAATAAACGGATCCCTACTTTCCATTGTTGAGGCAATTGTCGTGGTCGTCTTCGACTTAACACGGAAACTGTCTTTCATTTAACATTGATGCTGTTGTCGAGAGTGTGTGTGAAGCTTACAAAGATCAATTGAAGCGTGCCTGGTTCAAAAAAGCTAAGTGTCAAAAGTACCAAATTGAAATATCATCAAAATACTATTATTATTGCACGTAGCGTTGATTGAAGTTGATAAATAACAATTTTGCATTAGGTAAGCTAAGCATTGGACTAGGTTTATAGATGTGTTGTATCAAATTAATATTGAAATACTTAAATTTGAAAAAGAAATACTAAAATACATAGCTTTTAAATTTAAAAACAATCAAAGTACCATATTAACAAAATGAGTCTCTATATCCAGAAATAACGTTATAATAACGTATAGAAAGTTAAAACAATAATAGGCAATTTAGTAATATTTTTATTAAACAAAGTTACAAAAAAATAACAGAAGAAAACATTACAAGAGTGTATTTAAATGTGTAATAGCTTTCTCTAGCATTTTTTGTGTTCTTCCCTTTCAAGAAAGTTAATCATTGATGCTAACGATTTTGCTGCTTTCCTAATATTTAAATTTTTGATATCAATCAAATCTTCTGCTGCCTCCTTAAGATTCCAAAATCCATGCTTTTCCATGTCGACAATTTCGAAAGGCGGATTATAAACTGCTGATTTAATAATATTGTGTAGATCTTCAGGAATCATAGCCTTCATGACCCTTTTTCTCTTTTCTATATGCCCAAAATCGCGATCGCAACCCATAAAGCTGTGACCACTTATGAGGAATTTGTGTTCTCTAACATCAAATACCCCATGAGCCAACAAATATATGTACATATAGAAAAAGCATTATTTTGTTTTTAGTTTGGCCAGCGCAGTTTGTCTGTCCAAATAATGACGTGTTTGTCTTTGGCGACACTACTATTCTACTATAGGAACCGCAAGATAGAAGCAACTTCGTTTGGTCCTCTGCCTACTACTCCTTCATTCCATAGATTCATATACTCAGTATTTGTATTGTTGTAGTGGATTCCTAGATTATAGCAACTGAGCTGGCTTAAGTAAAACAAATCACTGTGTGTTTGTGTGTATAGGTACGAAAAGGACTTGCTGTGACTAGCTGCTGTTTTGCAGTAGTACTGCTTTGCAACTCAGCTTTAACCTCACAAGTGAGTCTATCACACACTCGGCAAGTGTCGCTTCTGGGGTGTTGAAATTTCAAATTTGGAAAGTATTCTCTAAAAACTCGGCTGTAAAACTTATATGAAATAGTGGTTTCCGGATATTTTTTGAGTAAAAGCTTTAAATAAACGATAGCTATTAAGATCTGGGCTTAAATACTCTCTCGAAGTATGCGACCTTGAATAATGACTTTCTTGAATAATGACTGGCTTAGAAATAGACAATATGTGTTGCTCCATCATATTCTTGTCTTCTGTAGTAAACTTTTTCAACTTATTAGATGTTTGTTTATCAGGAAAAGGAACTTTCTCCGCTTTTCGTTTTTTCTTATTATTGTTTGAAGTTTCATTTTTGATAGTGCAAAAATGTCCATGAACGTTGTTTTACAAACACGAGCCATCCGACCAGTTTCATCTAGAACTGTGTACGCCATAGTGCCCTGACGAGGACTTTCTTCTGGATCATTATAAGTTCCATGGCGTCGTATTCTTACTGGCAACACACTAATCAAATTCATTAGTTAGGTGTCTTGAATAGAGACGGTTTCATCATAGAACTTTTTAAACAACTTTTACATGAGAAGTAGCATTTACAGGACAACTAAAAAATTATTATTTAGTAAAGAAACTGAAAATTATTATGAAAGACTCTCTTACGTTTCCTTTGGTTCCACTTTCTTTGAAACATTTTTCTTACTTCTCGTTGTCAACATGTGCAAATATGTGAAAACAATGAAAACATGTTTAGAACAGGCGATTGGCACTTGGATTGTTTTAAAGGAATTACTCTGGTACATATATATACTGCCATCTATGACATAATTTTTCAACTATAAAGAAATTGCATTGGGAATAGGTATCTTTACAGAACATGTTCGTTGCCATATAGAATGTTTCTACGGCAAAAGCTCAGAAATTTAAATTTTAGCACGTAGCCTATTTGAACCGGACACGCTTCAATTAGTCCAAGGACTGAAGCCTCATGACCATCCGATGCGTTTTCGGTTCGCCCAATGGGCTTCTTATCGAAAAAATCATCTTTTCAGATGAATTCTATTTCCACATATTGAATAAGCTAAATTGTCACATTTGGGACTCAAAAAATCCAAACGTCATTATTGAGAAGTAGATGCACCGAAAACGAGCGCTGATTTTGGTATGGTGGTATTACTGGACCATCTTTCTCCGAAAATGAGCAGGAAGTCGCCGTTACTGTCAATGGTGACCGTTACCGTGCCATACTCAACGAATTTTTGTTTCCACAAATTGAAGGGGATGGACGACGACGCTACTTGCCACACAGCCAATGTAACAATTGAAGTTTTGATCACCGTTTTCGAAAATCGAATAATCAACCGAAATTCTGATGTCAATTGGCCGCCTTGGAGTGTAATTTAAGTCCGTTGGATCATTTTTTTGTGGGGAATCGTTAAGGATAGGCGATTGTTGCCATTCTTGAAATTCAAGCCCAAACAATCGAAAAAGTACTTAATAATCGGGTTGATTGGATGGCATACTGTAGTGCCAGCCGTGGCATTTGAATAATGTTGTGTTTCGTTTTTAAATGTAAAAATTCAATCCTTCTAAGCAATACTGATTGATCACAAGTGATTGAAGGAGCAGCTTATTTATTCTTACTAAGAATAATGAACTCAAAACGCTTAATGGCATCATATTTTTTGGTATAAAACTAAAAATATTTAAGATTGTATAAAATTTTGTTAAAACACCAGAAGAATGAAGAAAGTCCAAATGGGAAGATAAGGCTAAATTAGAAATAGTAGGGGTTTGAAGAAATTGAAACAAATGGAATTAAAAAATAGATCAGTTCTAGATGATCATCAAAAGCGATATAAAAACCAAGATGGTGCAGATTGTGGTTTAAATTGTTAAAATTTTTGCAAAAGCAATTATGTTTTTTTATATACGAGTGATAGATAGCAATAGAATGTATCTTTCTTATCCTTGTGAATGTTTCATTCATTCAATCGTCCTGGGAAATATTTTGGAAACTTTCGAAGCTCTTCTTTTGTGTTAGCTTATTTTTCTCCACCTCATAACTTCTAGTTTTTCTGCCTGTGTGGCAGTAACTTCCTGGTTTACCTAGTCAAGGATTTCAGTTTCGAAACGTGCAACTGCTCGGAGTATAGTAGTAGCTTGTATGAAATATTGCCCAATTCGTGATTTGGTTTGTACATATATGGGTGTTTCATAACATATGCGCAGGACTTCAGGATGTGATACCTTGTCCAAAAATTTGAAAAAAAGTTTCTATCAACTTACCCTCTAAAGTCCACCATTTTCGAGATACAGGGTGTTGAAATTTAATAAGAAAAATTCGTTTTTTGGAAATATCTCCGGAACCGTTAATCGTAAAGAAAACAGCTTCTGTAACCATTTTCTACTTATAATAAGCTAAGTTGTGCGCGAGAAAAAATTTTGTTTAAATCATAATTGGTGAAGATTTTGAAGGGGTAGTGGTTGTTTTTCTCCCCAACTTCTACGCCACTGGAAAAAAGTACGGTTTTGACACCCCCATTTGAATTGCCAATGTTTTCTACACAAAAAAGGTACTGTTGGTCATGAGCTCTAAAGTTGACCGTTTTCGGGAAAAATCAACTTTTATGTTGAAAAACATGAAATAAAAGTTTTATTTTACTAAAACATTAGAATAAGTAAGAAAAGCAAACGTTAACAACATAAAAGTTGATTTTTCTCGAAAACGGTCAATTTTAGAGCTCATGACCACCTTTTTTGTGTAGAAAACATTGGCGAACAAAAAGAAACGAATTTTTTAAAATTAAATTTCAACACCCTGTATCTCGAAAATGGTGCATTTTAGAAAGTAAGTTGATAGAAACTTTTTTCAAATTTTTGGACAAGCTATCACATCCTGAAGTCCTGCGCATATATTATGAAACACCCTGTATATTGGCCAATGTTTGGTACAGTTTTTCGGCCTGCTCATGGATTCTTCCAGTGACTTTTTTAAAACTTCCTATTGTTTTCTCGGTTCTTTCCCGTTTGCTCGTTTATTCAGAATTAGTTCTTGAAAGGCTTTGTTGGAGTTGTCCTTTCAACTGGGATAGGGAACCTGCTTAGTGGTGTTTCCATTATGGCGTTTCTTCGTGTGAATGAGTCGTAAATCGAACACTTATTAAGTCGCTCACAATTTTCCTTCAAAAACTCCACAATTTTTCCTTAATCAACTAAAGTGGTAAAACAATTACGAGATCTTTATATGATATTGTAGTTGTAAAAAACAAAATGTTAAATGAATATTTATAGAACGAACGTAAATTGTTTCGAATACAGAAAAGGTTAAAGTAATATATTTTTATCGTCGTACGCGATATATCTCAGTCAGTCATCAAAGTCAACAACACGCTGTCGTCCGAAAGACAAGATTGTGTTCAAACTAATTGTTAAATAATGTTTGAACGTCTGTTGACATTTTCGCGGATAACACGTCACGTTTTCGTGCGCCTACATATCCACTACGTATCTTCAGTTACGAAAAAGAACACCCTCCGGTTGTACGTGTAAACATATCCATCTTCGTGTCACTTCGCTTATCTAGTCCTTTAGGGGCGGCTTACATGTGCAGCGCATATCCTCTATATACATGCGTCACGTCATCTGAAAGTTTCATCGGGTAAGTAGATCCGAGCTTCCATCCAGTGTGTGTAGATATCATGCGGGATGGGTATAGATTCGCGGTAGATATCCGTTTGTATATTCTACGAAATGATGATGCCGAGATCGATACAGTCGATGCGGTGTTGGTAATTTACGTTTAATGGAAACGTAAGCATTCCCTAGTCGATTTCGACCATCATTGAAATGTGCAATGGCCATTAGCAGTAAATAGAATGTGATGAATGTGCATGTACAGCTTAGCATGCATGTTATAATATTAAAGAATGAGATTTCCTGAGATGTAATACGTAGGTAGATCAATCGTCTTCAATATGTTTATGATTTTTCAGATTTTCTATAGATATTTGAAAGACAGTAACGGAGTACTGGTAACTGGAGGTTCTATCAGCCCTTCCTTGGCAGAAATAATAATGAACAGTATTTTATATCATGTTCAACCCAATGTTGATTTTCTTTTTGCAGTCATATATCAGTACCTTGATGATCTACTTCTGTCTCTTACTGAAGCAGAGTTTGATAATGTACTTAACATCTTTAACAATTTTAACGGAAATCTTAAATTCACTATCGAAACCGAGATCACACTCTCCCTTTTAGGTAACCTCTGTAATAAGGGATAATAACAACATATGTAGTCAAACTTGACTGGTACTGTACACCTAGGTACTAGTTCTGGAAGATTCCTTCACTTTATGTCAAACCACCCTTTGACAAAGTTCTCAAAGACCACGACCTTAAAATTAAAATTTAGAGAAAATTAAATACATTCCTAGTTTCACTGACAAAATTGTGAATCTGTTTCGTCACTATGAAAACATACAAATCTGTACATACCCCATTAAGAAAATTCAAAGATTTTTTTCTCCACTCAAAGACAAGTTTCCCATGCTACAACAATCTAACCTTATTTATAGAATCAACTGTCGTGACTGTGAGGGGTCATACGTAAGTGGAGTGCTGGACCCCAAAGGGGGCACCCAGCTGCCGACCGACCGTTAGGTATGCGGCGTCACGGAAAATGCACACACTCCTCAGGACAAAGAGGTACGAAACCAGTTGCCCGCACGAGACCGACACCTCGCGGAGAGGCGCGGTAAACTGGTGGGCTCCTCTCCCCCGTGCTACCTATGTTAGACAAGTTTTCTTGTCAACGTTGGACGGGTCACCGTTGGAGACGCTTTAGCGAACTCCTACCTCACATCTAACCCCACGGGGCCTAGGCCTCCTTGCGGATGGCTACTATCGGCCAAGCGTGGGAAACGGAATCTGGCCGTGAGGTACAACCAGCCCGCCCGTGAATTAAGCCTGAACTACGGGGACGGCCGGGCAAAAGCCCTACCCCTAAATGCCAACCGCGCCAACTCTTTCGCCCCTCCGGCGATCAAGTATCCGCGGCAGCTACAGTGAAACCGTAGGGTCCCAGAATCACCGAGTTGTTCTAGGATCAAACCGTAGGTTTCCCCAACCAGACAACCAGCGGGCGGACTACTCCTCGGCGAACCAACTTTTATCCTCCCCTACTATCTTCGCCAAATTCTCTCGCCACGCCCGTTTCCCTGAGTGTGGCCACCAAGGATGGGGTAGTGCAGCTGCAGAGTTCTCTAGGTAAGCGCCGTAGGGTGCCTCACTTACCCACCGTATATTCCGACGGTTAGCGGCCGGACACCGGAGCGTATGCCCATGCCTACGCCCAAGCATCCTCCCCTATATACGAAGTCTACTCCCGCCACGCCCGTTGCCCTGGAACTATGTAACCAGGGATTGGGTAGTGCAGTCGCAGAGTTTTAAGGGTCGACACTATAGGGTGAACGCCGACCCGGTGTGAGGGGTTACACTGGTCAGAGGGGTCAAACTGGGCAGAGACGTATTAGTCGCATCTCCAACCACAAAAGCAACCTTAGACTTAATCGTTCATCCACCACCATTTGTGTTCATAGTGAAGAGATGGGCCACACTTTGGATTTTGAACGTAATAAATTAAAACGTAATTTCTTGGAAATGTGCTTTATACAGAAGATTATGATGTTAACCTAAGTACCATTTATTTTGATTTAATCACTTAATACTTAATTGACTTCACCTTTATTCTTCTTTTGTAATTTTATTCAGTTTAAAATTTGTCATTCTCTTTTGATGCTTGATTGTACTTATACTTGCATTTTCTTTTACAATTGACTGTGATTTGTTTCGGTTTAAATCTTTACATGTAACTGTGTTTTGGATGTTATTGAATATTGTTTTTAATATCTTTACTATGGCAAAACCTCAACACAACGTCTTTGCATTTAAGTATGCTTTTAAAATTTATATAGCTGTGTTTTAATAATTTTATAATGAATTTATTCATCAAAGTTACAACGTCGAATAATTTTAATTATTTAATATAAATGTTCAATTGTGTAAGTACTCTCAGTTATTATTCTATTTTGTATTATGTTCTATTGCTATTCAACAGTTGTCCTGAAGAAGTTCGCATTCCCGAAAGAAAATTCGATATTAACCAGTAACCAAACTCTTTACGGCAGATTATGTTCGGGCTGAACTTAAACAGTCATTTAGACAAAGTTCTCAAAAAGTCACAATGGCTTTTTCGACATGTCAACGGCTGCTTGAAAAAGCTTCCTAATACGTCCTACAGTTACCTATGTATGTACCTCTAGTATGGTGGCCAAAGACCGACAAAAAGCTTGTCTATCTGAAAATTTGAAGAGCCTCATTGAAACTGCTGGCAGGACTACCGTCTTATAGGTGCTCATTAAGAGAACTAAGATTACTGCATTAAAGACGACAACTTAACCCTATACCAAAGGATTCTAGAAGACCTTTAAAAAGAAATAGCTAGAATTATCAGATAAGCCAATCGATACAAACTGTAAAAACTGGAGTTCCGGAGTTCGAAAATGAACCACTTGTCTGATACACAGGCGGTTACTCAGTGTTGTGAGGGAACGTTGAGAACCGGGGTTCAATTCTGGATGGTGGATGGGGATTGTGACATTTTACTTGGAGAATTATTTCCCGATCGATCTACCATTTGCTGTTGGGAACAAAGTGATTGACAGTTCTGCACAATAAACGGCGAGATAGCAGTTGCAGCAGTAGTCAGACAAGCATTACATCTTAAGAAGCTAAGATAAGAAATCTTCTGAATCTTCGGAAGATTATCTTAGAAGCGTTTTGTATATCTAAGAAAACTGTTGCTGTGGACTGGCTTTAGGCAAAAACTCGATGGACAGGCAGGGCTGCTTTTTTGGAAAGTCAACCTCACCATTAACTATAGACATAGAAGCAAATACAAGAAAGATACAGTTACGATTAAGACTTCAAAAGGAAGAGCTACAGGACCACTGTTTTGATAATGTGCACCATCGTTGCATGCAACACATCAGGTCAATCTACAACCTTCAGGGCATGACTTGTCGCCCTGGAAGCTGTCATGATGTCAAACTTATAACTGATAATATTCTGAAAAATGTCAAGAGGACCTTATAATTCTATTATTAGTTCTATCATTCTATTATTGTTTGAACCGTCATTTTAATGTTCACTTCGTGAAATTCGATATGAACGATTATTTTTCAGCGCCCTCGAATTTCCAATTTCATCCTGTTATTCCATCAAAGTTAAATATTTTCCTATTTTATCAACGAACACAGCAGAAGTTTCCTTCCGACTGTTCGTTTAGATACGGCGCCATTTTTCACTTCGCCTTGTCGAAGAAGGACGTCATCGGTCCCTAAATTAATTATCAAGGAGAGAGGAGCAGCAATCCGACGGTAACAAAAAGGAGACGCTCCAGAGCCGAGTGTATTGGTGAGAGATAGAGAAAAACAATTTAAACAAATCGTTTTAAGTTGGAACTGTTAAACGGGACTAAAATCGTCATGAATGCGCGAAAGAATGGGATGACGTTGCGAGAAAGGAGACCGGAGGGCTCCGAAACTGCGGGGATAGGTGGAGAGGACCCTTAACTTTACACAACCGTAGACGTTTCGACTTAATTAATGGCATTAATTCTTTTCACTGCCGCCTGTACTCGGTAATTGAATTAATTCGGAGGGATTTGAATTTATTACGGGCAGAACAAATACGCGAAATGACTCTGTACTGTACTACTGCGTACATGAACCGCCTACGTAAATTTTAGAAGTTGAAGCGGTTAGTATACAAACTGTTGTTGAAGTGGTTTGAGCTGGAGGCGGTAACAATTGAGAAGTAATGAAAAATTGAATAATTAAAAATATAGCCGGGCATGGTTTTATGGAAGTTGAAAAAATGAGTTCGAAAATTTGACCAGGCTTATACTTCTGTTAAAACATATTTATTTTAAAAAGGAAATCTAAATACCAATTTGGAAATTTTTTATTTTTTTATTATAGGTAGTTGAAATATAAGATTAGTGTATATTTTGCATCTTTTGTCTAATTTACCAACGACAACTCCGACAATCTTATCTCACATTGTAATTCAAATCGTGTCCATCCCAATAACACTTTTAAATTTAAATTGGCATAAATCGATGAAATTCACTGTATTTTAATGAATATTAAAACTAACGCGTGTGGATGTGACAATATTTCGGCTACCATGTTGAAGTTCTGTAGTCCTTTCATTGATCCAATGGTAACTCACCTCATTAACTGTTGTATTGAGCAATCAAATTTTCCAGATATGTTGAAGAAGGAGGCCGTGGGATTGCCGTTGCCCAAGGTGTCTAAGCCTATGAATTACTCTGACCTGAGAATCATTAGTATTCTTCCAGTTCTTTCTAAAGTTTTGGAGAAGGTACTGTATTCATAAATTTATAGTTTCTTTGAAAGTAACAACTATTTTTCCATGTATCAAGCGGGATTTAGGCGAACCAATAGCACTGCTTCTGCTCTTGCTTATATCCTAAATGACATGATGACTTCTATTGACAATGGTTTGTGCAGTGTACTTGTTTTACTTGATATTTCAAAGGCGTTCGATACTGTATCGCATCGGTTACTGCTTGCGAAGCTCAAATATTTTGGCTTTGATACAGATGCTTTAGCGTTTTTGCAGTCATATTTATATGGTCGCACTCAAAGAATTTCTCTTAACAGTGCTGTTTCTGAACCAGTAAATATTTATTCAGGTGTCCACTCACAAATGATGTACTGGAAGCTATTAAGAACTCCAAAGTGCCAAAGGGACTGATGACACGCAACTTTTTTATTCTTTTCCTATCGATAAGCAGCAGCTTCTACTGTAAATCGGATATGGAATTGATAAGCAGTTTATTCTTTCAACGTAACTTATTCCTTAACTCCAAAAAAACTAGTGTCTTGCTGTTTGGTTCTAAGAATCGGGTTGATTTCTTGAAGGATAATTTGAAAATAAATATATCTAACGATTTATTGCCATTCGTCGACGAGACAAGGAATCTGGGCCTATAGATTGATACACGTTTGCGTTTTTGCAAGAACGTGTCTCATCTTTTACGGAGAGCGTACTCTTGTCTAAGAATGCTTTATGTAATGCTCTGCAATTACGACTTCGTGAATATTTAGTGTTGTCCCTATTTAATTATTGTGATTTTATTCATAGTCCGTGCTTGGTTTGGGATGATGCTGAAGATTTATATGTAAACTTCGTAAATATGATCATGTTTCCGATAGCATTAGGAGTCTTGGATGATTGACTATGGAAAACAAACGTAAGTTACATTGAGCAAACTTTGTTTACGGGATTCGTCATTGTGATAGCTTGCCGGTCCCTTTGCCTGGTTTTTTGATACCTCGACATCTCATACATGTTTTAAATACATGTCACAAGCAGCTACTTCAAATGCCATGGCACTCAGCGGCTTTGTTTCAGAGGTCATTTAGTTACAATCCAGTGAAACTATTAAATTAGCTTCCGCCTGAGCTTAAGTGTCTCAGTGGTCGTGGGAATTTCAGTTCACATGTGAAAGCGTATTAACTGACGTTGCAGTGATGGTGTGCCTTCTTTTATTTTATATTTAATTTCAGTTCGTACATACTGTTTGAGTATTTTTTTAAGCTTATTGATGTATTAGATAAGGGTCTAGTCTTATAGTACCATGCCTTCAAAAACTTTCCTGATTAAAGTAGGCTGTTTTTTAATTCTAAAATTTTAAGATTGAGAACACTGCAGTTTTTAGTATTTATTATTATTATTATTTAATATATATATTTAACATTGATCAGCTAACAAAACCGGTTATGTTGTGTATGAATCGTTCGAACAAAACCGGTTTTGTTCGCTGATCAGTGTCAAATAGAAAGTACCTAGAATGTTAGCGTTATAACACAAAAAGTTTATAATTGAAAGTTATTTTAGAACTGGTCAAAACTTAGATAATGGGGAATGGTTTTATTCCATTAATCAGTGTTTGCAGGATTGCCGACAACGGTTTCCTAATTTATCGATTACGTATGCACAGCTGCTTAGTCATGTTCATGCTTGCATAGATAAATTTCAGGAAACAGGTGCAGTAACTCGTAAACCTGGTGGCGAAGCACCTAAAAAACGAACGGCAGCTTCCATGGAGGATATTCGACAAAGAATGAACAACTCACCTAAAAAGTCTATTGCAAAACTGTCGCAACAAGTTCAGTTGTCAGTTGGAACATGCCACATCATTTTAAAAGTGTATCCATATAAGAATCAAGCAGTTCATGAACTTACCCAGGTAGATATTGGTACAAGAACGCAGTATTGTCAGTGGTTCTTGAATAATGTAGATAATGACAACGTTCTCGACAAATGCTTTGTTACCGATGAGGCTTGGTTCCATCTTTCAGGTTATGTAAATAAACAAAGTATGAGAATGTGGTCTGCAGAACATCCTCATGAAGTCGTAGAAACTGCACTACATCCACAAAAAATAGGGCTAGCTGTTTCAAGGAGACAGATTATCAGGCCTATATTTTTTACTGTAACCATTACTACTGAAGTATACCAAAACCAATTATTACAGCCTTTTACTATGAACTTCATGATGGCAAGCTGACAGAAGGATTTTTTCAACAAGACAATGCACCGGCACACAGATCTCGATACACAATTGCTTTCTTGGTACAATTTTTCGATGACAGAATTATTAATTTTCCAGCAAGATCACCAGATCTGACAATTTTAGATTATTTTATCTTTCCATATTTAAAGAATACAATTTTCAAGACCAGGCACCATACAATCGCAGAACTTCGCAATGCTATTACAGATTGCTGTGCTGACATAACCCCATAACACCTTCTAATGGTTTTGAGAGTATGAAGCGTAGAGTTCGTCTCTGTCTTTCAGCATCATCCTTAGTAGTATTAAAACTTTTTAATTTAACTTATATAATAAACATTTCCCCTAAAGTAAAGTAAGTTTTATACATCGCGGTGACATACGAACCAACGAACTGTTAAAGTGACGCACTGTAGCACTGTAGCCAATCATAGAAAAAAATCATGGCCATCTCTAATCAGGAAAGTTTTTGAAGGCATGGTATGAGTACCCTTGGCTAGACTTCGCTTGGATCCATCTACATTCGACATTTTTCCTTTAATAAAGACATGTTATTATTATTATTATTATTGTTGGAGAAGAAGTACTCAGCTGTACTCGTAAATTATTACTCGTATTATTATTATTATATTACCGTCAATTTAAGATTCCGCCAGACCCCCCACCAACAGTTTCATAAATCGAACACCGCTCCAATATACATACTTCACGATTCAAATTAGTATCCGGTAGAACTAGAAAAGATTGGAAAGTGGGAAAATTGTGCAATTTGCATTCTGGTACACGACCTGTTACTTGCAGCGTTTCTAGCAACCGACGACAAATTGTTTTCCCGCAAGCGGTTGTATGAATCTGCGCGCTATATTGTAGTTGGCACGAATACCACTTTGTGCCGTGTGGTAAAAAATGACGTAAAAGGAAAATTGAGCGCTGTAGAAGCAGAGGTAAAAGAAAGAAAAATAATTGCCGGCCATATACGTACAATTAATTTGTATGCAAAGCATTTGTTGCAATCGAGTATCGCGCTTTATTTTACACCGTGCCTCGGCAGTCGCCGAACTATTGCTACTGATATTACACTAGCGCATTCTGTCTTCGAACGAGGTCTTTAATAACTGGTCATTGGGGTAACGTTTTAGCATTTTAAAGGGTTCTAAGTATAACATGAACAACGCGTCCTCGGTAATATTACACGAACAGCGGCGATATGTACGTGCACGTATGTATTTAAACGGAAAATTGATTTTTACATGCAACTAACGAACGCATTTTACAGGTTCAGGAATGACGATAACAATTATGGATTATGGGTTTAAAAATTAGGTAGAACGCGCTAACGCTAACGCTATTAGTTATTTCTAGGTATTAAGTTTGTGTTTGAACGTAATAATTGGTCATTATGCGATGTTATATTTGGTAGCGAATATTTGTTGGATTCGCGTGTGTTATCAATAAGGCAAGGCAAGGTCAAGACGGATACATCGCCTTGAAGAATATGAATTAAAAGAGACGTCGATGTTTTGCAAATTTTATTTAAAATTTTAACTTTAACAACTTCAATAGTGTTGGATTAGATATAATGTTGTAACTAAATATCAGGTGATAGGCAAAAGCGACTTCTTCTTTGAGGATAATATTTATCGATGCCCATTAAGGTATACAAATTTACACGATATTATAATGACATTTAACTGTTTGTAGTACCATAAGAGAAACTTTTTATCGAAACATTCGTGATATTTTCCATGTCGCTGATAGAAATAAGTACATTATAAGGCGAAAAGAAACTGCAATGCTGCAATTATATGCACTCACTACATGTTGTTTCTGACCACAACGCAAATTATGGAATGAGGAAGCCTCCATTGCTTGCCTCCAGACAAACTAATAGACCTAACTAAGCGTCACTAGTGCATAACCTAGGCTGGGGTTGTGCCACCAGGCTAGCAACGTAAAGATTATCATGGGTACTATGTACTAAATACACCACCAAGGGTTTCTGTGTTAGGTTTTAGAGAATGACCCATTACAGGTCGTTTTGTTTACTGCACGTTCCAGGTGGGACTTCTACATTAAATTGAAGTTTAAGGTCATGCCTAGATAACTAATCTCCATTCAGACGAATATTCTGCAGTCGAAAATGGATGGACACCAGAGCTTAGGAAGTTTTTCTTGAGGTGAATGGAATCATAGTCGTTTTTGGAGTTTACATTTAATCTTTCTAGTTGGAAACATCTCACCACGAGTCTCACAGCCAGTGCGACTTCCATCCTCTTGGGTACTACACCCTAGAATCTTATGCAGATCATGATAGTATTGTCAAGGGCCTAATCCCATTGAAATATTCTTCATATGTAGAATAGAGAAATCGTTGTCTCTCCTGGCTTCCTGAAACTGCCAGTCAGTCGACATAACACCAAAAAGCATTCAAGATTTCAGCACATTTAATTGTCTCTCTCTCTCTCTGTAGCTGGGTGTCACTGTTGCAAAAGTCTTCTTCAAAAGTTTCTTACCATGGCCACCTTCTCTACAAGTGGCTGAAACTCTTAAGTTTGTAATAGTTGTTCCATTGACGAAAGGATGCCTTAAATTAATATATGAAGACGTCCTCATTGTATAAGAAGGTAGTCAGCGAAATTTTTTTGACCTGAAACAATTTCTTCTCGTTGAATGGGACCATTGATTCCATTGGATACAGGCAGTCTTGCGAAAACCGTGTTGAAATAATCTTCTCTAAGGTGTTGGGAAGGAATGATTAAGGTTGATAGCTCTGTTCATAGAAAATCCTATGGAAAAAATTAGCTGTTTAGTATGTAATCTATAACTAAAATTGCCTTTAATAGGATTGAGGTGATAGTTGATATAGGATTTAAAATAGTATATAAATGTATCTGAAAACGTGAATCATATTCTCGAAATGACTCAGTTTCTGCGTCAAGAGCAAGCTCAGTACACCACTGAGAAAGCTAATGCTTTCCAACAAGACAGAAGATTTAAGATTGGCCATCGAAGCTAGAAAAGGTCTTAGCAAGACTGCCACAGCTTGTGTTATTGAAGCAATTTTAAATTAAAAATTTCTAATAAACATATGCTCTTCTTAGAAGAGATATCTTAGAATCAGCACAAATAGTTTGTTGTTATTTGTTTTCAAACGGTTTTGCAGAACGGGAATTTTTTTAACCTTACCCATAGAAAAATAATTTAGGGATTTAAGACTGATGGCCTTCCCGGCCAAGCAACTGTTGAATTTCTTCCAATTTACTGGTTCGTATGGTTTTGAAAATTTGTTATTCACTTTTGTGGAATTATATTAAGAGGAACGACATTTAGTGTTATAAAAACAGTTCGTCCAGATGGTCGACAACAATACCTCACCAAAAATTCACCGACATTCTATCTTGAATATGGAATCCTTCAGCTTCCTATGGATTTTCAAGTGCTCAACAATGTAAATTTGTTTCAGCTGAAGGAAGCTTCATTACGAGACAAAATTATCCAACAAAACTTGAAATTTCCTCTAAACCAGCGATTAAATTTAAGTCTTGATGTGTAGTTACTAGGTTTTAAAGCTTATGTAGATGTGGTATAGGTAAAAATCAAAATTGTCTCAATATTGGCTGTTCACTAGTAGAAGATTGAGTGCCAATCATATTAAGTATTGCTTTTTCTTGTGCAAGTTCTGCAGGAAACGTGCTTGTTTTTTTCTGTTCTTAAACAATAATGGACAACTAAATCATCAGCATCACTCAATACCTGCATTAGTAAGGTTGTCTAAGACTTCAAATGCTTGTAGCTCAGTGACAGAAAGGATTATGTTTATTTGACATAAGGTTGGTGGTATTGTCAACAACGGAAATGATTTGGAAGGATACATAGTAGAAGAGAGCTCGGCAGTCTTGTTTTATATTAGTTTAAATAAAAAAAAATTAAATTTCTTCCGGAATCTACACTACAGCTTAGATAAATATCCGCTCTATACAGAAGACGTCTTACCACCATCTGTCCTATCATCGACGCTATTTTCGAGTTACTAGCGGATTGACGCCGCAAATCCGAACTGTATATAGAACTATGTGATAAAAGATAATTGAATTCGCACTGACCGCCACCTGTAGGTAGCCGAGTGAAGCGGATTTTTCCGAACGAACGTGTTTTTCACTTAAATCGGATATTGTAGTGCGAGTGACACGTCCAAATCGTCCAACGGATTGGGAAATCAGTTTATAACGCTTTTGGGGCCTGCCTTTCGTCCCTACGCGATATCGCTTTTATAAATTAATGTACAGGCGTGCACTGGAAATTTGATTAACGTTCGTTTGTAGTTTTCTTTTTTTTTTTTTAGAAAAGGTCAATATTCGACAGCGATACAAATACAATGTATGTAGTAGATCGTTCATACTTGGCGATGATAATACTGTGAAACAAAGGCGTGCTTTAAATAAATAAAATTATGGATTTTGTTCCATCTGGTTGACTTAAATTGTAGTTAACGTATCAACCTGCAATTCTATCTCTTGAATTAAGTATCATCAACACGATTGAATATTATTGTATATAATTCGTCTACCTGTTACCATTCTTGTATAATTTCTCGTACAAACAACAACAAATTCTTAAACCGTATTAAAGGTATGTACATAACTTTTTTATATATTAAACTTCTACATCAAAAGCAAACTCTCTAAACCCAAAACATAATATGTATATAGACAGCGAAATATTCGGCTTAGTACGAAACTTGAGGAAGTTTCTGAAACACAAGTTCACTGAAAAAAATACGAATTTAATGGATGGTTAGGTAGCTAAATTCTATTAAACTTTGAAGCTTGCGTACATATATGGGGGTTTAGCCATATAACTTTACGTTTACGTTGAATGCCTATGGCGACATCTAGTGTAATTTGTGTGTACAGCAACAAAGAAGGCTGTTATTCAAGCGAATTTTATATTACTTTATACATTTTGGAATGTTTGTAAAGCTTAATTTATAACATAGCCAGAAGCGAAAGTCTTTATTTTAAAACTGCTGATTCATATATTTTGTTTACGACGATTTTGCAATAAACTCAACCAATTCATACATTAAGAGAGTTAAAATCCTCGAGAACTAGACTTAACGATACTTTCTGAAGAATTTTAGACTTCGATAGAACCTGGAGATACTATGAATCAGCGAATTTCTCATGCTGTTTACAAAGAAGACCAAAGATGAGATTACAAGGTCTAAAAATCGGACCAAAAAATTTGGTTTCAAGGAAGCTATTGCGATACGTTACGATGGAAATTGTATGCAACTCTGGATTAATATTATCAAAAAGTTTGACCTTGCTGTCATTGCTTTTGAATCAAAGATCTGCATTAATGACAGTTCCATCGGTACAAGACCAATATCTGAAATGAGCTTCTCACGGTTGCACAGATCTTCAATTTTCCATGATTCTGCCGCATAGATCTGGCTGAATTTGAGTGGTGGCTTGGATTATGTTGACTTTAAGGGCATCGGGCGATTGCGGCTTACTGGCATAGATTTGCGACTTCAAAAACCCCACAAGAAACCACCCAACAAGAAACTCTGCTCCTCCCCTCACGCCTATATCGTTCAATTTGGGCTAAAAGAAATCATCACCTTGTAGCGCTTGCCATTGATGGTGATGGTCTGACCTACGTCGTGTTCGGAAAAGTACGGACCAATGAGACCGCCAGCCTACAATCCTTACTAACCAGTAACTTTTCGTGGATGCATTACTACTGGGTGAACCCCAAAATTGGGGTCCTCTTCCAAATGCTCCGAATCCCACTCAGCGAACAAACACGTTGTCTATCCTTCTGGCCTAGTTGGATCTTATACAGGTGCACGCCCAAGTCTCGATACAAAATTTGCGAAGTTGTAGTCTAAGTTCTTATACACGTCGAGGAATTGACTGCTTAGGATTCTCTTGCACACTTTCAATTACAGCGGCGAAATTCTCACCCGATCTGGTGTTGCTTTGACGTACGAGTGTTAGCTGATCGTTTACCGAACCGGTCGTCTTGAATTTGGTCACCAGACGTTGGAGAGTCGACTTTGAATGGTCGCAACGTGTGCAGCGTTTGCACTATCGAACACTCAGTATTACTACTACTATAATGGTTTGTCTGGCTATTCTGACATTTTCGAAAATGTTTAATTATCGTTTCTCTTTTTCTTTTATAATCTAAGCTATTCCTCTCTTTTGTAAATTTTTATAGAATTATCTTTTTTTCTTTCGTCGCAATTTTATTCTCTCCACATGTTCTCATTAAAGTCCACGTCCATAATGCTTCTCTTTTAAAGTTTATTTTCAGTACCAGTGCTATTATAAATTCAATTACTTCTTTTTCGCATTTCTTTCATTCTACTCCTGACCACTGCTTAATACTTTAAATACGCTTAAAGTCTTTCGAGGAATTCCTGTATGTTGAACGAGTCTACAATCTTTCTTATTAAAACTGTAATTAAAACGGCCACTTCATAAATATTAAAATTTCCAAGAACGTCGAAGAATTAGCTAAGGAAAAGCAATTTTTATTTTTTACTAAACTTATTTATTCAACCAAGCGAGGAAGGTTATAATAAAGCGAACCTCAACTTCAATGAATAATCACCGAGAATTTTTCAAGAGTACCGGCAAAGGCGCCTAACGAAAATTCCTAAACTTCCACAACACTTGCGCCTACCCTCTTTTCACTTTGCACTCCTTCTCACGACGATCTCGCAAACAGGATCACGTTTTGTACCTACTTAAAGCTCTCTGTAACACGAATACTCAACGCTCTCACTCTTTATAGAGGAAAAAACACACCAATTTGTTATAATCCGAATAAAATTCAATTTCAAAGTTTGCGAGTGGAGACACAACCGTCGCAAAATTGAACGGAATAATTTTTCCACGTCCCCATCTCGTATACTTTTTTTCTCGTCTTTTCTTCAACATCTTGCGAAATTCCTGGAGTGGGCCGTAACGCTCAGTCGCTCTAATTCGCTCGACGAATTAATGGGAAGACTGATGTGTTATTTTTCACAGTCATCTGGCGTTATTCGCGTCCTCCGTCTCTTACGCGAAGCTAACACGCAAGGAATGCTCTGCGGGAATTACATTTCTGTAACGACAATGCGTACAGGCGCCATCTAGAACGAACAGAAAAAGACAGAACAAGAAATAAGCAAGTGACGGGAAATGTTATTCGCTCTGACAAGAACGCATATACGCACTACTGGTGAAGGCGGTGTGGTTGGAGGAACTCGCGGGAACGGAAATTTTAATCAAAATGTTTGTGTGAATTTGCTAGAATATGCTTCTAGATGGTAGTAGTGCTATCAGTTAGCTGCCGGAAAGACTCTGACATGATCCTCAAGAGAATGGTGAAATACGGAATTGGTTTTGGTTGACAATTATGTAGTCACTCCTTCGTTCATTAATAAGAGGAAACAGATGTAATTATGAATATCCTGATATGAGTTTTAGATACGGTGATGATTTACCACTTCCACTTTAAGGCATGTGATGGCAAAATGTGCTTATATAGTAATGCTCATATTTTAGTGCAATTTGTAGTGGCGTTTGGGCTAGTATACTCGTTACCCGGTTTGAAGAAACCAGATGGATTTCTGAGAATTGGTGGCACACTCCTAGACGGCTCCCTCAATAAATGAAAATTGCCCAGATCTTTATTCCTTCATTCATGAGACGTGTTTATAGCTCACGCAAGTATTCTTCGCAAACTAGCAAAAAACTTAAAGCAAGCCAGTAGCAGAAATGACCTTTAGTCTTGTATATTAGGCGACTGAGTAGGTCCAGACATATCCCACATTAACCTTCCAGAACAATTTAAATGAGGATGGTGTACATAGGTAGAGAGAGACATTTCGGAAGTTTTTTGGCAAACATTCCCTACATGAGACTCTTACGCCCGGTTGCACTGACGAATAATCTTGCCTTATACCAGGTAGTCGATTCCAAGAGCGTTGCATCAGCCGCCAAACTTTAACAACCCAGGGTTATGAGGTGTCAAAAATGAACCCGACGAAAACCATCGTTTACGTGAATAATCTTAGATTTTTTAATAGCGACTATCTTCATAATATTTACCTAACGCCAAAAGCTAACATACAATTAACACTGCTATCGTTGAGGTTTTATTTTCATGTTCAATTTTAGCATATACAAGGACGCCTAGTCGTAAAGGTACACTTGGTGATGTGTATGAAGAGGTATCTTCCTTTAGCACTGCAAAAAGGAAACATATTACACGAGAAAATGTAGTGATGAGAAACTGCAGATACCTTCCTTAGAAAAAGAAATTGAGCAAAATAAAAAAAAACAATGAATTAGAGAAACATGAATTAGAGGTAATTCATAAAAAGAAATTAATGATTGCTGAGAATGAGGAAGAGTTTCAAAAGAAGGAACATGAAATATAATTGAAACTATTGCAGTCCCAAATAAGAACACTATTTTGAATCATTCATCACAGATGTTTCTAATTTTTATAACCAATGGGAAGAAGGAAAGAGTTAATTATTGTGCAGTGAAATATATTCAAGGAATTGAAATTCTGTTGAATAATAAGAATAACGAATACCCTTATTATAATATTTAATGTACATAATTACATCAGTTAGAGTACCTGTATTATAAAAACTAAATTTAATAGAACATTCAATTAAAAAAGGTGTTAATAATATAATTTCTTCCTGCATGCATATTATTTTCTAGTTGTACATCTTCGCATACAGGAAAGTCAAATACATTATTATCCTCTGCAATCTCATTTTCCTGTCCGGATTCATTAGTTATATTATGTAACATAGCTGTAGCTACAATAATTCTTAAAATATTAACAAAAAAAAAATTTTTAATTTTTAAATTTAAAAATTTTTTTTGTACTTACGTATTTAATTAATTATTCTTTTGAAAGAGGTGTTTTCCCTACTGGTTTAAAGTTATCTACCATTCATCCAATTTATAAAAAAGGCGATAAAGACGTTTTAGAAAATTATCGTCCGATAAGCTTGCTATCGGTTTTTTCTAAAATCTATGAAAGTGTAATGAACAAGCATCTAGTCAACTATCTAACACGCTTTAGCCTACTATTCCCCAACATGGCTATTCTAGAAACAAAGGCACAGATACCGCTGTTTTTAACTTTTTAAAAACCATATATGAAATTCTAGATGAAAGGAAATCCTGCTTGGGTATTTTTATTGATATGTTCAAAGCATTTGATATGCTGAATCATGATATTCTTCTGTATAAATTAAAACAGTATGGGGTGAGAGGCATAGCTAGACAATGGTTCCAGTCATATCTATCAAACCGTAAACAGTTTGTTAAAATTCATAGCTATCAGTCACGTACCATTAACGTAAACCTTGGTGTGCCACAGGGTTCTGTCCTGGGCCCCACATTATTCCTGCTATATATAAATGACTGCCAAAAGCTTTGAAAAATATTGAAAATGTCGTATTGTATGCGGATGATGTCAGTCGAATTATTAAGCCTGTAAATACTGATACAATTAATGATATGGCTTCAGCAACCTTGAACGCTATTCATAAATGGATGAGTTCAAATAAATTAATAATTAATGAACATAAAACCAAATTCGTATACTTTCATAACAAAAGTAAGCCTATTAATATGATTCAAATAAATAATCATGCCTTTAATTTAGATTCTTCTTCTCCAAGATCTTAGGCATAGCCATAAATGAGAACTTAAAGTGGAGTGAACATATCGATAATCTATGCAGTACGTTATCAAAAATTTGTTATGCTTTAAACAACTCAAGAAAAAATGTAACATTAGCTCTCTCCTAACTTTTTATCATTCAAATTTTATTTCTTGTATGCGCTATGGGGTAATTCACTGGGGTTTATCCCCACAATCTGAAAGGGTTTTCCTAATTCAGAAGAGAGCCTTACGAATTCTTTATAATCTCGGCTATAGAGATTCCTGCAAACAATATTTTAAAGCTAATGCTCTACTAACCTTTTATGATATTTACATACATACTTGATTTATTATGCTTTGTATTTAAGAATAAGTCTGATTTTTCGTGCAGTAATATTAGTCACAATTATAATACACGGACAGATAATTACTTTCTTCTGGCACAACATAGAAAAGAAATTTTTTCAGAAAGGTACCTACTTTGTAGGATGTAAATTATATAACAACCTTCCTCCTTTGTTAAATGTGAATTGCTACTGTGTCCAAGATTTCTATAACAAGTAAGTTGTTTGTTTCTGTGACGTATTTCTAGCTTATACAAGTTAAGTGTGCTACTCTTGTCTCTTGTATACTGTGTGTGGAAATAAAATGTTTATTATTATTATTATTATTATTATTATTATTATTATCATTTTTTAATTGCATCTCAGATCTCAGTGCAGCAAACCTTTGTTTCCAAACACCATTCAATCTCTCTATGAGATTTCTGGTTCTTGTATAAGCATTTTGGTATCTTATTTCTACCTCTGTAAGGGGATTAGAAAGTGGCGTTAATAAATAGTTTGTACACATGTAATCACTATCCTCTAACATGTACGAAATTGCAAATTCATTTGCTTCAAACCACTAAGTAGGCTATTTGAAAATATTCTACTGTCGTGCACAGAACCTGGCCACCTTGCAACAACATCGATAATTTTCAAATTTGCATCACACATTATCTGGACATTTATAGAGAACGAGAAACGGGCATGTTTCTTCTGCCTGGATGTTGTTCCCGTTGTCCAGAAGCTTGGGAATGATCCATTCAATTTTAAATTATATGATAAATTACATATATCATGTTATCATCATTATCATATTATATATAAGAGGTTTCAGAGATGGTGGACGAGTTATGCGGATGGGCTCTCAGATGGGGGCTGATCATTAATCCCGAGAAATGTGTAGCGATGCACTTTTCCAGTAAACGCAACCCACCTTCCTCCAACACCATCATTGAGGGGCAGAAGTTGGCCTGAAGCTCTCAGGTGCATTATCTTGAAATGGTACTCGATAGGAGGGTAACATTTAGACACCATTTTTCGATGGTGACGTCTCGATTCATTAGGGCACGTTCGGCTTTGGCTCCCCCGATGTGCACCTGATCACCTGATTTAGCGCTTGCAAGTCGCAGATTAAGACGCTCAATGTTCTTTAGAGTAAGATACTGTGCATGATTGTAGCAACAGCCTGGTTCGTAACCAACTCCCGGATCTATGCGGATCTTGATCTTCGATTACTGAGCGACCATGCGCTGGCGCTAGCCAGGAGATTCTTGAAAGCGTCGTGCGGTCGGAGAACCCGTTGGTCGAGCATCTTGGGGAGCTGGTTTCAGATAGGTCACCGTCAATAAGAAGACCTTCAACTCCACTAGTTTATTCCAAGTACAGCTGACTGCATTCTATTCAAAGAAGGGGCGGGGGGCAGGTGTCTTCAAGCTCATAATGCAACTGAGGAAAGTTGTTTATAGAACACCAAGAGGTTTAAATTGAATTTCCAACCCAGAAATAATACTCAGATACATTTTCTAAGATACTTTTAAGTTTGAAAGCATGTACAAGTCAAAGTTATACCAAAAAAAGCAAAAACAGTTTCTTCTTTGATCTTTTACTTAGATGTCATCTAAAAGGAAGGAGTTTAGCTTAGAGGACGGACTCTATATGGAGTTCCAACTCCATTGGTGTTTAGAAATCACCGTTCAATAATACCAATCCATCGGTAGTTTCTTTAGATCTATTCAGTGCATTCAATTATATTTTTCATTTTGGATTTCTGTATAAGATGCACATTTCAGGTTTCAAACTGCATTTCCTCTTCTCGCCAGATAGCTAATGATGTTTCATATAGTTTCATTTCAGACCTACTACCATTCCTCCTGTTTATACTTGATTTAACAGCACCTAGTATGGATATCAGATGCTTTGATATGCTATAGAGTTCAGAACGTGGCGGATGATTTGTTGGAATGGTCATCTATGCATTAACTCAAATTTAAAGCTATCTGGTTCTCCCAGAAGTTGACAGTTCATATGCAATGTAACCAAATTCTGCTAAAACTGTTAGTTAGGAAAAGTTAAATGATTTATAGAATAAAGTACCAGACTTAATAACGAAGAAGACGTACTCGTATTATTGCTGAGGCTTTTCAGGCTTATCACATTTTGATTGATCATTGATATTAATATTGTTGTTTTTAATGTGATATATGAAGTTGTAGGTAGGTCAATTTATTAAAACATTACAATAAATAATCATTAAATTACACTTAAAATCTTCAATTTGTACATGTATAGATTAGCGAGCATAGCAAATGCTGAACCAGATAAAACAGTTGATGGAGCGTTCGATTTTAGCATATCCGCATGATACGGTCAATCATTCCATTATTCGCTACTTTAGGACAATAAATTATAATTAATTATTAATTTCGCCGCAGAAGCTCTAAAAACCGATTGGATTCTGTACGATCACTAATGGAAATAATGTCCCTTTTATCCTTCATTCATACTAAATGTATAAAATTTGACTGTTCATTTTAATAGATATGAAACTACGGTTACTAAAAAAATTAAAATGTAGTTTGCAACGCTTTAAACACTATCGAACAAGAAAATTTTTTGTTAGTTCCTGTACCAGAGATGTATGTATATTTGTACATACATACACACATATAAATGTATTGCTTCAGTGTATAACATGTAATACGATATTCGAATTTGCTACGTATTTACGTTTAATTAATATTCATTACCCCGATGAAATAAATTCGTTTCCATTCGGTATCTGCATTGCTGTTGGCTGCTTTGCACACCGGACGAGATTGCCATAAATGTGATAATTAAATTGGCTGAGCGTTTTTACGAATTATTCGCCGATATGAGTAAACCGCAAAGCTGTTCATCGGTTTAAGTTACGGAAATGTTGCGGTTGTTTGTTGAATTGTTTCGTTGAGAGGTATTGAAATATAGCCGGTTCAAACTGTAATTAATAATTCATTAATGGCGCAGGGAAGGGGTATTTTGGATCGTAATATACTAAGGTTTAACGCAAACTAGATCGTCAGCAAATATGAGTAATTAAAGGTATCACTACTGTCCTACTATGGGGTGGTTAAGTCACGTAAAGAGGACGTGGGAAGAAAGTAATGTTAAAAAGAGTCTTCACCAGAAAGATGAAAGAACGTCGACTAAGAACGAGAACAAGACCATGATCATTGGATATGGTAGAAGACGAGCTCTCGAAGGATTGCTAGTGCCAAAGAGTAGGAGATATTTAGAAATAAGTTTGGCTCCTCGCAGGTGGAATCTTCCATCATGTTCGCCACTTATCACCACTTCATAGCATATTTTGTACTATCTGGAAAACGCTTGGCCTTATTTCTTCAACATTTTGCCGAATCTAAATTTAGTGTGTGAAGGTTTGTCTTCTCAGTCATTGCTTCACAAATATGGTTATCCCAGAGGCACAGGAAACAAGATTATTTAGTCTATCCAACACGCATGCCACATTATATACTTACCCACCACTTTCAAATCTGCAAGGAGTCAATAATGAATTAAAAAAAAATGAGGAAGAGTTGTTCGTAACATCTTGACACAAAAGTAGGGTTCAATGTTGTGTAAGTCTAGTTAAAGATCAAGCTTGAACGTTTTTTTTTTTTTGTTGAGATATCATTGTGTGAGTTGTAGTGTAGCCAATACAATAATTATACAGTCATATAAGAACTGGTCGATGACCGCAGTGGTGAGGCGGCTGACTATCATTGTGGCGAAACGATAGGGGATGCATTTCAATTCTCTGAAGAGACGATAACATTATTCTCGGAGAATTGAAATCCGGATCGACTTATCATTCGCTGTTGAAAGCAAAAGCCACACAAGCGATAAAACTTACGGAGTCACTGCAACTAAGTATCAACCACACATTAAAAAAAACTGTACTGTGCTCCTAAATATTGAAACTTAGGAGACCCTTGTCAGATTACTCTGTAATCAATTAAATACAGGGTGTCCCAAATCGGGTGGGCTTGCATTGGCAACTTCCTTATTAGGTACTGAAGATAGAGATTTGGTTAAATGGGCAATGTTTTGCAGTTTTATGTGCTGATCTAGAATCTGTTTTAAAAAATTAAATATTTAGAACCATTCAAAAGTTATGTAAAAAAAAATCAAAACTCGCAATTTTCTTCTAAGTCGAATATCTCTGCAAGCATAAAAGTTACGAAAAAAAGTTTCATATAAAATATAATATGTTTGATACGGATAATTTAAAATCAATGTTAAACAAAAATTCAAGATGGCGGTTTTCGAAGTATCCATAGTAACTTAAGTTAAATTGGCGCCATATTGGATTTTTACATCACTGAAATAACAAAATACTGCTGTAATTAATAATTCTATATTTTAATCAAGTAGCCTTGAATGATCTAAAACAAAATCACATGAAATACAAAAAACCCAAATTTCAATGTTAACTATTGTTAACTCTTATTATATTAACTATACACCTAGCACGTGGATGTCCAATGTCTTGGTTGATAAGAGAGATAATTAAAACTCTTTTTATTTCACGTGTCCAGTTTTCTCAAGATCTACAAACGTAAAGTAATGCCGATTATACAGGGTGTTCCATTTCCTCTGTACATACAGCAACTTTGTGTTTTTAAATACAAACCTATATTTCTTGTAATTTATTTTGAATCAAAAAGGAAACAGTTGAGATTTGTTTGTTATTTGTTTTTGTAAACTTGTATTGACCAACATTAAATCAAAGAGAGCCCTATAGGCCGTCAACAATAATTCGCAACTATAGAAGTAGATAACTTCGCTGTCAACATACTCGTATATCGATCAATATGACGCTTTACGAAGGGAAAACGATAGGAAGGAGAGTGTTGTTCCTATAAGATGAAAGTACATCAACAGAAAATATATGGGACGAGTGGAAGGCAAAAGTGATCTTAAAATAAACTTCATCTTAAAATGATAAGTGAAAACAATAAAATTTTATTAAAAAAATTCTTTTCTATTGTTTTATTCGAATAGGGTTACAATTCCAAGCCATATATTTCTAGAGACAGTTTTTCCTGTCGTCTAGTCTGTTACAATCGTTTCTGTACCTCGTATTGGCATCTCATGAGATGAGTTTTTAATTTAAAGAGAAATAGTCATAAACACTCAAGTCGTGTAAATAAAGAGGCAACAAGTCCACAGAAATGTCTTTACTAGCCAGAAATTTATTTATTAAACTTGTTGTGTGATGTTTGATCTTATCAAGCCTATTCTTCATAGTCTTACTCATTCTTGCGTTCTTTGGCATTGGAGAGTTTGAAGAGTGCCGTTCCATGTTCTAACACTTGGTTTCCGGATAATACTCAAACACTCAAGACTAGTCGCCAGTTATGACACGATTCAGAAAATGGTGCTCATTTTGAATTGATTCCAAAAAGTTAAGGCATGTTTCCCTCTTGATGTCCCATTGTAGATTTTTCTCATTCCTTCATTCATTGGCCAAAATCTGATACAAAGTGATGTCAGTCAAATTCAATTCTTTCCCGAACATTTTTACTATCAACAGATGTTACCTACCCCTCATATTCAAAACGCAAATTGAATACTACAGTACCATAAATAACTCGTTTGAAATAGTGATACAAAAATACAATTTTTACTACTTAGCAAGGATTAGCTGTGGAATGCTTCCAGCCAATTTTCGTTCCTTATCCACTGAAGATATTTAAAGTGACAAAAAGAGCAAAAACTAATTAGCGTAAAACACTTTACCTTAGATCATATAAAATATTATTAGAAGCGAAACATTTCTCTTAGGCAAATCCCTCAAGAAAAAAAAATACATAACGAAATTAAAACGGAAAGAGCGCGAGATGAGAAAAATAAATAAAAATTGCTGTTTCCACTTTTGTTTACACTTCGGACAGAATTAAAAAACCCACATAAATTCCACCGCCTTACAGCTCCGAACGTTTAATTATCAAGGAGGCGCTGCTTCCGAATAAATTATCCGCCTTTAAAAACAAAGTCTATTAAGTTTTAAAGGCCGCAATAAA
Source organism: Holotrichia oblita (assembly GCA_023690525.1). NCBI lineage: Eukaryota > Metazoa > Arthropoda > Insecta > Coleoptera > Scarabaeidae > Holotrichia > Holotrichia oblita. Next base: position 16,645,789 of record CM043021.1, on the reverse strand, counting down.
AGAGACTACTTATTTTCAGCCGTTTCGGTGGTGTTTCGCGAGGTTTAAGCGTTTCAGTTGGCAGACAACAAGCATCGTCTTCACGTGGCAGCAAATGAATGAAATTAAGAAAAAAGACTGAAATAGAGTTGAGTCATTTAAACTGTTTTACACGAGATTGCTCATTACGCAAGAAGCCGTTGATTACTGGTATAGTAAAAAGCGCTTTAAAGGAAGCGATGCAGTTATATCTAAGTTGTCTTATAATTTTTTAGGGAAATTAAGAAAAAACGTCAAGATGTATTCCTGACAGGGTCTATTTTTTTTAAAGAATTTTCTCAGAAACAAGTTTTTGAACGTCTGTACAACCTCCTCGAGTGATTTCTTGCATGATTGTAGTTTTCAACATAATATCACTTACAATTAGTTTCAACGCATTTATGCTACCTCTTCTGCAATAGCTTTATTTCATCAGCAAAAACATTTCTGTTGGACTTCAAAATTGGAAACAAAAAACAAACAAACTAAAAATTCCATAACGAGGCGGTATCGTACCAAAAAGAAAGGGTAAACGAGTGCTACGTCAAAACCAAGTGATCGGTTTTATGGTGTTCCGAAAACTAGTAATTGATTTATCAATTACCAAAAAGCTGGATCCATATTCTATTCCAGACAAGTTTCCAGGAGAAATAGTATCCTTTTTTATTCATATTGGGTTATTCTGGAAAATCAAGAACTTTTATCTTAAGACCTCTAAATCAGATTCGACGTATGAGTTTGAGGGTTTTGGAAAATTCAATTTTTTCGCAAAAATATCTTGGTAATTGATCTAATCAAAATATATCACTGTAACTTCGATCTCTTTCAGCTCTTTGTTTGCAAACATTTCTAAAGATGTACAAAAGAAAGCCATATCACTAACTGAAAAACAACTTCTGAAACTGAAAGGGATTTCAATCCCATTTTCGCGAATTGGGAAGCAAGCCAAAAGCTTGACAAGGAAACATTCGAGGAAAGCTATCATTATTGTACTCCTCCTAGCAGTCGATTGGTTAATATTCTTAAATGTGTTAATAAACCATTTGGTATTTTCCTGTGATTACATTGGTCTCCAAATAAAATATTTTTTTATGTAACATGAATAACTTTTACTTATTCCTATGTACTTTTACCTGCTGAATCCGAAAATGACACTGAAAAACATCTATCACGTTTGGGATTTTTGTTCTCTGGCAAAGGTGTGGTAAAAATGGGAAAAATAACGTCACGAACTTTATAAAAACAAAAATTTATAATGTAACTGTACACATTAAATTCTTTCTCTTTTAAACAATTTAAACACATTATTCTACCTACGCGCATCTTTGAAATATCTACATATATACAGTTTGTTCATGTTTCTTTTTCATTTTTTTCTTTTATGTGGAGTGGGATCTTCCTTTTTCAAAAACGAACAGTAATCTCCGAGCACTTATAGCTCCAAGATTCTCCGGGAAAAAATTGATATGCGAGTGAAGGAAGTGAATTTTAAGGGACATTCGGCAACCCATAGCTCTGTACGTTTGAAAAGGTTAAGAACTTAACTATAACTGTTGATGATAACTCTTGTAGTTATCATCTCTGTTGTTGCCAAGAAATTCTTTTACCACCATCACAAATCCTTTCCAAGCTGCCAATTCTTTTTTGTTTACCTTTTTTTCAAATTCAGCATCACGTATAACCTTCCTGATTTCAGGTCCAGTGCAAATACCTTCTTTTATCTTCGCTTCACTCAAGTTTTGGGAAAAGTTCCGACAAGTACTTGAAACCTGGTTCCTCTCTGTCCATGCCTTTTACAAAGTTCTTCATAAGATCCAACTTAATGTGCAGAGGAGGAAGTAACACCTTGTTGGGGTCAACCAAAGGATCGTTGAACACATTGTTTTTCCCTGGAGCATAAGATTTTCTTGACGGCCATGATTGTTTAATAAAGTGCTTTTTTTGGCCGCTGCTGTCCCATAAGCACAAAAAACAACAATACTTTGTAAAGCCGCCCCGAAGTCCCATTAATATAGCTATCACTTTCAAGTCACCTCATATTTGCCACTTAAAATCTTCATACTTGATTGCCCTTAGAACTGCACCCAAGTTGTCATAAGTCTCCTTCATCGAAACAGAGTAAGTAACTGGAATTGACGGCTTTTTATTTCCATTATAAAGTAAAACAGCCTTGAGGCTAGACTTAAAAGAGTCAATAAAAAGTCGCCACTCTGTAGATACATGAGTTAGTCCTAGTTCATTCATTAACCCCACAATGTTGAAACATACACACATAGGCCCCACAACTTTGAAAAATACAGAGTTAGCATTTCTCTTTCTAAAGGACGTTATGGTTGTGCCTTTTGCTAAAAGATTCCACTCTTGTAATCTTGAACCTAGTTTTTCAGACCGCTGCTTTGATAAACCTAAGTCACGGACCAAATCATTTAGTTCATTTTGCTTTATAAGGTGTGGTTCACTAGACGGAGAAACATATTTAGGATCAATAGTATTTTCCAACAACTCTACAGTTTCCGAATGTAAATCTTCATTGTCATTTAATTCTGGAATGACTAATTCTTCCCAGTTCAAAGATGGGGTTGGAATGGGTAAGCCTTCACCGTGAGAAACAGGTTTATTGGCTGGAGATACAGTCGGATAGTGAATGTTCTTCTTCTTGTTCTTCTTCTTTGAATAACCTTCAGTATTAGTAAGGCAAAAGTAGCAGTCATTAAAGTGGTTAGTTGGTTTACGCCAAACCACAGGTACAGCAAATGGCATACTACTTCGGTTTCCCTGTATCCACTGAATAAGTATTACGTGACAGCTCACACAGATACTATGTGGCGCCCAGTGTTTATCTTGGTCTCCTATTTTGCTTTCAAAATACAAAAAATATGCTTGTTTTACATCTTCAGTCATAGGCCTACCTTGAGATATTAATACATAACGTCCACAAACATAACAAAACTTATCTGGTGAATTTTTACAATGTCTTCGCTGATTCGATGCCATTTTCGCACAAAACTTTAAATGAAAACACACATAATCTCACTTCACAAATGCAACACTTCACTGGAAGTGAAAGAAGAAAACAAAGAACATCAAACTGCCTCCCTCCCTCTTCTGCAGTGTTGCCAACGGTCGAGTTTCAAATAGAGAAATAATGTGATGTTATAGTAACATATGATGGTACCATGTGTAGGTAACATAAAAATAGGACGTGATGGCTATATTTTCTTATTTATTTCGTTATCAAAATTGTAAAACTTTTCACATAATACCAAGATTATTGAATAATAAATAAAATATATAAACTTCTGCAGACCGAACTATATAGTAGTTCCAAGATTATATCTCCAGAAGATGTAACTCCAAGTAGCTCTTTTGAAAATTTGAACCGTTTAATGGTAATCTGTCTTCTAAAAAATTGTATACTGAAACACATGTTCTCTTTGTATTCTTCCAGTTCTTTCTTTCCAAAGAAAACATTCTGCTCATTTTTTTTAAATTTTCTTCGTTGCAATTTCATGTCGCTCAGTTGTATCTATTGCTATGACAGACCTTTTTGGCGTTTGCCTTTTATTTGTTTGATTTCTTTCGAGGGCCTGTGGGTACGATTGAATCATTGATAGCGATATGACATCCTTTCCAAGCTCTATAGACATCTCCAATTTTTGTCCATTTGGGGTTTGGCAGCTTCAAAATTATATTTTCAGAATTTTCAGATGAAAATCTGAACCGTTTAATAGTAATCTGCTTCCCAAATATTGTACATGTCCTTTTTGTATTCTTCCAGTTATATTTCCAAAAAACATCTTGCTTTCTTTATTTTCTTCATTGCGATTTCATTTCGCTGAGGTATATCTATTGCTATGACAGATCTTTTTGGCATTGAGCTTTTATCTCTTTATTTTTCTTCGGGGGCCTGTGGGCGCGGTTGTATCTTCTATAGCGAAATGAAACCATTTCCAAGCTCCATAGACATCCCCATTTTTCCCTTGTAGGAACGGGTTGAGACGATACATCTTGTATTTCACCCGACAGTTCTTTATTTTCTGATATTGTTGCACTACCTCTTACGTAAAAATACACCAAGCCTTCTTTTACAAAAATAGTTGTATCAAAACGCCACATTCCTGTGTAGTGAAAAGCAGGACGGATATTAGCTGTGATTGCTATACAGATCTCGGGTAAATCATAAGTACCTTGGTTATAGAACGTTTTAAAAAGTCTAAAAACAATTTGATCGAAATATTGAAGTTTGTTCGATGTTTAAGGAGGTGGTTACAACGTTGATGCCATTTTTTCTGCAGAAGTCAATTTGTTCGACAGAAATGTGTGACTCTTAACTATCCAGTAATTTGAAAGACTATTTTAATTTCCTTGAAACCTCGTACATTAGCCACAAAATATTCTAAAACTTCCAGCAAATTGGATGTGGTCCATTCTAAATTGGGCTGTAGTCCTAGGCACACCGTGTAAGATTCTGTGATTGTCAAACTTTATTCTTGATAATAGGCAATTAAGTGAAGGGTCAGTTTCCTCCAATAATTTCCACTTGTGTAATTGGTTCGCCCTTTTTCGCGCGATGTGACTTTACTAACCTAATGATATTCTTTAGTAGCAATCACTTTCCAACATATTTAGACTGTGGTCACATCCGTTTCGTCGAAGTTCTCAATATGAGATGAAAAATTTCAACAATATATTTATTGAAACATAATATTTTCGCCAAGCTTGTAGCTTCCGGCCCTCTTGTGGATAAATCCGATTCATGAATCTTGTGAACCAATCCTTTCTAGCCGTTTTATTTTTTGTCCAATATTCTGCAATCTCAACATGATTCTGGCGTGCTTATTCATAAAGTCAATCTTCGTGTTGCCTTTGGCGTCGAACCATCAAAGATTGTAGAAAAATTTGTAAGATAAGCGCTGAGGGACGATACTACTTCATTTGAAAATACTTGAGATGTAACAAAATGTGGAGCATTGTGTTATTGAGTATTCTTTTGTGTAGAATGTTTAGCCGGTTAAACATCCGATCACTATTCCATTTTTCATTAAGTGTGGATAAAATGCTGTATCCACTACTCGTCAATATCTTCGTGGTAAGATTTTACAAAAATATTTGTCCATCAATTAAGCTTGTGAGCAAAATGACTCACTTAAAAAATATGTAGCTACTTAAAATTATACTCAATTATCCATGCTCTTCCTTAAAATAAAAGTTTATATTTAGTAAATAATAATAACATACATAAAGACGCCTCTGTGTCTCTGTGAGTTCCAACACATTGCGGTTAACAAACATACATAGATGGCGTTTAAAAATTCATCTAAACGTGTTTTGCAAGTAAATAATATCACACTTCTCGTTATAACTACTAAAAACATTATGGATAATTCTTTTGAATGTTTGTCTGTAGAGGACACAACCAATCTACTGCATTCGGTTCTATGAATTAAAAAATTTGATTCCACATTGCTGCAGACGTCTTATTTCTGATAATAAGTAACACAAAGTAAAACAGAACATTGGCTGGGGATTTTACTTTGTTGTTTGGTTATTTTATATGACGAAGGACTTCTGCTTTTACAAAGGAAACGATTGTAAGGCAATCCTAATTGGGTTACACTCCAATAATCTTTCTTTGCGGTTACCCACTGTCTCTTATCGCCTTTGCTGGGATAAAGTTGAAATCGCGTAATGATTGTCTCCAACGGAATAATAGGGGTATTTCTCTTTCTTCTTTCACTGTATGATTAGTTTGTATTAAATATTTAAACAATAAAATTGCTGGGTTTTATTTACTTTATGTAATAATAATGTATAAGTTGTGCCAAATGAGAATTTGTACGGTTCAATTTAATGTAATCCAAGCATTCAAGATGAATAGTTAAATAAGAAATTAAATTGATTCTTTGAATTATTATTTTCATTCATTAGTTTAGCGTGGGATTGTTCCAGGAAATTTAATTGAAGAAAGGTCGGTGATATTCAATAGGAAAATTATATTATACGGCCTCGAAACGTATTGAATGTTATTTTAGCAAGTTATCTACGGTAAATACATTTATGGAAATAAAAAATGACTTGATTAAACAGTAAAATGGGTCAATAATAATTAAATACATACAGTCTCAAATATTTCTGATTAAGAAATGTATTGCAAAGTTAGGAACCACTTAAATCAAAATATACTACATTTAAGGGTATACACAGGTATCTAGGAACATAATAAGGGTTTCACGGAAGCATTATGTTGTCACGGAGGTAAGCGTTCCAAAGAACTGTTACGCTACGGCGATTTATAGCTAAACTTCTACTACCTTTTCAGTTGAGGAAGATAGACTAGGTATATGAATAATTCGTTTCCGTGCAAAAGAAAGATATGCACGTGGAAGAGAAGATAACCGAAGATTTAGGGGTTCTTCTCCGCACGTAGCCGTTGGTGATCGAGGACTGGAAGGACGACGCTTCCCTTTTTCGCGAGAGGTAGCGCGTACATCCACTCGGTAAAAGAATTGTGACAGGATCTATTTGTTAACGGCGTTGTGATGGATACTAGTGGAGTATGTGAGAGATGCGTACAATTATTAAAATATGTAAATATAGAGGAACGAAAATGTATTTCGATGAAGTGGAATTTTGAAGTTGAGAAATCTTTTTGAAGTGGCGAGATGGGAGTCGGTGAATATATACACAGTAAAAGATGTACTCAATTTTAATGGAGCTGAATGAAAATGCTAGAAATGTATTGCGTTTTCACGTAATACAAGCACGGTATGGAATGATTGTGGGTTTCTCGCAAACAGCTATTGTCAGAAAGCTATCCCAAGGGTAAAATGTTTATATTTAATTGAATAGTGTGTGATCTGAAAGATATTTGTGAAATTTTGTAATAAGTAAAACTATATTTGGAGTGAATTCAAGAATGGAAAGCCTTCTGCTGGTGGCAAAATAAAACTGTACGTCTGGAGTGGAACCGTTGCAACTTGTAAAGGGCATTAAAGTCACAACCAGGAATGCCCTTGATAAGCTGCAACGATTAGTATGCGAGGAAGTGGCCCTTGCGGACTAGGTCTGGGACTGGAGAGGACGAAACCCCGGACCAAAGAGTTTAGACATTTCTCTCTGGAACTTGGGGCTCTCTCCATTTCTAAGTCCACCAAACGATTAGATGGTTAGAAGATACAGCTTCAAAAAGAAGTTTCTTACGAAGCTTAGTAATAAGAGGGAATGGGTGGGAGAATCCTCCACTTACTTCCTAAAATAAAACACCGTCAAATGGCATGGGGGATGGTTTTAAAACCGACAAATGAACAGGTGCAGGGGTATAGGAACCAAATACTCTGAGTCAATGGTAATATACCCTAGCGTCTTCTAAGCGGAGATCAATGCTGTTGGAATGCTGTGCTCAACTGAACCTGGAACTATTGAAAGAAAAGCCATAATGAAGCTGAGTTCTAACATCATCAGCTCGAAATTAGCCTGGAGGTGCATTAACCGTTTTGCGGTGTAGGGATGAGTACCTACAAAAAAGAATTCAAAGATAGAGAGGAGAATCTTCCTAGCTTGAGACACTCCAAGATATTTCTATGAAACTACAATAAACAGAGCAAAAACCTTGCAAAAACCTCATAAATTGAGTAGAAACAGACTACTTATCCGCAAAGGTTTTCTTACAGGGTATTGTCATGTTGGGGAACACATGATAGGGAAATTTGGGATACCTGACATCCAACTGCACCGCAAATATTTAAATTAAGAAAACCCGAGTTAATTATTTCTGCACAGATGTCATAAACGAACAAGAAATACCTACTCTGAAACCATCAGTATTGCAGTTTATTAGAGGTCTTAGACTGGATGGGAAGCTCTGAGAGTGGTAAGCTTACAGCTTATGCAAAGGGACACAATAGATAAATAGGTCGCAGTGCAATATCATCCTCAATTAAATCTAAATCTAAGTAACTAGAATAAATGTCAAGTTTCATGGAAAGAATTTATGAAATAAGTTTGTAAAATTCTGAAAACGTTTAATTTTAAAAGTGTTTATCAGTTTTTCGACAATAACAAAGAGTCATCTTATAAAGGTACACGGAAACTGGAAGAAAACAACTACAGTAGAGTCCAGATTATCCGAAGTAATGTGGACCGGCCCTTTTTCGGATAACCGAATAGCTTTTGTAAGCAGAAAATGAGTTCCTTTTTCTGTGAAAATGTGTATATATGAACAAAATTGAAACTAAAAATAATTTTAGAAATACGTTATATTAAATTTAAATTCTTAAGGTTTTAAAAAAATGCATACATACAGTCAAAATAACTATACAATATGTAACTTCACAAATTATTATGTGCGTACTACAAACCCGTCCAGACTTCGTTGTGGCAGATTAGAATTGCGATTTTTTGCTGTATAATCCCTCCATCTTTCGGAAGTAATATGTCAACTGCTGTGGCATTTGGCTGTTGTTCCACATAAGTCAAAGCGTTTTCTAAAGCTTGCATTCCATTTTCGTGGGAAATCTTTGGTATATCTGCTACCTCTTCATCCTCATTTTCTTCGTTAGTGTCTTCTTCTTTGTCAGACACAAGAGCCAGAATATCACTGTCCTTTAACTCTTGCCGTTCGTCACTTATCAACCACTGAGTAAAATCTTTTCTTGTATCCTCTTCACAGCCGTCTATTTTAGTTATTAATTTAAACATTTCCTCGTTGATCAATAAGTTTCGACCAGAACTTTTGTATTGTTGAGGGTTTAACCTTATTCCAAGCATTTGCTATCCAATATACAATATCTTTTAAATTTATTCGTTTCAAATAATCAGTTAAATTACATTCCTCAGTCTCAATTTTATCTAAAATTGTTTCCAGAAGAATGCGTCTGTAGTTTCTTTTTAAGTTTTCTAACACAACTTGGTCCATTGGTTGAACTAGAGAAGTAATCTTGGGAGGTAGAAATATTACATTAATGTCGCCATTCGTCAGTTCACTCTCATTTGCATGAGATGGTGCATTATCAATTAGTAAGAGAGCTTTCGGAGGATGTCCATGTTGTTTTAAAAATTTTCGAACCTGCGGCACAAAGTATTCAAAAAACCACTCTTTGAATATGAACACATCCATTCACGCACTTTTTTTGATTTTTGTAATGCACCGGAAAAACAATGACGTGTTTGAAAGCTCTTGGTCTGGCTGACTTTCCTACACATAAGAGTGGTAGTTTGTGGGTACCGGAAGAATTACTGCAAGCTAAAACTGTTATGCCCTCTTTGGATCTTTTGTATCCAGGTGCTGATGTCTCATTTTTAGATGCTAAAGTTTTCGATGGTAACACATTCGATGGTAATAATTTAATCCGGTTTCGTCGCAATTGTAAAACTGGTCTGGTGAATAATTTTCATTTTCGAACATTATTTTTAATTTATCTTTAAAATCAGCAACACATGAGGATAATTTTTAACCACATATTTTCAACTCTCGTATTCCATGACGTTTTTTCCATCGATTTATCCGTCCAAAGCTAGCGGTGAATTCGACAGGATCCTTGCTAAGTGACAAATTTTCAGTGATGGATTTAGTTTTTTGTTGTAAGATTGGACCCGAAATTGGTACACCACGCTCGCGTTGTTCCGTGAACCATAAATATAGACTTTTATCTATGTCCTCATATTTAGGCTCTTTCATTGTTTTGCACGAAGACGCTGGAGCAGCAAGAACATTACACCACTTTTCAATTTTAGTCTGATTTTTACTCCACTCCGATAGAGTACCTACACCAACACTGTAATCAGCGGCAACTTTCCTTAACAACTCTCCGTTATTTAATTGCTTAATCACTTTTATTTTGTCTTCTAGCGAGACGACAACTTTTTTTCGTTTAGTGTCCATGTTAACTATTTAATATCTATGCATGTGCTGCAGAAGATTTATTAACTCTGTATGTGTGTGATATTCTCATAAATACGAGTACATAGAATATATTCATTTCGGATAACACGGAGAATTCAAAAAATGATTTCATTTCGGATAAAGCGGATTTCAGATAAACGAGATTCGGATAATCGGGATCCCACTGTACATCAACGTGTTTGTAGAGAACGGCGAAAATTTATAACAATGCCAAACTGGAATTGAGTGTAGTTCAGATGTATTCGTTTCATTGTTAGGAAGAAGATTTTCGTAATTTCCTCGGTATAAGGGATTACAATATGTTTAAAACGCTTTTATTTCCGGTTTAATTAATGACTCTTCAAATTAAACGCAAATAAGACACCTACATTTTATAATATTATATGTCAGATTAAATTAATATCCATTATATTATTAAGGAAAGCAAAATTTCTTCTCACATTCAAAATTCGCTGAATTTATTATTTTTGATTTACATCATCTCGATATCTATCGGTAGAATAGATAGATTATTTCAAAATGATCATTAAAATATTTTAAACTTTACAAACACGCATTAAGCGTATAATCCTCACGCTAGTTATCGCAGTACATAAAAGCAAATATTTAAATTAAGCAGGCACCAAACTTTACACAAAAACTGCCGTAGGTAGATTTTTAAAAACCCATCGTTATTTTCCCCGCAAAAGCATTAAATTCGGCGATGATAACACAGCGTGTATACAGTAAAATGAACGCTGTAAAAGAGAATGCGCTTATTAAAATAAATATTTATTATAACTATATCGTTTTATAGATCCCTATTGGGCGCTAACTCATAAATATCTCTTAAAACGTATATCCAGCTCGGTGATCATCTCCTATATTCCGCGATTGACCTCATTTTCCCCGCCATATAGCCCCAGTTCGTGCACACACAGTGTCGCGCAACACTAAAACACATCCCCTATCCGATACGTAGCGCACACACAATCAGGCGTGAATGATTGGAAAGTATTAAGAGCCGATCGTAAATTGTCTTTGCCCGTTAAAACCGTAGTTTATAAAGATTTGCCAATGGACGCGTGAAAAACAAAGACCGTTATACCGTGCTTTCATGTTGGAGCGAAATAGGAAAAAAAATTGATAAGGTCCAAGTAATAAAATAACTTTAAGAAACTTAGTAGCATCGTATGCTACAGGGGTGATGTGAATACTGTGAATACTGTTTGACTACTATCTTCATAGCAATTATCAATACGGCGCCTTCGTTTGTTAGATCTGGACATTTTTGCAGAATTTTTTTGTCCCAACATCTCAACTTAAGAACAAAATAATCTCACAACGAAGCCACTCGATCAGTAGCCAATCCACCCGCTGCTAACAAAAATGTATAAAATTAATGAATTAAAAAAAGACAAATCTTACAATCACACAAGTTAACACAAGAGTTTATGAGTGTGTGTCATCTTCACTACCAAACTTCGACGCTGTCTTCTGTTACCCTGGATCATAATTTTAACATTGGAATGGTGTTTTTAAATTGTATAACGCTATATCATTAGTTTGCCAAAAATTCTCTTCGTTCTCTTTCCTTCCCATCATTGGCGAACGAAAATGACAAGCCTAAAATTACTTCAAAAACTTACGATAAACTGTGGACGGCGTCAGTATTTTAACAAAGAAGCAGGCGGTTGCATTGCTGTTTAAACGCCAACATTCAATATAACACTATAACTATACTATAATTATTACTTGCTTTCAATTCTGTGGTTTTCCTAGCTCCTGAACGAAGATCTTAACTCCCTTTTTTGGCTTTATGAATGCAGCTCCAGGTTAGCTGCAGAGTTGTGTGATATTAATAGTGTAGAATGACGTCCGTGGCCAGCTGTCTCAACGACGATAGGATTAGATGATCTTTCTGCTCGTTCCAAGATTTTGAGTTCCAATTGTGATGCATATTGGAGAAAGAATGGAATCTCCAATTCCCGGGAAAGGTCAGTGTTGCGGATAAACCAAGGTGCGTTTACGATCAGTCTCAGTATTTTATTTTACTGGGTGTTACACATTGGGTTTTACTTTTATTTTAGATACACAATAGACTCTTCAATTAACTAATATTTTATTGAGTTAAAAAACGTCTAAAAAATATTTTCTTTTCCTCTTTTTAAACGTTTCTCCTCGTCCTTAATTTTTTCAATGTTTCTTGCATCGCAGCAATAGTTTTCTCATTGAGACCTCCCTCTCTTGGCATCTTTTTCTTCAGCTTTTCCTTTCTTCTTCTTCTTTTGACTTTCCTCTTTACCTTCATTGTCATCGCCTTGGATTTCCATGTCTTTATCTTCAGCTTTCACATCCACTTTCGTCTCGACTACCAATTTCACCTTTTCCTATTCCGGTACAGTTGATTCTGGTTTCACATCAGAGTATTCATCTTTAACACCTGAATATTCCATTCTAAGCTCGGCTAATATTTCATCGACATCTTCATCCCTATCATCCTTCGTGTTCCTATTCTTCTTACCCTTTTTTGCATCGGTTTGTTCTTTAGTCCTGTTAGCTTTTTTAAATTTATTTTTTGCTAACATCGATTCTGCTTTCTTGTTAATTTGTACGATATAAAGTCCGTTTTCTTGTTTTCTTCCTTCCAGTACTTTCTTATCATCTTTCAGTATTGTCACCCTGTCTTTTGTAAAACTTACTTCACCTTCGTTTTCAGTTATTGCATGCACAAATATTAGGTTTTTACTAAGTTCCGGTACATAAATAACATTTTTAAGTATGCAGTCAGTCCCCTCAATTACTCCAATACCTAGTCCTTTCAGATCTTCATCCTTTTTCGCAACAGATATGTTTGTTTCGGTCTGTTCTAATGACATGAATGTTTCTATTGAATTTGACATATGTGACGATGCCCCAGAGTAAACTACAAAACTTTCCATTTCCTTTAAATCTAGTTTCCTCCTTTTCTGCAAAAAAACGCAATTCTAGTCTTACTACTTTGGGCCTAAAAAAGCAGTTTTCTTCAGCATGATTATTTTTCTTGCATATATTACATTGAAAAACATTCGGTTCACTTCCTTTTCTACATGCTCTTGCGTAATGTCCTTTATTCCCACATTTAAAACACCTTCCTTTAGTTTTATTATCCTTGTTAGGACAATTGATATACTCATATCACCTTTGTTTTTACATCGAAAGCAAATCCTTTTAGAAGATTTAACTGCTACTGCATTTTCTTTTTCTTGATCTTTGTTTTTTAATTCCTGATTTAATAATCTTGATATTAATTAAGTTAACGTCTTGTCCGAAGTTGTTGTAAAAAATTTGTATTTCTCAGGCGGCGTAGATAATATTTTTGAAATTACCATGTCTTCCTCGAGAGCTTGTTTGAAATTCTTCAGTTGATAAACTAAGTTCTATATTTTGCCGATATATTCGGACATATTTGTAACTTTTTCATATTTTAAATTGAAAAAATCTCTTGTAAACTTCATCCTTTCTAAATACTTTGCTCAACTTTTCATACATTTCCTTAGCTTTACTTTTTGTGCTTTCGCATTTTTCTTTCCTCGTCTCTTGTTAACCTATGAAGTATTTTCTCGCCGCTTACTATTTCCCATAAACTTTGAGCTTCAAGTATTATTGTCACTTGAAAATTCCATATTTTGAAAGTTGACAGATCTGACAGTTTTTCGACATACTATGTTGAATCGTCCATTGCTTTTGTCATTTTACGATATTACTTTTTATTATTACACGACGCCTGGGCCCATAACCTGTTACACGTTGGGATTTACTTTACAGTTTGGTTTTACTTTTATTTGAGATACACAATAGACTCTTCAATCAACCAATATATAAGTAAAGAAAAACGTCTAAAAAAATGTGTTCTTTTTTGAAATTTAATATCTGCCTTCTTAAATAATTCTAATTGTCATTATTACTTAACACTGGGTCTCAATTCTTCTTAGATGAGTTTTGGTAGCACATACTCAGGACAGCGCTCCATAGGTGAGGATTGGGCGAAAAAAGAAACACAGTAAATTGTTAGCTTAAGACATGCTGGCGAAGAGTTGGTTAGGCATCATTTCCAGGTAAGTGACTGTTGTGTTCCAGGGCAAGCGGTGGTCAGCAACATGGATATGGACTACGGCGTTTAGTGATGTGAATCGCTTGACATTTGCGTTTCGTTGAGTTTGAGTCGCAATTTAGTGTACCAGGGCGTAATTTCGCTCAAGTCGTTACTTTCAATTACTCCGTTGCTACTGCTGTTGGTACTTTCGCCAAGGCGTTGCCCAACATTATTATCGATACTCTTCAAGCAATACTTAATATGATTAATAAGTTGGTGAACATTTTGGGCACACCAGCTCTTTTAATACACTCTGCACTTCAGATAACTCTAAAAATGCTCAATAGGTTGTACTTCGGCAATATTTATTGGGTTGTTTACTTTTTCTATAAAAGTTATGCGTTCCTCCTTTAAATCTTGGATAACTTCTTTTAGTAAAAAAAAGCTCGCTAGATCCAACCAGAAGACATAATAACTATTTGGATAGTTGACTTTAGTAAACGGTACGTTATGGTAACGTTTCTCTATTAATAGTGAAGGCAGATTAGTGTATCAATGGGGAATTTAATCCTTTTGGGCACATAGCTATTCTTATACCAAAACTCAACAAACTTAGCTTTTGTTTTAATTACTTTTGAAGGCTCCATTCCTTGAATACATCCGTCATTTCCATTAATGTTTGAGAGGACAAACATAAAATAGGATTCGTCATGTAAAACAACCTCGAAATTGGGGAATTTTCGAAAAAGTTAACCCCATTTTGTTTTCCCTGCTAAAATTTGTTGGTCAGATCTTTTTGGAATTGCTTTTTTTTCTGTATCAGATTTCCATTCTTTCTTTTAGTATATGTTTTGATCTTGCTGTGAATATATCGAAATATATATATCGAAATATTCCTTTATGACATTTAAACGATTTCCCGTAATTAACGTTTTTTCGTTTAACATTTTTCTTTCTTTCTGCAACCAAATTACTCTTGAAACGTTGTAAAAGGGAATAAACTGTTTCCTTTGCAATATATTTTCTTTGCAAAAATTAACGAAAACCACGATTTATTATCTTCGTAGAATCTGCTATATACAGCATGTCAAAACAATTTTACTTTCGAATAACTTTATTCGAAATTTGTAGCAGTCACAAGAAAGAAATCGGTATTTATTTTTAGATATTTGATATGGTGTCAACCCAATAACTTTGTTGCGGTAGAATACGAATCTTAGGTATATCTATATCCGTATCCGATGTAGAAATCGAGCCTAAAGACGAAAATTCCGTCGTGGCCTTTATTAACCCATAAAAACTGGGCAAATGACATGTTTCCAGGGACCGGAATTATTGAGTAACGTTAAATTTTTATTGGCAGTTCCACCGTTTGCGAGAAGTGAAACAAAATGGAACTGGATGGGACGACTGACGCCGTTGTTGCAGCAGTAAGAGCAGAAAGAGACAAGATCCGGGCTTTAAAGGGACGGGCTTAGAAGTCGAGATGGCTGCCGGATGCTTTATTATTTTAAATTTTATAACGCCTTCAGATCGGCATAAAACAAAACTGTCAATTTACGGTGCTAGGCGGATATTTAAGAAGGCGAACTTCGGACAGATAATAATAGAACGGTGGAATGGGGAAATGGAAAGGTGGTAAGATGATTCGCGAGAAACGGCACCAACTTGGTTTTGATGAAAGGGAGGGAGAAGCGGTATGGGTACACTGTAAGCTTGAGATATTGCGCTAGAACGAGTTTATAGGTATATAAATAACGAGTTACGGATAAATTGTAAGATATTCTCTTTTCGTGGAAGTAGCTCGACTTCAAGTTAAGGAAAGTTTATCAATTAGACGCTGAACTAGTGGGTGTTGAATGACAAATGGGAAAATGTTTCTTTTTGTGGAAGTATTCCGTATTTGGGGTAAGAAATATATTAATTTAAGTTAGCGACACACCTGAAGGATTGTGTGAATTCTCCAATCAGTATTAGGTGTATGAATTTTTTTTTATTCCCAAGTTTATTGTAATCAGGTATAATATTATAGCTATGGGAAACATCCTTAAATAAGGTTTATTATTATGGTTATTATTATAAACAACCGACACAACTTTCTGCGCGTCAATCGAAGTTAATAAACATAAAAAGTTCTAGCTCGTTAAGTTGAGTTATTGCGTTTCATATTTGGCTCGTTGGTTGGAGTTATGATCGCTGGCGCCGCGGCCATAACAAAACGGTATAAAAATCATTCCTCTTCTTTTACAACCCAGCGAATAAACTTAACTGCTACTATAAATGTTCCAGAATTAATGGATTTGCTTTTCTTCGTCCTTTACTCCGGTTTCGACTGTTTGCGAATGACGAGCGGACGATAATATAAAATTCGTCTAAAATTAGACACAACTGTGGTCGGAAGTATGTCTCTCTAAAAAGGATCAAATTGTGAATGCGAAAGTCATGAATGCCAAATTAGCCTAAACGTTCTTTATTGTTTTCGGCTAGCTTTCGCGTTTAAATCCTGGCAAATCTCGCAGATAAATTGCTATAATTAAGCATATAGTATTTATGAGTAGTTTTTATGTAACGTGAATTGTGATAGCGGTTATTGCATTATCCATCATAATTCTATATAAAGGGCGATTTAGTTTTTATGTTTAGAATATCACCTATAAAGTTGAGAAATGTACATTTGTGCTAACGTGCTTCACAAACGTTTCCGCCTGAACTACATTCTACACAGTCGTGTGGAGAAAATTATACAAATAATAATTATAATAATAATTTTTTTTTTTAATGTGTGGTGGGTGCTTAGTTGCAGTGACTCCGTAAGCTGTATCGCTTGTCTGGCTATCACTGCAACTCTCGCGGTGTAGTTTTGTGTGTGTAAGTTGTGTTTAATTGGCTTTGTGACAGCATCATATCGCCTTTTATGAAGCCGCGCTGTTAATCAGTTTGCTCCCAACAGCGATTGGCAAGTCGATCCGGGATTAAACTCTCTGAAAAAATGTCACCGTCCTTCCAGAGAATTGAACCCCGGCGCCTATCGTCCTCCCACAACGATAGTCAGCCGCCTAACCACTGTGACGATCGACCCGTTGTGTTTTGACTACATTCGATTACATTAATAATTTCATTAAATATACCGAATACATACACCCCCAATGAGTATGTGACATGTTATTAGATTATGGACAATGTAATAGGAATTCTCGAGAAGCAGCACGCGTGTATCGAGAACGATTGCCAGAACGTGCTCATCAATCACATATGACTTTCAGTAACGTGCAGTCGAAAATGAGAACCGGATCCTTTCCTAATAATGTACAACATAGGAACCATCGACCAAGTGTTAGAAATGAAGAAAACATTATTAACGTTTTGGCCTACGTGGGGATAAACCCTCACGTTTCTCTTCGTGTTCTGGCAGCAGAAATTGGAATTAGCAAAACGATCGTACTCACAATTTTAAAAGCACACAGATATCATCCATCTAAAATTCATCTAGTTCAAGGTTTGACACCCAACGATTTTCAAAGAAGGCTTGACTCTGTTGCACGCTTACATATTTTAGCAGAAGAAAATTTAAATGTTTTCAACTACATATTCTGGAGACATGAATGTCGCTTCCACAATAATGGCATTGTTAACAAGCACAATGCTCATTACTGGTCGAATCAAAATCCACATTGGATGCAAAAAGCGCGCTTCCAGACAGTGTGGGGAATCAATGTCTGGTGTGCCTTTTCAACGGCTATGTAATTGGTCCTTATTTTTATGAGGAAACTAACTGGACAGCGTTATTTAAATTTTCTGCAGAATGTTTTGCCAGGTTTAATGGAAAATATTCCTCTCGAAGATAGAAGAAGAATTCTGTGGTAACAAGATGGTGCTCCAGCTCACAATGCCCGTATTGTCATTGACTACTTAAATATGATTTATCCTGAGGAATGGATTGGTAATTGAGGTCCGATGCCTTGGCCTGCGCGTTCTCCGGACTTGTCTCCTCTTGATTTCTTTCTATGGGGTTATTTAAAGGAAATTGTACACTTTGAGCATACTATAAATTTGGAGGATTTGAAGAATAAAATTCTTTGAGATTGCCAAACAATAACTCGAGAAATGGTAATTTCTGCATGTAACAGAGCGTTAATGCACCGTATGGAGGTTTGTGTGCAGACCGGTGGCGCACAATTCGAGCACCTGTTGTAAATTTTTATTAATTAATTAATTATTAACAGAAAATAATATTAATTGTATGATTTATTGTCAAATATGTAGTTAGTAAAATACCTTTCGTTCAAAAAACGTTTCTCAGTAGTATTCCGACAAGTTTCTCAGTATTTATTAAAGAAAACTGCAAATGTAATTAAAAACCTATTCAGACAAAAGCTATTTGTATCTTTCTGGTTAATATAACGCTGCATTCAAAAATATAGGTTTCCATTAAAAAAACAAAAGTTGACCTGTAAAAGAACTTCAAGAC
This sequence comes from Holotrichia oblita, assembly GCA_023690525.1. Taxonomy (NCBI): domain Eukaryota; kingdom Metazoa; phylum Arthropoda; class Insecta; order Coleoptera; family Scarabaeidae; genus Holotrichia; species Holotrichia oblita. The sequence continues at coordinate 16,627,348 of CM043021.1, read as the reverse complement.
GATAAGCAAATGTAAAGCTGACTCTGTCATTTCTAGACTTTAAGAGGTAAAGCAACTTTTATTTGGAATATTTAATCGTAAATATACCAGGTGTGGAGTTACAGCCTGTAAAATAAAATCCGGCACACCCTGTATATATATATAAGTTTTCAATCATCATTCTGGAAGCCATTCTTCTATTTCTAAGCCTACAGCTGTAATACGTGGAGTGCCTCAGGGTTCCATTCTTGAATCTTTACTTTCTTTAAATTTCGTTAATGATTTACCCTCTTCTTTTCCTGTTAGTAGCGGAACACGGTTTGCTGATGATACTTCGATGGTGGTTTCTGGTGATAGTTTTCATGATATGTCAATTTTGGCTGATAGGTGTGTTTTATCTATGGTTGAGTGGTGCCAAAGCAATGGCTTGATTTTAAATGATGCAAAATCTACTGTTTTGTTTTTCGACACCTTAAAAAGGAATATTGATCTTCATCTGCTCTGAGTTTTTTCAATATTTTATTTTTATATTTTTATAAACATCAATCAAACGATCAAATAGAATATCGCAATCTTCATGTGCCAATAAGACGCTAGTGTCGTCTGCATATCTGGTCAAATAAACCTCACCACAGCGTGACAAAAAGTTACCGAGATCATTTGCATACACTATGAACATAAAAGACCCCAAAATCGACCCTTGAGGTACTCCTTGAATCAAATCAATTGAATCACTTAGGGTAAATTGATTTACTCTTGCTAGTTGTTGCCGATCACTAAAATATGATTTAATGAGAATAGGATGTCACACACAATCAAAAGCTCGGGAGTAATCCAAAAACAGACGCAAAACAGATGAACCATTATCCAGTGCACGTACTAAATCATAATGAAATTCGCTCAGGGCAGTGTCAACTCCCTTCCCCGTAACATACCCATGTTGATCAGTTGACAGTAGTTTGTACTTATAAAAGTAATCAGTCAACCGACGCATAAGAAGATATTTGAAATGACATCAACACCACATGAAGTAGATGATTTAAGAGTAGGTAGTTATAAGACTTGAAATCTTCTCAGCCGTAACAGGGCAACATTTTTATTTAAAAAGTTCATGTCCACTGTAAAATTTGTCGAATTGTTAAAAGAACCAAAATTAACATTAAGCTCATTTGCAACCTGCTTATCTGAAATTTTTACATTGTTAACAAAAAATTACAACTTTTCTCTCGACGTGGACTTACCCTGAATTCGAGAAAGTGTATCCCATATCGCTTTATTCTTATATGCTTATATTCTTCTAATAAAGACAAATACAAGTTTATATGAAAGACAGATAAATGTTGTTTTGTATTTTTGTGTTTTTTATTTTTATGCCGCAAATGTCTACATAAGGAGTTTGGATTCAAATCCAATAAAATTAAACCTGTGTAGATGATTGTATTAAATTATCCACCTATAGGTATCCAATCTATTTTTCTTACTCCTCACTATACTACGAAGTTGCAAACTTTCCCCTTGATACTAAACCCCATCACCCACTGCCTAAACATGACAAAAGACATAAATCCAGTTTGACAAACCATAAATTCATCCAACGAGTTTTATATTTACTCTTATATATATTTTCAGTGTCAGATATATCACAACCATCATAAACATTAAAGCGACCCTACCTCTTTTAAGACAATCAATCTAGCAGATTTTAGGTCGTACGACCCCCCGTATAACTCGCACGTTTACCGAATCCCTACCCCTATAGTTTCCGAAAGAGCGTTCATTCTCTCCAACTGTGCACACAGAACAGAGGTTACATAAACTCGAACGACAAAAAAATCGATATTCGACTGAAGTACGTCGCTTCTCGTCATCGGCGGTTCCCGAATTGATAACTTATACATTCTCCCCGGGACTTGTTGAGAATAAATTTCGCCCATAGAACTTTTCCTTGAACACGCTACACGAGGAAAAACTTCCCGACGCGCCTGCTTTTCTTTTCTTTTGTGTCGCTTTTTTTGTGCGTGTAGCAGGGTGGAGACGTACGACACACGCACACAGAAAAGGACGAAAAAAAAACGTAAAGATGAAAAATTGTAGCAGACTTTCGTTTTTCATTGTCTTGGTGTATTGCCGACGTGGAATTTGTAAGAAGAGTGTAGGAAACTGGCGACAAGATTATCGTGGAAAAAGTGCCAGTGATTAAATAAGCTTGTTTCAATTTTAATTAAGAACGTCTACTGGAAGAAGAACTTAATTATGCGAACAAACTGTTGATCCGGATTTTTTTTTGTTTCGCTCTGCACCTTACAAATTATTTATGATACCTCGACAGAAATGTTGATTGAAAAATACATTTACACAGATTTGGCGGTTTCAACACGATAACTACAATACAAGAGATGACCTATTTACGAAACTTCATGTAAATGAACAATAGACCGAAATTTTTATTTCCGCTCCATTATTTGTTAACTAAGCCGATAATAAAGATAGCTTACGCAGAGGGCGCTGTAATCAGAGCGCAAACTTTAAATTTATTTGAATACGTGTGCTAATGAACGACGTAAATTAGTTCAGTGGAGTTGGGAAATTCCCTGGAGGGTACGTAGCTGTAGCATGCCAAAGCACAATTAAGATACTGCTAAATTGGTCGTGTATGTATTTATTAATAATAAATCGAGCTAACGCACTCTCTGACTCAACTAAAGTGTTGTATTTTATTAAACGTTAAATTACTACCGCACCTAAATTATATTTTTTACATCGAATAAAAGGTTGTAATTACATTTTGGCGTGTGTTTCTTGTTTTTCTCGTATAACGTTATTATTATTCAATTGTGTAATAATTATTTAAACGTACTCGAACAAGCGAATCTGATCATTGTTAGAGTTATCTTCGAAATCACTTTTACCTAGAAATTCAAAAATGTCATTTATTATTAATTAAGCTTGCAGGACGTTTAGATTTCACCATTTAAATTGTTTCTGCACTGGTGTTATAGTTCAAATTCAATAACAAATCATTGATGTCGATGATGAAAAGCAGGAGTCCCATGTTTAAGCCCTGAGGTACACTAGACAATATAAGAAACTGATCTGAGTCATAACGAGCGCAAAACCGGAGAGCAGAAGCCAGAATGATTTGATATTCAGTTTTACACAGATAAGTAATGTAAGCTGCCTGTATTTTTGCCAGAGTTGTTCATGAACTCTTTTAAATTCTTTGTCATAATAACTCGAGCCTCGAGCCATTTGAGTCGGTTACTGTGTTAAGTTGGTGTAGATTCTAAGCTTGTATAAACTGATTAATAATCACCCATCGCAATGATATTTTTGTGGAGGAGATGTATCTCCAAAGCATTGTGATCAAAAAATATTTCATAATCATCATCAGCTGCCAATATCTGGATTGTCAAACTGCTTACGAAATAAGCATCGATAGAAGAATGCAGGTTGTTGTAGATCTATTCCCTGCCGGACTAGAGATCACATGGATTGAGAGCAAGATAACGGATGTTGAACTGTTCTGTGAAGCAGAGATAAAAACGCGGACATGAGCATCAAGAGATGGACAGCTGCAGGATTGAATAGGCTACCGCCGGAAATAGTCAAGATTGTGATAGGCTGTTCACCCTATTGGATTCTAGAGACATTAATTAGGAATAGGCTAGTAGCAGAATTGGAGACAAAAGGCGGCCTCATTTAATTTGGGTTCTGTAGAAATAAGTCCACTATCCAGGTCATGAAAACAGTTGTATAAACTGCAAATGAGTACCAAGGTATGTGGTATGCTCTGCTGACCATTGACGTCAAAAACGGGTTCGATAGCCGCAGTGGTTACGCGGCTGACTATCGTTGTGGTGGGACGATAGGAGCCGGGTTTCAATTCTCTGGAGGGACAGTGACATTTTTTCAGATAGTTAAAATCCGGATCGACTTACCGTTCGCTCTTGGGAGCAAAATGACTAACAGCGCGGCATTATAAAAGGCGGTATGATGCTGTCACACAAGCCATTTGAACACAATTTGCACACACAAAACCACAGCACCTAAGCACCCACCATACATAAAAAATATACAGCGTGTCCCAAATCGGGTGGGATTGCATGGGCATCTTTTTTATTATTGAAGACAGGGATTTGTTTAAATAGGCAATGTTTTGCAGTTTTATGTGTTGATCTAGAATCTGTTTGAAAAAATTCGAAATTTCGAACCATTCAGAAGTTATGTTTAAAAAATTTAAAATCGCCATGTTCTTCTAAGTCAAATATCTCCGTAAGTATAAAGGTTACGAAGAAAAGTTTAATATAAAAAGCAATATGCTCGATAGAAGCAATTCAAAATCAATATCAAACAGAAATTCAAGATGGCGGCTTTCTTAAGTTAAATAGGCGCCATAAGATATTACTTGCACTAGATTTTAAAAAGTATGGTGAATTATTCAGTGAGGAATCTTACGATATTTTTTGTTCATTTATCAAGTGCTATAAAAATTCTCGTCTTGCCAGCCAAACTTATTTAACTAATTTTCCGGATAGAAGGCAACCAAACATCAAAACATTCAAACGACTAGACATGAATATGCAACGGAATGGAAGTTTGAAAAAGTCAATGAAAACTAGGGAAAATAATTTAGTATTCGTACAAGATCGTAACCGTCATGGTGTATTATTAACATTTGCTTCTGTTGCGGCTAATCCAAGTATCTCAACTCAAGAAAGAGAAGCACAGGTTAATGTATCCAAATCTCTAGCATCAATAATTTTTAAAAAGCACAAGTTTCGCTCTCATGCGTTATGTGTTGCCCAAACTTTAGAGTTATGGATATATGAATCTTATTTCTCTAATTGCGGAGTATTTAATCGACATAATCAACACTACTGGTCTAAAGAAAACCCGCACGTTGTAGTTTCACGTCGAAATCAAGTTCGATTCGGTTTTAAAGTACTTTGTGGTATAATGGGAAGTCATTTAACTGGACCTGTGATTTTCGATGGAACGTTGACTGCTCGGCGGTATTTGGAAATTATTGAAACAACAGTAGAAGATTTTGTAGGTGACTTACTTTTGGCAGATAGGATTGCTGTGATACCAGCAAAATGAATGTCCAGCCCACAATTCCTGAAATGTAATAACTTATTTAAATGACCGATTTGAGAATAAGGTTATTGCTACCAACAGCACTATTGGCCAGCCAGATCAGCAGATTTATCACCTCTTGACTTACGGTTACGTGAAGTATTGGCAGTGAATGCTGATGTTCCACAGGGATCAGTTTTGGGTCCCGTGTTATGGAATACAATGACAACATAGTCTATCTATATCTTGGCTAACCTGTTCTCTTAATTTAAAAGGTACAGTATATGCTTTATGAAATACAGGAGTGACATTTTCTTTCAAAATTATTTCACCCTTAAAATGCTTAATCGTTTGACCTGGCAGATCAGAAAGTACACACGGATATTTAGCTTTAATTAAACGGACTACTTGCTGATTACCACTGGCAGAAGCGAGTCGCACATCAATCCTGGCAATATATACATTCCTCCAATCCGGAATCAACCCATCCACGATCGACCCATCAATCATCAAAATATCCTTCTGGGTTTAATGATTATTAATTCAAGACCACGCTCTTTTACGTCACAGGAACGCCTCCCCGAAACATCAATGGTTCCTAAGACATTAATGCTGTTACCAGTAACCGATACTAGTTGAGTTGATCTAGTTGAGGTTTTGTTCAATGACTTATTTAAAAAAAAAATTAAATACTTATCGTTACTTAGCACAGTGTGACACATGGTTTATCGAACGTTCCTTCGTACAATTTGTTTGGCTGGTGGATGCTTCCAGTTCTTCGCTTACAGCCTTGACCTGCTTTCCTCGACTCCGGCTTGCTGATCTTCTTCGATGTCCGCTCCTTGAACGACAACAATGCAATGTGTGTGCAATGTGACCTGTCTTCTGACATTTATAGCACGTCCACTTCTCTGCTGGGCATCGTCTCGCTGGATGGTTTCCTCCACATCGACCACACCGATCACTTGAGCCTGTACGATGGCTCCGGCTTGTTGAGCTCGGTGGTTGCTGCCTTGCCATTTCGCGTGATATTTTATTAATAGCACCTTGGTTCTCTAACTCGGCCAATTCCTAATTTACTGCTATGTTACTCGCTTGCTCGAAGATTAACTTCTTCTTTTAACAAAATTGCCCTCAATTGTGGCTCTCGGATGCTAAAAACTAAACGATCCCTTAACGCTTCGGGTAAAAACGATCCAAATTCACAACTCTGTGTCTTTGCCTTTAATTCTACAATATATTCTCTGCAATAATATTATTTTTGAGCGCATAATGTTTGGATAGAACCCCTATGAGATAATCGTAAGGTTTAGTGGCTGGATCCACAGGTACCATTAACTGCTTTAGCGTTGAATAAGCCTCTTGACCGATGAAGGTTAACAAAAATGGTACTTTTTCGTTTCTTCTACACTGTTTAATACCAAAAATTGTTTTAACTTCTTCAGATCCCGGAGCATACGCTACGTTTTTTACACACAGATTTTTCAACGTCTTAGTTTTCCGACATCCTCGTCGCCAATTTGTTATATTTTGGGGTAAAATGAAACATCCAAGATTCGGATATTAGCGATACATATATTCAATATTATTCAGACATTCATTACCGTATATATAATATACATAATAAACATCACAAAGTACCTTTACGAAAATAGGCATGAAGATCGTCAACAAGCAACACTACAAGCTATATACATAGAGCGACTGACAGAGAAAATGGGAGCTCGAAAAGACAAAGGTGCTATTGACAAAGAGGCTGATAGGGTATATATTGATGAATGGATGACATGTAAGTAGGTATCGGAAAATAAACTATTTTTTGACACAAGTCTTGTCTGGTCATGGGTCTTACCGTGCGTTTGCTAAGGTATAAATAAAGATACCACCAACGAGTGCTTGTAGACACTATTGAGCACACTATTTTCGAGCACGTCAGGGGCGTTGAATCCAGAAAACACCATTTTATATATTGAACTTTATAATTTCTAATTAATCCAATTATAACGCTGGCTAAAATGCAACTGATTAAACAAACAAATTTCCCCAATAATTTTGGAAAGGTGTCGAAGGTTCTAATTGTTTTTAGAAACGAGGAAACAGTCAGACCATGATTGATGGTGGCATCTCAAGTAAACTTGTATTGTTGACTGGCAGATAAGAAACTAACGCATTGGATGTCGGATATCTTTCTGTATAGTCAATGTTTTAATTGATCAGTGATACATGATGTATACTCTAGGAATTGTTTTACAGAGAACAATTTGAGAAACGGTAACTATGAACGATATAACCTAGGACGTTTTAATCCTGTGTAATGCAGTCAAAATTATGTTCCCAATTTCCGATCCTACAGTACTACTAAATTTCATCAAAATCAAAATTTGTAACTGGATGATATCCCTTTCTAAATGCTTGCTTTGATATATAACACAGAATGTATTCGAGCAGTACAATTTATTGTTACTGTTTAAGAGCATCAGCTTAAATGGGACAGGCCTGGTATATTGTTCGCAGCATAACTCATCAACGCAATATAATTCAGTCTGTTTATTCGTATAATACAAGCTTAATAATAAATACCTCATCGTTGATCCGCTTATTTCCGTATGCAGATTTCTCGGGCGTAAAATATAAACTTCAGACCGGTATGTATCTAAATTCTAAACTAGAGAGACTATTGTGCTCAAACAATAAACAAGCACTTATATTGTATATGTATGTGGGAACAACGTGTATTCTCAACGTTGTTACTATTATTCCCTTATTATAAGGCTTAGTAAAATATTAATAAGTGAGAATACAAACAATTATTGATAATAAGGTGAAATAGATTATTGATTCATAACTTTAGAACCCTTTCTATATAACTGTAGTAATTCCTTCCGAAACAATCTAATTTAATTTCCGATTCTGTTTGATCGTGTTCTGGTAAGAGAATTTCTGAAAACAATAGACATTAATATATTCATATTGTTTCGATTTAATTTCTTTTAAAGTTAGTACAACTCACTTCGTTTCTCACTTTTTAGAGCAGGTGACTTACGACTTTTACTGTAACATTTTGTGAACCTACTTTTTATTAATTCCACTTGCCTTTTCATCCTCGTTTGATATAATATAATTATGTACAGGGTGGCCAACTAAAAATGTTGCTCGGCCATATTCCAGGAACGGTTTATAGTACAACTTTGGGAAAAAATATTACTAGCTAAAGTGACCCCGGGAAACATCTGGAAATTATTTAGAAAAGCGTAGGATGACCGCTAGAGGGCGTAACTGATCACCAAAAATTTTAATTCTTAGTTTACGCAAAATTTACCAACTTAAGGTCTATCATAAATATGAAAATCAGAATCTACTGAAAATTTTGCATATTTTACATTGGACAACTTTTTTGTATTTTGCCAATTAAGGGGAGAGGAGGAGGGGAAACTCTGTATTGAAGGAATGTTTATAACTTCGGTTCTGTCGAACCGAATTTTGCAAACTTAGTCTCATTGAAAGCAGCATTAATCTTACAAATTGGAACCGATCTAATATGTTACGTGCTTGCTAGAGGGCGCTGTTTAAACATACATTTTTGACAACAAATTTAAAAAGTAGGTCAAATTACCAACAAAACAGCGAAAACCAATACGAAGATATCTTCAGAAACGTTTGGATGGTAAAAATTTCTTCTATTTTAAATTAATTGTTCTACTTCCCGTCAACCGAATTTAGCAAATTTGGTCTTATTAGATAGGATTTTCATTGGCCTATGTTTCCTGATTCAAACAGTTTAATATAGTTTCGTTCATTACCGCTAGAGGGCGTTAAGGAAATTTAAACATGTAAATTTTAGGATTTTTGAAAAGAACAGTGCATGGAATGTTATATTTATGCTCATACTATAATATTATGAATTGAAAGCTTTAGATTTTAGTGAAAAGCACAACGGTATAATTAAAATAAACAACGCAGAAAAACAACAAAAAAGAAAACAGCATAATAAAGTTAATATTAGTGGCGGCCTAAATCTTGAAGTTGTCTCCTATTATTTTCAATGCAAATATTCACTCTACTACAAGTGGAGAGAACTACAATCTCTATTTCTGTCTTAGAAATACTTTGAACGATATGTTCCCTATTCCCACAACCAAGTTGTAACAAGCAGTAGATTGCGTTGCAAAAATAAGATATTTTTTTCGCCCCCACAAATAAAAATCTAAACAAGTCAAATTTGGTGTCCCGAGTGGCCATGGAAATAAACTGGCGTGTTACATCCACCAGCACGGGCCAGAAAATTGCGAATATTTACGGAGGAATGCACAGCACACTCATCATATTGAAAAACATAATGTTGCTAATCGCTAGCGACATGTCTTCTATCCTGTTCTCTTTAACGTCCTCTAGCGGTGACAGAAATAAAGAAAATATTAAACAATTTGAATCACTAGCAGTAGGTTTAGGAAAATCTATGATAGTCCATTTTTTGGCCGCCAAGTATTCCACGCACTGTTCTTTTCAAAAATCGTAAAATTTACGTATGTAAATTCCATTATCGCCCTCTAGTGGCGACGGGCAAGGTAAAATTAAACAGCTTCAATCGCTAAACATAGGACAATGAAAATCCTTTCTAATAAGACCAAATTTGCTAAATTTCGTCGACGGGAAGCAGAATAATTTAAATTTACAGAAGAAATTTTTACCATCCACACGTTTCTGAAGATATCTTCGAATTGGTAAAAGATAGCGAAATCCGGTTTTCGCTGATTTGCTGGTAATTTAGCCTACTTTTTTAATTTCTTGTCAAAATATATGTTTTCATTTAATATTTTCGAGAAAAAACAAAATTCCCGAAAAAATTTAAACAGCTCCCTCTAGCATGCATGTCACATATTAGATCGGTTTCAATTTGTAAGCATTAGATTGGAGGGTTAATTCTGTTTTCAACGAGACTAAGTTTCCAAAATTCGGTTCAGCAGAACCGGAGTTATAAACTGTCCTTCAAACCAAAGTTTCCCCTTCTCTCCCCCTCCCCCCTCTTTTGACAAAATACAAAAAAGTTGTCCGACGTAAAATAAGCAAAATTTGTAGTAGATTACGATTTTCATATTTATGATAGACCTTAAGTTGGTAAATTTTGCGTAAAATAAGAATTAAAATTTTTGGTGATCAGTTACGCCCTCTCGCGGCCATCCTACGCTTTTCTAAATAATTTCCAAATGTTTCTCGGGGTCACTTTAGTCAATAATATTTTTTTCCCAGAGCTGTACTATAAACCGTTCCTGCGTTATGGCCGAGCGACATTCTTAGTTGGCCACCCAGTACATAAAACACAGATACAAACGGTAACTCAAATTTACCATTACTACTAAAATTCTTTATTAATACGAAGCCAAAATCGATAGTTTCATCTGTATCTGTAAGGGGGCAACACAGCTGTTGAGGAAAACATATCTGTCGTCGAATTTGCTCAATATTTTCTAAACGTCTTTTTTATCGTGTACCTCCGTTATCTCAAAGCAGACAAGGGTGGAACAGAAAGAACAACACGAAAAACACAACCGTGACTTGTCACTTCATATATCGACGACGAGATGACATTTGTCGAACGACCGACGAAAACTTTTTCTCAATCGACCTACCATCAATCTTCGCGGTGTCCTTTAATTGCACGGGAAATTCCCCTCTGGTAGAGAGAAAAGGACGAAAAATGAGGCAGATATACGACGTTATTCGTATACATCTGTCAAGAGGACGTTTGCTCTTATATTACCAAAAATGGTCGCTGTGCTCTTCCACGCGATGCCTTGTACGTCATTAATTACGATGGTGAAGCTCCTTAAACTACGCCAAGGCGTACTGCGAATTGACTAATTATGCGGGATATTTCAATTCTTGCAGTTGGTATTAAGGAAAATTACACGGCTGCTGCATTGCGACTGTTGCTAGAATTGCTGTATTCCGTACGATTTAATTAAGTGTAAGATTTGAATAATTTTTATCACCTGCAAAAGTAGCTATGTCGAAATAATTAGAATTCATCTATTTTATTCCGTATTTTTTTTTATTTCTGTTTTGCATCCAGTTTTTCTTTTTATCGATTCCTTTCATGAAAGTTCGCTCAGCAACATCAACGTTGCCAGAGATAAAATATTACACACATTATTCCTTTTGCTCTTATAATTCTTACTTACGAAATACACGCGTATTTACTGCAAAATATAATCTTAAATTGCTTGACTTGTTTCAGTCCTTTATGTTCCAGTGCTGTATTTACTTTTCCAGCTCGTCTCTATATTACCATTATTTTGGTTTCATTTCTGTTTATTTTTAGTTGACGTATTTTACAAGCCCTCATTCCATATTTGTAAGTTAGTAGGGCGTGCAGCTTTTGCCAAACTTCTAGGTTTCGTAGCTGCTAGCATTTCCCAAAATTAAAAAGAATAGGAGATTTAGTTTAAATTCAGGAAATCATGTACATACAAGCGGAAGTTAAAATTTCTTTGAATGCAGAACTGAGTTAACGTTTTTATTTTAACAGCTTGACAACACTAGATGTAACTTGGTAAAGCTGTAATATTGCCTACATTGACTGCATAACTTCATTATCAACTATTATTATTTATTTAATTGTAAAAAAATGTGTTTCTAATAGATGTGGGTTGTTGTTGTTGACACAGTTTGAATCAAACTAAATGCATTACAATTTTATTAATTATTAAATTAAAAATAATCTGTTATTGTGTATAGATATAATAAAAATCAAATCACTGACAATTGAATTTGACAGTTAAAAGGTTTAAGTTTTTGTACTTTGTTTTTATATAATTCTTGCTTTTTGTTATTTGTTTAGTTTCTTTTTACATAATTTATTTATTTATTTTTGTTTATTTCATCTGAGCAATTTCATGATGATGATATTAAGTTTTGTAATGTTTAAATGAGTCGATAGTCACAGTAGTTAGACGGCTGCCTATCGTTGTGGCGGAACAATAGGAGTCGGAGTTCAATTCTCTGGTAGAACAGTGGCATTTTTCTCGAAGAATTGGATTTCGATTGATCTACATCCGCTTGTCGCCTCACTATGAACGTACCTTTATCTTGTTTAAGTCGCTACGCTAGTCTCGTCGCTTGTCGGTGTCTTTGTCGCCTCACTAAGGGTCATATTTATAGTTCATGCTTGAGGTCGTGCCGATGCTTGAGCACGCAATTTTAACGTAAATGTCATTACAAATCTGTCAAAATCGCGTGCTCAAGCATCGACATAACCTCAAGCACGGACTATAAATATGAGCCTTAGTACCACCCACACACACATAACATTATCCACAATGCAGGCTCCGTTTTCTACATGGTTCTTCGAGCCGGATATGTCAAAATCCAAGACTGTCTAAAATTAAGGAAGCGTGTGGATTCCACTCAAGATCTTTGCATGTCCTTTCTTTATATTATATATTTTATTGCTTCTTTATTTGTGTTATAAGGGTATCAGAACTCGAACAGTTAGATAGAAAACATGAGCAATCAAGTCTCGATTAACACCTTTTATCAGTTGTTTGGACACATTATATTTATACAAAGCAAATTTAGTAAAATGAATGACATTTTACCCGATTTTACAGACTTTTTCTTTTGGTTTTCCTCTTTTGGCAATTGCTTTTCCGTATTTGTCAAATGATTTTCTCGTTTTGCAAACGTCAAATTTGTTTGTCAAATGAGATTCTTCTTTTGTCAAATCACTTTCCCGTTATGTCAAATGCTTTTCCCCTATTATTTATATTACATATGTTATACATATTTAGAGGGAGTAAGGGATTTATTTAAATATTCGATAAATTTAAAGTTTCATTTCTCTGTAAACAATCTGGTAAATAAGACTCCATGTGTTGTATATAATGTACACAGTTTTGTGAGGTTATATTATGAACTGCGTCGTATAGTTCATTTTCGTTCGCCGATTGAGCTCTTCGTAGAATTCGTTTCCATTTGCTGTAGAGTTCCTCAATGGGATTTAAAAATGGGCTACAAGCAGGTAGAAACACTGGCAAATGACCATGAGGACTAATGAGGGCCAATAGGGCCTCATCATTTCGATGGAACCTAACGTTGTCCATAATAAGATGTGCTCCTTCTACACCGTCCTGATGTAAATGGTTAATTAATGTTGTAAGAAATTCCGAAAAATGAACTGCATTGTAGGCCATGTTTTGTATTTGAAACACATACAAGGAATTCATGTTCAGGCCACAGCAACAGAATAATTGCGTCCTCTTAATTGGGCTTTTATTTTTGATGCTCGAGTATTATTAATAGACCTTCCATAGGAAACTCTCGAGTTCACTTGTATACCATACGCATCAATAAAATAAATTTTCTCTCTTTCCAGCATAATTCTATTGCAATGCACGGCATAATCAAAACGAGCTTGAATTATTTCTGGTATATGTCTTATTTCAGGAACAAATGACGTTCTTTTAAAAGAGCAGTGGAAGCTTTCAAGGACTCTATCAGTTGTCGACAATGATATTTCTTGAAGAAGTGGCCATTCGTTTAAATATTTTTCTTTCAACTGACGCAGAGTAATGAAGCAGTCCTCATCAATCCAGTCGCAAATTTTTTTTTTCTGAGCTAATGATAATTTTGGCTGTCGATGTCCAGCACTTACCTTTGCAACAGTATTAGTCCTCTTATAATAAGTTGTATACATTTTTCTAACGGTATTAGGTAAAACCCAAAATACACCAAATATTTAAGCACGTAAAATGTTTGCGAAACTCAATTGACAAATACGGAAACACATTTGACAAATAAGGAATTTCATTGACAAAATAACTCTACTAGTACAGAATCATCGGAAAAGCATTAGACACATTTTGAAAAGCAATTGACAAAAGTGGAAAAGCAAAAGAAAAAGACTGTAATAATGTTCAATTCGAAATCTCGGTATTACTCACCGATACAATGTCTCACGAAATCGAATCTTAATTATACTACGAATTCTGTAACGAATCAGCAAGATTCAAATTAATCTAGTAAAGTATCAAAACGGCCTATTAATTCAAAAGCATGATTGATTTTATACATCGTTAAGTAACGTCGAAAAACTGCATTATTTGAATTTATATTTAAAGGGAGAGGCTGTAGGTACCTCAATTCCGTGTCTATTTCCGACGAAAGTTATTCCTTGGCTTGAGAATTGTTAAATGAGCGATTTGAAAATAAACAATTTATTGTGCATAATCATATACGCGCACTCTTTAATTTAAGTTATGTCAAACGCAGCTCATACAAAACGTTACAATTTGAATTGGCATTTATGGTCGTTGCAGCAATTAGAATTACCGACGAAACGTTGGGATGATTTAATTATTTATTTAATTTGCATCAAATTAGATGCAACATCAAAGTGCGAGTGGGACTCTGTCACATCTAGTAACGTTAATGAATTATTTAAGCTAGAGAAATGACATGAAATCACATTTTTAAATCAGAGACGTGGGCAACTCGAGAAAACTAATGCGATGACCGATCATACGTCAACTAAATCAGAAATGAATAGTTTGATCTCAACAAGTCAGCAACATTGCAATTAATTGCAGCAATCAATCACATTTTATCTCTAGTTATGAGTTATGACTCTTTCCTAAAATTAGCAACACTTATCTTTAAATTGATTGGGAAAGAGTCACATAAATATATTTTTTTGATGGGGAGGGAGGGAGTGGGAGTGGGACCTTCTAACGTAGCGTCAGGACATGAACCAATGGGCGATATATAGTGACCTCTGAGGTATACATATATATAATGAGCAAGAATAGGTAATTTGATTCGAAATTCAAAATAAAATAAAATGTGCATGGAAGACACCTTCAACCGTCGGGAAGAATTACTACAACGTCACATAAAATCAAAAAAAATAAAATACATCACATATATCCAGGTAGGTCGTGAAAATCACAATTCAAATATTTAGACAAAGAATAAAAAACCTTAGACACTAAGTACTGTTTCATTAGCCGTCCCAACAACGAAACAGGCAAAATTTTAATAGCATCCGGGAGAACATTGAAACATAAGACACCATAATAATTTACATTGTCTCTGCTTCTGCTTAACCTCAGATAATTAAGTCTAATATTACATACCACTACAGCTTCTAGGATAATTGTGCTGATCACTACTTAGACTATGTTTATTTAAGTTATTCTTAACGTATAGTGTACACTACAATATGTACACATATGGTGTAGTTAGAGATCTAAAATTGTGTCTGCAGTCTGCAACATAATTGATCCCAGCAATCACTCTTATACATCTCTGTTGAATCCTAAATACCTAATAAGAAAGCAAAATAAATCATTCTCAGGTACTTTAATGATAGTTTGTTCGTCAAAGATCGTATTAGGAATAATTTAGTAATAAGTTTTTGCCCAAGTTGTCAATATGCGACTCCCAAGTTAATTTACTGTCTAACCACACACCCAATAGTTTTACAGATTGAGTGAGATTATTATCATTAACTTGTCGTAAGGTTAAGAGTAAACTTTTCAATTTAGATACATTCATACTTAGTTTGTTAGCTAGAAACCAGTTTTCAATGCTGTTTTACAAGTTATCAAATTTAACACTTAATTCCTCAAAAGAAGAGTCAAAATTTATTGCAGTGGTGACATCTGCAATTAACACGAAAGAGGATCACAGTATTGAATATCATTAATATAAATCAAGAATAAGCACGGGCCCAGGACAGAGCCTTGAGTTACTCTATCTTTTATGCACAATGTATTCGAAAGTTCGTTTTTGTATTTAACAAACTGAACCCAGTCATTTAAGAAGGACTGTAACAGATTAATGCTCAATTCTGAGAAATGATAGTTTTTCATTAAGGTTTCATGATTTTACACAATTTAACGCTTTAGTAAGATCATATAATTTCAGTTATTTGCTTTTGCTCGAAATTTTGTAACACTGTTGAGGTCAAGTTTTGAATAGCAAGGCTCGTAGAAAGGTTGTTACGAAAGCCAAACTGGGAAGGAGTATACAAGGAATTATTCTCAAAATAATTAGTTATTTAAATTTTCAAAATTCTTTCAAAGAGTTTCATCATTTATACATCCGTTATTGAAAACTGGTGTAATAGACGATATTTTGAGTGATTTCGGATAAATTCCTTTCGAAATAGACTCATTTATTAAGTTCGTGAAGGGATAAATTATGACGTTTCGTATGGTATTCAATATTTTGGAATTCATGCTATATGCATCTCTCCTACTTGATTTTTTCATGTTTTGAAATGTAGACCTAACTTCATTAAAAGTAACCCCACGGAAACTAAAAGACATATTAGGGGGAGTACTGTCAATAAGATAGGCAGAAGAAACGCTCTCCGTAGTTAGTAAATTATTAATGATACTATCAGCAACACCAACAAAGAAATTGTTCATGCTGTCAGCGTTAAGAAAGTCAGAAGATTTATGACGAGATTGACAGGAATTATGATATGTGCGCTGTTTTTATGGTCAGATATAAATCTATCGTGCGCAGAATCTTAAGCTCAGATCTATATTGATTTCTTAGAGACTTTACGCAATTATCAGGGAGGAGATTGGGATACATAGAACCAAATTGTCTGAACAAATTAAAGTTATCGTGTACAGAATACAACTCAGTTTCATAGCTGTAAACTGTTATCAAGCTATCCTGAAATTTAAAGTATAGGTATAAGATTCGACTATAGAGAAAATGCAAAAACCTAACTCTAAATACTCCTTGTCTAGTGGAAGCTAAGGAGAAATACAATTAATATACTCATATTTTTTTAAATAAGTCTTTGTACAGAGTTAAGTCTTGCTTTAAGGTTCGGCGATGCTTTGCTATATAGCCATATATAGTTAGTCCATAGTTGATTGCTTCTTGTACCAAAGGGTCATAGATTGTATACATAAATACTGGGCAAAAATAATGGGCAAACGGCTGCAATCTTGAAACCAATATGTTTATATATCTATCCCAGATGAAACGGCAATCAATTGTCAGTCCAAGGTATTTATAATTATTGACAATATGTGTTTGTATCACAGATGCGATCAAGATCTTTTGGCAGGTTGTTGTGTATGGTCTCCAAGATTAATTGCTACTGTATATTGTAAGTGAGGTGATCTAATGTGTAGAAGATTTGTTTTGGCGGTATTTATTGCGAGTTTTTTATTGTGCGACCACATTAAAATCGATTTTTGGCGAGCGAACTGTTTACTAAAGCAACGACCCATTCTATTTTGGCGGTCTCAAACAACGAACTGTTCACTCATTTATGACGTCATAGAAGCAAACTGGTTCGTCAAATAAGCAAACCGCTCGGTGATGTGTTTGGTGTTTATGGTTTGTTTACGTTTCATTACCGCCATATTATTCCTAACCTACTGGCACCAGGCTTTATCCTTTTGTGTTTACTTTTTATTTAATATAAAATGGAAGGTATGGACACAAAATACACAGTAGATCCTATAAATTTAAAATGTGAAATCATTTGTCTCTTGTCTAATATTCATATATCATTTTGTGCCGTCTTATATGTTTGTTGAATTATTCCACAGAACATAATAATTTAAAATTGCATCATTAAAAAAGTTGTTTAAAACGTATGTGTATGTCGTATGCATTCAATGTAAGAATTAGCTAGACAAATAAACGCACGATACATCGGATACCTGTTAAGACCAAAGTAAAATTTAGGTTAGAACGCGTTATGTTTACACAACAAACGCCATCATACCGAACACTGCGTTTTGGCGTTCTCTCGTATGTATGACGTCACGAGCGAACGTACCATCAACCGTGCTTATAAACAGTTCGCTCGCCAAAAATTGATTTAAAAATCTATTAAATTCGTTTCGAAGGTTTGCTGTGGCTCTCTAAATCAGAATGACACGAAATAATTAATGTATCTCCCGCTTATAAAACGTAATCATAAATGGAAAAACATTTTCTTATGTCGTTTATATATATCAAGTAGAGAATTGAGCCGAAAATGCTACCTTGGGGGGACTTCGGCCAAAACGTATCAGTTTTGTCTCCAACATGTAGACCTAGTTTCACCTTAAAAGCACGATTACTAAGGTAACTCTTACCGTTCATGCATAATCTATTCATACATGCATTGCCATAAATAAAAAGCATCATTCACTGCTCCACACTGAGCAAACTCCCAAAGGTGATGTTCATCTACAACCCAAGCAAGTACCACAGTTGCTCATGTTACTGCAAACAGTCAAATTAATCAAATACTAGTGGCATCAGTATCTATCCAATGCAGCGGGTAGTTGGCATCATTGCAATGTTATTTTAGATAGTGGTTCTTAATTACAAACAATCATTTCAAAAACTCAATTTGCAAAGGTAGTAGGTTATGTAAAAGTGATTGTCTACATTCAGTGACAGCAGAAGATTCAATTTACGACAAATGTATACTTAATAAATCTGTTCTACACTTCACGTTATCAACATATAGCGCTATACCCACACAACGCAAATTACCACTCGCGAGGGGAGTTTTACGACGAAAATCTTAGACGGCTGTGAGCGAAGATTTTCGGAAATTACATTAAAAGCTCCCGGATTATCTAAATAAATTAATCAATCCGGTAAGTTAACATTGTTCCGGTAAATTCTGGAGAACTGACGTCAGAAGCACATCAATAAAAAGCTGCCTCCCAGAATAATTTCGCGTCGGCTCCGGTGTTCTTAAGTACGTTTCGACCATGTTTTTTATTCGCATCTAAAACTCCGGGGTGCTGCTTAAACATAGTTTGGAACCATTATTTTGTTAATCCTTTTGCGACGCTCAACAAGAACTTAATTTAATGCTTCTAGATGCTGTCTCCCGTTGTTATAATGCTTAATTAATATTTTACTAATCTCATATGTTTAGTAGGTCTTATTTTATGCAACGAAAAGGATTTACTTGAATTTGAGAGTGGCAAGGCCCATATTTATATTTGAGAGCTTTTAGTGCTTTCGTGATATTGCATTCCAAAATATGAGGAGTACATATAGCTTACATACAATCACGTAAGCAGTACTTTATATACAAAGACCTCAAGCTCCCTAATTCTTTTCTACCTCCGTTAAAGAATAGAGCAGTTGACTTTCAGTAGGTGGGTAAGAACGAAGAGATTCAGGAAAGATTATAGCTTGCACATATTTAATTGCAACCTCTACGGATTCTCCCCCTTGAAGTTAAATTAGAATGGCAACGCTTCCTGTTACGGTAAGTCCCGGCGCTCTAATTTGCTCAGGCAGGCCTTTTATGGCCCGTTAAGGGGTGTCCTGATAAAACAAACGGTCACCTAACCCTATTATTTGAATTAAGGTTGAGCTGCGTTACGGTGCGCCTTACTTAAAATGTCTTTTTTGTCGGTTGTTTTAAGGAGGAACGTTTGCGACCGTATTACGCCCAAGCCAGATACGTAATTGGATTGGTCTTAAAGCTAATCTGTCCGAAAGATATGGAAATCTGTTGATGACTAAATTCGCAGTATTTGCGTGTGAGGGTGTATGATAAGGGATGGAAATAATAGGGGTGATTTATATTATGTAGGGTATCCTTCTTTATTATTGCGGTATTACAGTAAATGCTTGTGGGAGGTAATAACTAATTCGGTCTATTTATTAGGAAGAGCTAGAAAATATCACAACTAAATTTGTAACCATCAACTCCATCAAGTTAATATAAAATTCTGCTCCTTTCACCTTTCAGAAAGCTTTCAAACGCTCAGCACGCCAACTCAACCGACAACTACCAACAATGGTGCCCTCTTGCGAGCGGAATCGCGATGAATAAAAATCACGCTTGTGTGTGAACGGTAAAACCCGTCCCGTATTTCCTCTCTCGAGGAAAAGACCGCCGGAACTCCCGGAAGAATGTATAAATTGCTGTCCTTTGAGGTTTACTATCATTAATAAACATGACTTCAACTGGAGCGCAACTTATTCCTCGACTATTAATCATGAATCAGATGCTTCGCAGGGTATCTGAGAAAAGACTCCTACTTCTCCCGGTATAAATCAGTCGAAGGAGCAATAATCTTGGGCGGGAACAGATGCGTTACGCAACGGTGGATAG
Organism: Holotrichia oblita; assembly: GCA_023690525.1. Classification (NCBI taxonomy): domain Eukaryota; kingdom Metazoa; phylum Arthropoda; class Insecta; order Coleoptera; family Scarabaeidae; genus Holotrichia; species Holotrichia oblita. Next base: position 16,607,187 of record CM043021.1, on the reverse strand, counting down.
TGGGACGATACGGGAAATGTGTTAATTTGGTGTAAATGCTGGGAAAAGGAAAATAGAAATGAATCGTGCCTACAGCATGTAATTTTTCTTCCCTTTCGAAAAACGTCTTGGCCGAAACGATGCGGTGTTGTTATAAATTGCACCCTTGGTCTTGAATTATGATTATGTTTTGCGGAAATATGTGGATATAAAACAGAATCGTGTTCTTTTATCAACTACGTGGTTAGATATGGAAAAACTTGCGTTCTTAATTATTATTATTAGATCTCATTCTGAATTAGTTCTTGCCATACAATCTACGTTAATTTAAAGATATAAGATTATTAAGGGGTAATAATAAATCGCATAAACGCAAAATCCCCTCAATGGCGAGCGATAAAAACCGATAATAAGGTAGAGCATTGACAGGAATGGATCCATACTCTAGACATGGTAGTGTTAAATGACGGAAAGGAGCCCACCTTCGTTAGCGGCGCCACGAGGTCCTATATTGATGTAACCTTGTCCACCAACAGAATTGTGAAACAAATAGTCAATTGGAGAGTGTTGACGAAGACTCCATAACTGATCACAGGACATATCGTTTGAACTTAGAGGAGAAAGCAGAAGAAATTTAATGGGGAGAACTAACATAAAAACAATAGTAGATTGGGAGAACTTCAGGCAACCGGTGGAATGACAATATAGCCACAAGAAGAATAGAATGCAACAAGCTCAGGAGAAAACTGACCAGAGCACCGAGAGCTCAGGGCACAAATGGGCAATCTTCGAGGAAACCAGAGAAGCTTACAAGACATGCAAGAGGGAATTAGTAAAAGCATAAAGGAAGCCAAATGGAAATGCTGGCAGGATTTATGCCGGGGACTCGATGAAAATATTTGGGGTGATGCACATAAGATCGTTGCAAAAAAGCTTAACATGCTAGGTCTCTATGATCTCAGTTCGAATAAAAGAGAGCAGATTTTACGTGCTCTTTTTTCATGAACATTTAGCGACTCGAATGTGGAAGTCATTGTGAACGTCGATTCGTTCACTGCAGAGGAACTAGTGGGCGCTATAGTTAGTATGAAACCTGGTAAGGCTCCGTGATTGTGTATAATGTTATGAACGACCTGATATCAAAGCAAACATTTCCTGACAGCTGGAAGATGGCAAAAGTCGCACCAATTCTAAAAATGGAAAACCCTCTTAACTACAAGGTTCCTTCAGACCAATTTGTATACTAAACACGCTGAGCAAATTGTTGGAGGCGTTCATCAGAAGCAGGTTGAATAATGAATTGCGCGAAAGGGGAGGATTGCATCCACATCAGTATGGATTCCGTAGGGGCAGATCAACAGTCGATGCTATAGAAACAGTAGTAAAGACAGTGCGCGATTTTAACAGCAGATGGTGTGTTCTCGTAAGTATTGATATCAAAAATGCCTTCAATTTTGCTTGTCACAAATTAATTATAGAAGAACTGCGTCGGAGAAAATTTCCAACTATCTTGTTAACATGCTAACCAGCTGTCTCACCAACCGAAAGATAGTGTTGGGGTAGGGTGGGAAATGAAACTATTGCAAGCAAATGTGGTGTTTCCTCAGGGATCGGTTCTTGGACTGACGATGTGAACATTTTATATGATGGTATCCTTAGTCTAGAACTTGCGACAAATGCCGTAAGCATCGCATTCGCCGACGACCTAGCATTGGTTGTCGGAGCGAATAACAATAACATGTTGATGAGCAATGTGAACATTTGTTTGGAGCGAATCAGTGGGTGGATTAGACAGCACAAAATGGTTCTTGCACCGGAGAAGACCGAGGCAGTGATAGTAAGAGGTAGCCGGAAGAGAGATCATATCTTTTTCAGCCTGGAAGGTGTGAAGGTAATCCTTGTAAAATGCTTAACCTACTTGGGGTTAATATGGACGATAAGTTGAATTTTAAACAACATATGGTGTCAGTAGTTGCCAATGTCGATGCAAAAATCTCTAAGTTAACCAGGCTAATGCCCAACGCAGGGGAGCTTGTGAGTGCCATGCACAACATGGTGATTTGCGGGGCTCCTGTATGGGGTTACGTAATCGGGACTCGAAGTACGCTATGGAACTGGGGCGTCTACAAAGATCATGCTCCTGCGGAGTGCATCAGCATACAGGACTACATCTGTGATAGCCCTGCAAGTAATAACGGGCACTATACCCATTGATTTGCTCGTTCAGGAAAGGTGCTACATTTATAAACACAGACAAGAAGATGATCAGACATCCGTAAAGAGACGAGTTGCTTCAATAAACAGCTGGCAAACTACGTGGACAGATGAACACAACAAAGCCCAAGAGTGGACCAAGAGCTTAATAGGAGATATATCTGTGTGGGTTAATTGTGAACATCGGGAACTAGATTATCATCTGAGCCAGGCCCTAACATCGCATAGGGTGTATAGATCCTACGTCAAACGCTTTAATAGAGATGATAATGACGAATGCATCTACTGCGCAAATATCGACACGACCGAGCATACTATATTTGATTCTACTAAAT
>CM043021.1:16396110-16604159 GCA_023690525.1 Holotrichia oblita | reverse complement strand
CATTACAGAGGTAAAGAAATGCACGCGAACACTCTACGCGCTGTTGTTTTTGCGGCGGCGTGAGCATTCTCGGCACCCATCTTGCGCTGACCTTAGACATGCCGAGATTGTGTAGGATTTTAAAAATTGTTGTATCGGATACTCCAACCATTTCTGCGAGTTGTTTCTTCTTTAGTCGAGCATCTTCGAGTACAATTTTTTCAACTTTTTGGATAAGTGCTGGCGTGGTCACCTCAATGGTCCTGGCCGGCCTCGGGTCGTCTTCAAGGGATTCCCTTCCTTGTTTAAATAAACTATGCCACTTGTACACCATGGTTTTTCCTGGACAAGAGTCACCGTAAACCAATGACATCTCATTCATTATGGTCGCGACTGATTTTCCTTGCCTGGTAAGGAACTTTATAACGGCACGATATTCGATTTTTTCCATATTTCACTTTTCACTCCTGATTATGTTACTTGGTTGACGATAGCTCAAAAACTAACTGTCTAATAACAATGAAACTTATTTATACTAATTATGAGTCGCTGCACAGGCCACGCCCCCAATGCGCCTAATCACCCCCCCTAACCCGCTCATTCCGCGAATATAAAAACGCTCCCTCGTAGGTTTCGGTAGATTGGGTAATTATAATGAATCTAATTAAATTGATAGTGTCCTAGAAATTGTCATAATAATAATAATATATGAAATTAGCTAAATTTTTTATGAGAACAAAAACAAACAATTATTTATTAAATTAGCTCCTTATTCACTTATTAATATTTTTCTGACATGTTATCGAAGCATCGTTAACGTTCTCTGTCCTCAATAATGCATTTGTTGGTTACTATTTCATAAAATCAAATTGTAACAGTAATAGGAAAATGAATCTTGATCGGATTATTTGTCATTTTGTAAGTTTATGAAGCAAACAATACAGTAGATGAATTCACCATTCATTCGGGCGAGAATCTAATGAATAACAACTAACAAACTCAGATATTTCTTATCCTTTGAAGTCGTTTACACACAGAAGCATCTCCTAAAATAATTTCTTCGGTTTAATTCTCATAGATCAAACTTGAGCAGTCCTATCTGATGTACGGTTGTTTCTGTGTAAATACGCTACGTCTGCTAGCTTGTTCTTAATGGATAGAAAGAGCTTTTATTTTTGTTCTGTTCAGTTCTTTTTTATCAGTTTTGCCAAGCGAAGCTTGGGCAAACAGCTGGCGTTTCCTACCAGAGCGATAAGATTAAAGTCTGTTTCCTTTTTGGACTCAAGAACTATGTAGCAGGATGAAATATTCGCTGGATATCGGCATAAACGTCGTCTTCGTCTTTTATGTTAGGTAGTAGCTTTATAGACTTAATTCTATACGGATCTTACAAAGTCTAGTTTGAGTTAATAGTGAGTAAATTTGATAGGGGAAGTTTACAGACAAATATTTTTAAATACAATAATATAATATGTTGTACAATAAAAATGCTTGCGTTCGTTTTTCTTCAGCTGTATGTATGTACATACATAAATTAGTTTCCTAGCTCGTTTTATGCGAGTGCACAGTCTATTGTCTAAATAAGTTACAAAGCTCGCTATTCATCACAACGAGCTAGATATTTCAATCTTTTTCCGTTAAAAGTGCGCTCGCGTCGTTAACTTAACGAGATTATCTGTCATTGCAACGTGTTCTCTCACACACAAACATTACACGGATTTGTTAGGCGAGCACAGATTCGTCGTCGGGCTAGTTTTTCATCGGGTAATGGTTTACGTGCACGATGCAACCACCACGAGCGCACAGCGATGCCGCCGCCGCCGCCGTCGCTTCGTACATAAATTACGTCGCCGAGTTTTTCGTGTTTCAACCTGCACTACCTACCTACCTCTCTACCTACATAGTTAAGAAAACCTAATTTATTGCAACCTGTTTTGCACATGCACGCTATACGGGTTATGTTTAGGTATTCAGTAATGCAGGGGCTTAAGGTACAGTATAGTGTGAAATTTAAACTTTAATAAGTACAGTTAATAGCAGAAATTTAAATTTCAAATTAAAAGGTTAGAATTTTAACTTTATTTTTATATAAAATTTATAAATCTAATAGATATCAGTGGTAGCCCTACTTTAATCATCGCTGCATTCTTCGTACAATTCTCCCCGGATCTAATATTGAATATATTTTCTAACTAGAACACATTTAAGGTTGCAACTACCGCCTTCGCCGTTGTACTATAAGCGCCACTAGTAAACGAAAGTTACGTTTTCAACGGCACAATGCGGCGGGTGCCTCCGGCACATCTAAAATTGTTCCGGGTTATTAAATTGATTTACGGCCACCATTGTTGTTAGTTATTTACGAATGCGAAGCAGCCGTCCGCCAAGTACTAGTGGCGCAACAAACACTACTGACCATTTTTGTGAATTATGCAATGCGCGTATGGATGTGTATTGCCGCATAAATCCCGAGTCGATGGCCATTCCGCGTACAAAGCTACCCACTTCAAACTTCATTGTGAATTATGACCAGGCACTAAAGGCAACGCTCGACGCCTACTGTATATAGTTTAAAAAAAAATGCGAAGGAAAACGGGCCGGTATAAATAGTTCAGGATCATTTTTTTTTCACTAAACGAGTTTCTAGCAAAATAGGAAAATACTAGCAATTTGTTCTACTCGTATATCCCGTTATTAACTTTCATTTGAACTCTTAAGAGGGGGCTTCGATATGCCAGGGAGCACTCAACGGATAACAAATTAGAAATGCATAGCTTTCGGCGTTGATAAATGTTGAAATTAAATTTTTAAAAACTCATTTTGTCCAGAATTTGTTGCTTTATTGCAACATCCCCTTGAAAACAATAAATTATTTGTCTATTACGAAGTTCGGAGGTAATTTTGAATGTTCACATAATTTGAAATACGATTTTAAAAGGGTTGATTATAATGCTTTGTATCAAGAAATATTTGCGATTACTTGGGACGATTTTGAAGTGAGTGCAAACTCTATGAATGTAAATGAGATGTGCGAATTGTTTTATTTCAAATTATTTGCGATAATAGATGAGTACCTATGTACCCAAACAACGAGTTCAGAAAAAGAGGTTTTTTTCCCAAATTCGTTTACAACAGATATTAAGCGTGATATCAAGAGTAAGCACCATTTTCTTAAGCCCTTTAGAAGATCTAACAACAACTATTATAGACATCGTGTTCAGTTACTTCGCGCAAGGATCAAGGCTAGAATTAGAGCGGCATATTTCAATTATATCCGAGATATGGAAATTAATATAAAAAATGATCCAAAAGGATTTTGGTTTTTCATTAATACAAAAAAATTTTGTACTAGAATACCGGGGGTAATATGTTATATAATAATGCGATCCTTTCGAAACCGATAGAAATTGTAAATGGTTTTGCTGATTATTTTAGTAGCGTATTTACTCCGCAATTTATTAATACTGACAATACCGTTGATACAGCATTAAATGCAAATATTCTTCGCATAAAGTCCATAACAGATTTGGAAATACAGCTTGCTGCTGCAAAGTTAAAATTTACGATGGGGCCTGATGGCTTAGCGTCCTTTTTGGTTAAAGACTCTACACCATGCTTATTAACACCTTTGAAAATTATTTACAATGGTATTTTGTCCCAAAGATCTTTTCCTAATATGCGGAGAAAAACAAAAATAGTTCCTGTCTTCAAGTCTGGATCAAAGAATATGGTCAACAACTATCGGCCTTGTAACGGGACGCGATATTTTATATTATTTTATTTTTCAGTCGCATTAACCTGACAAGAGAAACAGGTATTTATTAGATGTAGTAAAGAATGTTATCTATAATTTAAGAAATAAAATGCACCTATTTGAATATATTCCGTATTCATATATAAGTTCCCTATGTTAAATCATTCATATAATTATAATAGTTTGAAATTGTAATAGTTTTAACCGTCAACTGTAAAACATGTGACTTATGGTGTAAGCTGTACCTGCGTAGGGATTCGCATCGCTTCCTCCGCTAAAAAAGAACACTCTTCGCTAGGCCACCACAGAGAGTAGTTCGCTTCGCAGTTAGTTATACATATTTGCCAGTTCAGGGCTAGTTAGTGTACCAGTTTTATTGCGTTTGTTAAATTAGTCAGTACAAAAAGGCCGTGTTCACGGGGATACCCCGCACGAAGTCATAAATAAAAATACTGATAAGCAGCAAACAAGAAAGGACACGCCCGAAGCCCATAGACTAGGCGAAGAAGGAAGCGGACATCTTGGTGGATCGAATCAACGCCAGCAAGTATACGCAGATAAGCGAAGAATACGTACGTACAGGTATTTGGCCAATAAACTATTATATGCTACGAATACGAGCTCGTAATAAATAGAATAATTTGTATTAAAGCTAAATTGATTCCGCGTTCGTTGTTAAGTTCATTATCACGTATCTATATTTTTTCGTTGTAATTATTTAGAAATTAAACGCGTAAGTAGTTATAGTAAGAGTAAGATAGGTGCATCGTTAATGTTAAGATTCTGTTTAATATTTTCTAAACTTTTGTATTTACATATTTATTCAGTTATTTCATTTAATATATTTGTTATTCGTTCATTTGTTGCATTTTCATTTATTCAGTGGCAAATCAGATTGCATGTTTTGTGTTATTAATTATTGTTTAAATACTGTAAATCCTCCATTTACCGCACGCACCTGAGAACGTATAAGGATAGGATTATAAGAAAGTTTGTAAAGTAAGTATCTGTTTCCTTGATTACGTTAGAGCGATTGCGACCGACATTTTGCTAGTCAGGGGAATTAATTTGTTTATTTCGGTATCAGTAACGTCCGTCGTTGTGGGTTCACAGGGGGATTTGTTATCTTACCGTGGCGCCCAAGGTTATAAACACATTATCACAAAATAAGTCCGGTTTCTCTACAACATGGCGACCAACTAAGGGCTCGTTTGGAGGTATATTCGAATTTTTATTTGTGAAGTGTTAATATTTTGTGTAAAATATTGTGTTTAAATTATTTTATGAAGTTTCGTGAGTTGTTTTATATTTATTTTAATATATTGTGTAATATTTTACCGGAACGCAAAATACACTGGTGGTCATAAGTGACGGATCGTACCAAAATAGGCAAGGTTACGTATAAAGACATGATTTTTCGCTAGTAAAGGTTAAATATACAGTGTGAGTCGGAATATTGTCGCGTTAAAGTATTTTTTGAATTAAGAAGTGTTTATTTAAAATAAATTTTTGAATTTCGACGATTTATATACCGAGTGTGTCGTATCGAACGAATTACAATAAAATCATTTTGTGCAGAAAATATCAAATATACAGGGGGGTACGAAAGTATTAGGCGATATTCATACTGGACGTGATGAAATAAGGTGTTTTTGAAAATACAGTGTTGATCATAAGTGACGGTGAAATTTTATTTAGTGGATTATCATATACAGGGTGTGTCGAAAGTGTATGTATACGCTAGGGGGGTGATCGGGAGTAGAAATTAAAGATTTTTTCTTCGTATTTAGCCTTGTTGTATTATTTTAAATTTTGTTGCATTTTTATCTGAGCCGAGTTGCATTTAGTATATTGTTATTAAATAAAGAGGAAAAAAAAAAAAAAGATTGGTATTTTTTGTCAATAATAGAGAAAATAAAATAAAATAAAGGAGTTTATGGACCTAAGAAGCGGAAGGACACTAAGAAGAAAAGAAATGGCGACCATCGAACCTGTCGTTGAAGACACTACTAGTCAGAAAGACCAGGAGGAATTTGGAAGCACCGACTCAATGAATGCGGTAGAAGAGTTTCCACTAGCCCAGGCAAGGGATAATCAGAAAAGTATTATGGAAATGTTGGAACAGATGACCAGACAATTAACTAAGAAGATGGACGATACAACAGAACAAGTCAGACAACAAAATAAAAAACTAGATGACGTAAGACTACAAAATGAAAAGAATAATGAGCAATTGAATAGGAAGTTAGACGACGTGAGGAGACAAACCAGAAAAGATATTGAAGAATCGCACCAACAAATATATAATAAGATGTTAAAAAAGCAGGAAGAAATGCAAGAAGAATTGGAAGAGTTTAAAGAAAAGACCAACACCGATTTGGAAAAGGGCGTAGAAATGGAAGTCGAAAACCAATTGTCCGTGCTGAATCCGGAAACGGTTAGCTCACAATACCCGATCGAAATAATGATAGAAAAGGATATGACCATGACTACCCTAATTAATCAAGACGTGTTAAGTCTCAGATGGGAAAGGATCCAACATGATAGGATAAAGGCAAGGCAGGAGGCAGACGAAAAAGAAGTAACCAACTGGCTAACAAAATATCTCGATATACGACCATTGATATCTGAGTACAGAAAACATGAGGAATCAGCTGACACAAGATTATTCAATGTCTTTATGAACCAACGGGAAAATGACGTTGCGATAGAGGTCAGCAATGGAAAAAGACAGTTGAAGACTTTAAAAAACACGAAAAGCAAAAGATCTCAACGTTTGATCAAACAAATGATCAGATACCAAAATAGGACAAGCAGATCTGGAAATGAAAGAAGACTCCTAGCTGATAAACGCCCACGGGATAAAGCGACCAAACAGAAAAATCGGCATAACCATAGAATTAATTCGGCCGTATACCGAATAGGAAAAGACATAAAGAAATTTCTTCAACTGTATGACAAACCTGACGCAATATTGCGGCTAGTAAATGAAAATGCTTGTTGGCCAGGTGATCCGGATAAACGATATGCAACGGATTGGAACCAACTTATGACGATATAAGAACCGATCAAGGACCTAACGAATAAGGATTGTATATATGTAAATAATAGTGATTAACTACTTTTTTCTTGATAAATAACGAGGACGCTACGGTATCGCGAAAAAAGTAAGGGGGGTACTGTAACGGGACGCGATATTTTATATTATTTTATTTTTCAGTCGCATTAACCTGACAAGAGAAACAGGTATTTATTAGATGTAGTAAAGAATGTTATCTATAATTTAAGAAATAAAATGCACCTATTTGAATATATTCCGTATTCATATATAAGTTCCCTATGTTAAATCATTCATATAATTATAATAGTTTGAAATTGTAATAGTTTTAACCGTCAACTGTAAAACATGTGACTTATGGTGTAAGCTGTACCTGCGTAGGGATTCGCATCGCTTCCTCCGCTAAAAAAGAACACTCTTCGCTAGGCCACCACAGAGAGTAGTTCGCTTCGCAGTTAGTTATACATATTTGCCAGTTCAGGGCTAGTTAGTGTACCAGTTTTATTGCGTTTGTTAAATTAGTCAGTACAAAAAGGCCGTGTTCACGGGGATACCCCGCACGAAGTCATAAATAAAAATACTGATAAGCAGCAAACAAGAAAGGACACGCCCGAAGCCCATAGACTAGGCGAAGAAGGAAGCGGACATCTTGGTGGATCGAATCAACGCCAGCAAGTATACGCAGATAAGCGAAGAATACGTACGTACAGGTATTTGGCCAATAAACTATTATATGCTACGAATACGAGCTCGTAATAAATAGAATAATTTGTATTAAAGCTAAATTGATTCCGCGTTCGTTGTTAAGTTCATTATCACGTATCTATATTTTTTCGTTGTAATTATTTAGAAATTAAACGCGTAAGTAGTTATAGTAAGAGTAAGATAGGTGCATCGTTAATGTTAAGATTCTGTTTAATATTTTCTAAACTTTTGTATTTACATATTTATTCAGTTATTTCATTTAATATATTTGTTATTCGTTCATTTGTTGCATTTTCATTTATTCAGTGGCAAATCAGATTGCATGTTTTGTGTTATTAATTATTGTTTAAATACTGTAAATCCTCCATTTACCGCACGCACCTGAGAACGTATAAGGATAGGATTATAAGAAAGTTTGTAAAGTAAGTATCTGTTTCCTTGATTACGTTAGAGCGATTGCGACCGACATTTTGCTAGTCAGGGGAATTAATTTGTTTATTTCGGTATCAGTAACGTCCGTCGTTGTGGGTTCACAGGGGGATTTGTTAATTTACCGTGGCGCCCAAGATTATAAACACATATTAGCACAAAATAAGCCGGTTTCTTCACAGCCTATAGCACTATTGAGTAATTTTTCTAAAATCTTTGAGGTGATTTTATGCAATTTAATTTATTGGCATATACACAAACGCTCATACATCGTAGTCAACATGGTTTCATAAAGGGACGTTCTACGGTTACCAATTTATGTAACTTTACCCAATATATTGCTGAAAACATGGATATTAGGAAAGCGTTTGATCATGTGCAACATAACGTTATCGTTTCTAAATTGGCAAACTTTGGTTTGCATCCTGATCTAATTATATTATTGCAAGATTAGCTAGCGAATCGTCAGTTGTATGTTGAATACAAAGGTGTTTCATCCAATATTTACACGGCTCTCAGTGGAGTGCCCTAGGGCTCGAATCTTGGACCACTTTTATTCATTATGTTTATTAACGACATATGCGATCTAGTTGATGCCGGATGCTTGCTCTACGCTGATGACCTTAATGTTAATTCGTAGTAAGCTGGAATATTGTTGTATTGTATGGGCACCTTTCTACCAGCACTAATTGAGTCAATTCAAACAATTTTTTTTTAAATATTTGTACTTTGTTGAATACAGAAGATATCCGGATTATAATATTTGATGTATGACATTACTCCAAGAATTTAACTTTAGCTGACTTGAAAATCGAAAGCTAACTTCTTCGTGTCATTTATTTAAAATAGTTCACTGCATAATCGATAATCCTGAGTTTCTAGAAAAATTAAATTTTTACATCCCCCGTTTTAACTCCCGCAGCTCACTTACTTTGTTTATAATGTACCTCATACAAATTATTTGATGAATTCGCCACTTTTTATTTATGTAGGACGTACAATCATTATAATTATGCTCTTGGTATTTATAATAAGAAAATTATAGGGATTTTTGTATAATGGCTAAGGAATGCTTATTTTGATTTATTATTATTATTATTAATTTTAGCTATTATTATATACTAAATATGCAAGTTCCGTTCGTACTTTCTTTAAATCTTAGAAATAACATTATAAATGGATTTGGAATCTGCTAGGTTAATAAATAAATATTATTATTATTATTATTATTAAAAAAAAATTATTATTATTATAGGGTCTAAATTTATATATTTAGGAGTAAACGTTTATCGATCAACACAAGGAGCAAAGAATGACAGGAGGATTGACGTTTTCGGACATCTATCGATAAGATGGAGTTCATTTTTTTCTCATACTGTTATGACCAACGAGACATGGACAACCTGCAACAACGCGTCATTTATCTTGTTCCAAAACTGATCAAAATTTAAATAAATTCTTTATGCGAGTAAGAAAATTATAACTAGTGTTTTCTGGGACCAACAGGAAACTTTATTAGGTGTCCTCACACGGATGAGAAAGGTTTGAAAAGGACAAGAAACTCGAAACCATCGTTCGTCAATCGATTCCATTCTTCAAGGAAATATCTAGTACTGGCAAGAATTGGTTGAAAAATTTTCTCAACAGACTTCCAGTTCTGTTGCCGAAAGGAGTTGCATGGTATGAACAAAAATATTTAACGAGAAAAGTGTTTTCAAGTTTTCTTTTTGAGATATTTGAGGGACTCGGACTCCTTATTACAGTTGTAACATGTATGAACTCTGCCGATCACTATATTAATCCTATGGGAATTTTGTTACCTTAATATATGGAGTTATAAGTGGGTTTAATCTATGGGCCGTGAAAGACCTATTCAATCTGTAAATAGATATTAACTACGATAAAATAGTAAATAGAAAATAGGAAAATACTTCAGCTAGTAAAGTAATAATTAAAACTGGCAAAAAAGCGGACTTGCACCATGCTGTTGAACTGTTTCACTAGAAACAGACTAGAGCAATCAGTTTGTATTATACTTTATAGCACAAGTTCTAAATAAGGCCTTGACATTTCGAATTCGAGTAGTGAATGAAGAAATGGTTCCAAATTGTTTGTAGAACCAAAGAAAGGAGTCTGTATGTTTATAACGAGTGTTCTTTTATCAGAGTTTATTGGCTGCCAGCACAATGATTCTGTGGTAGATAAGTCACAGGCAATTGTTGTTATTTATGCTACAAAGTTTTGTTTTACCTTTTTGGATCATCCTTGACTGATTTTAAGTCTTGGAATAGCCGCATACAGATATTTTTAAAAGAATTAAAAATTAAAAGAAAACAAAGCTGTTTTATTTAAAGATGATCACGTAAATGGATATTATCGATAGTCTATAGATTACAACAAAACATATAAATTTGAAGAAACAAAGACAGCCTTTACTGTGTCAAAATGTATACCATTTATTTATAACTTCTGAGGACATAGATTTGTTATGGTATCAGAGATGGTGCGTTGTTTGATCCTTGCAACCTGTTTGTTATCCAAGCTTATGCAGAACCAGTCCCAATAACCTGGAAGATGATTCAGTTTCGAGTATGTAAACGGATCAGACTTCGAATTTTATTGTCATATTGTGTCTAGAAAAGTCACGTTTGTAGAAGCTGAGGAATAAATAATTTTTTTTCTAACCCAAAGAATTAGTTTCTTTTTTTAAGTTATCACGTTTGATTAATTCACTTTTTATTATCAGGCTGCAATTTCATGAAATATTGTAAATAACTTTGCTCTTGGTGTCAAAAATATTTTAAAATCAGTTAGGTCGGCCTAGCACACTTGCTTCATAGTCCAGCGGTACCAGGTTCGAACCCCTGTGCTTCCTTTCTGAGTTTGGTTTTCTGTAGTTTTTCAAATTCTGAAATTTATCTTTTGCACTTTTGCACACCAAACCTATTTAACGTTTTTATGTTTTTGTCTTTGCACCTGCCGTGGTTCTACATTAACTATTTGCCAGTGACAGTGTTTCAGTGCATTTAAATTTCCTGTTTATTGTTGTATACAGTGTTTTTAAGATGTCCTCACGAAAAAAGTCAAAAGTGTTTAAATCAAGAGAGCGAGGCGGCCGTTCAATGCTTTCTTTCTACCGATTCACCAGTTTTCAGATATTCTATTAAGGTATAGTCTAACCTGTAAACTGTAAACAGTTTCTTGAAATTCTTTGTGTTTCTCTGCATCCTCCGGTTCAATATTGTTTTGTTAATTTATTTTTCGTTTTGTTAAATCTTCGCCAGTAGAAGATTATCTGGAATTATCTGAATTAGAAATGTTATTCGAATTATCGTGATGAGTGATAATATTTCTTTCTAAGCGACGTTTTCGCGTTGTTTTCTTGATTATTTTATTATTAAATCCTGCGGAGCAGATTCTGATACTGACGGTAACAGTTTCGGATCAGAAACCATCAGCTTGTGCTTATCATCGATAGTGTAATCTCGAAGAGCTAGGAGAGTGTGTAGATTCTGATATAGTGATGATATGTTCATATCATGGAAATTACTCAGTAAAATCCTTAAGTAGTTATAGCTAAATTTTGTTAGCGCTTTTTTTATAACAGTTACTTTTTGTGACATTGACAATTGACAATTCTGACAGCTGTCAAACTATAAAGTGAGTCATTGTTACCAGCTTTAACAAAAAGTTAATTAGGTATGTATCTAATAGAAATCTGAAATAATAATAAACTAGTATTTTTATTTTAGCAAGCACCGTTCAGTGATGTTATTAGTTTCGTCAAAAAATGGTTCTCAAAAACCTCAGAGTAAAAATTAAAAAAAAAAATTATGAGCTCAATAATATTACAAGCTATAGCGCAATAGATTATAAGTGAATTATTACACACTTTTAACGTGAAAATGTACTCTCTAAATTGAAACACAATTCCAGCAAAAATTATGAAAGTATACGAGCAGTTCCGATTTTAATTATTTTCAATTTTTAAACGTAAAGCTTGTGTAAATTATTACACCAAAGTAATTAGCATTTTAATTAGTAAATCCATGTTTAATTCGGAATTACTTCGCATCCCTACTTCCCTTTCAGGATGCTGTTGATAAATTCATGTAATTCGTTCAATGGACGCATCCGTTGTATCACACGATCGATTCGGCAAGCTCGCGAGGATCAAAGTTAAATTTAATCTCGTTAAAATTGTATTTTCACGCAAAACGATCGCCGTTGCGGGGCTGGCATTTCACATTTTCGCAGCTCCTGGACACTCTCTATGTTTAGCATCATGAAAATTCGAAAACATTTAAACATATTTGCAAGCGCCACTGCGACGACACACCTTTTACTACGGTGGGTTGAGTACGTTTATGGGATATGAAAGAGACCGGTGGCAGTACTCTCTACTGAATGGATGGTGAAAATTTTAAACGCGTTAAAAAGTCATAACGTGGGTCTCTGCGATTCGCGTGTGAAGCATTAATAGGTATTGATTATAGTTAGTTGGTTTAATGGATGAATTAAAATTAATAACGGACCATTTGTTGCCAGTGACGGTATATTTGATGCGCTAGAAGCTAGTGAATTGCGAATAATACTTGTTAATTATTTATTCATGGCATGTTATAATATCGGGTAATGTGTGCTGGGGGTTTTTTTTTCGTTGTCTAGTTTGTTTTGATTCTCAAATTCAGAACTATAAAATTGCAGCGGGTAAAATATGAGGATGTAAAATATATTGAATTATTCAAAACTTTCGGGGAAATCATAATTCAAGCGAAATTTAATTTTTTAATAAGCCGCAGCATATGGAAGGATGTTTTGCAAAATCTTTGTATATATTTCTCTAAGTTCAGAATTGAAACTGTTGGGTAAAACAAAAGAGTCTTCTAGCTGCAGTTAATCAAATATTTATAACGGTTTTCTGGAATTTTCAAGTCGTTCAGAATGGATAAATGTTGTTGGTGTTGGGTACTTATTATTTCCATAACAGAGAGAAAAATGGAACGTTAGGTAATAATTGATGAGAATTTCTATATTGTAAGAAATAAAGACAATGTTGGACAAATTTGGAGCTCTAATATAACTAAACAGATTTTACTTCTGCTATTGAACTGTTATGAGCAATCCATTGCTTTGCGAAGTTTAATGGTACTGTTTGAAATGAATGATAGTGATAGTTTCATACTGCTATGTAGTTCTAATAGGATATAGAGTTATCGAAAATTTTTTGTTATTATCGAAGTTTGGGAACAGCGTTGTTACAATCGGTAGAATCACGATTCACTCCAGGTTTGGGGGATGCATTAATCTTGATTCATTGAAGACGTGTCTAGTGCGTGTAGAACAGACAATGACGGGTTGCCGCTATGTATACTGAATGCGACAATCTATCGTACCCTTGTTCATTGGGGCGAACATGTGGTTTGTATGCACGACAATCCATGATCATTCACTCTTGATGAGTCCGTACGAGCTAGGTTCTCTTTGTTCAGAAGAATTTCAGCCGTGATTTTAGGAATTTTATCACCATTAAACGGTTTAATATAGTTACGCAATCAGTGAGCTTTAATTTTATTTACTCCTTGTGTTTATTATGCTATAGTGACAGTCGAAAATCAAAACTAACTTACCATATCATATGATGCATTTTGGAAACCGGAGAGCTCTCTGTTTCGTCTCTAGGCCGTTGCATCCGAAATGCACGTTTTTTTTCTTCTTAGGATAGCCACCTATATTTCCCTGTCGACAGTGAAAATTTGTTTAACAATAACATTGTTATTTCTGCTGCGTTGAAGTCATGAATGATGTAGGTTTTACTACTTTTTTAATGTTTCCTTTTATAACCTCTATCATTAGGGAAGAATGAGTGCCCATGCACTGCAAACATTTTCTGAATCTTATTGAATAGACTGGTATCAATTAGAGCCATACACATTCTTGCCATTTTATGGTTTTCGTTTCGCACAAGCAATTTTCTAGGTAAATATAAGAATATGCTTTTCGTGTTTTTAAATCCTGAACGCAGATAACACTCATATGTCGTTTACACTAAAAAGGACAGGAACTTCTGCTAACTGGAAATTCTGCTTAGAGTTAAAAAGTATTGCTGTAACTTCTTTCCTCAGTGTCTTCAGTTTAGACAAGTATAAGACTTTTTCTTCCCTTCTTTTGTGAACCATGAGTCCATCCGCCTGTTTGGCTTCTTCACACAATAATGATTAAATTAAAAGATACATTAATTTATTGTTTGTTTTAGATATTATTGCTGACGACCACTGTTCATCTGGTGGCACGTATGTATTTTTTTGACAAAATTGTACAGTACGTCGAGGGAGAAGAGCGGCCGGATTTCACGAATTTGTCGTGCAATTTCTTTTTAGAATTCTTGGATTGGTTCAAGGTGGTTTGCATAAACTTTACTTAAAAACAAAAATCCTCAGACGAAATAGTCTGAACTGGTTAAATCTGAACTTCTTGGCGGCCAGTTTTGATCACCAAAACGAGAGACTACACGACCTGCGAACTTGGTTTTGCAATAATGCCGTTATTTTGATGGTGGCGCCATCCTGTAGAAACAATACTTCATTATTTTTAAAAGAAGTATGGTGTGATTATACGTCTTGCCCATATGGCACACAAAACTGTAACTTTTTGATGATGCATTGGAAGTTCTTACAAAGTATGTGGATTCGAGAATTTTGTTTGTTTACGAAGCTGTTGATAATTGTTAAATAATTATAAAATAAATCGTCAGTTTGCAGTTGTTTCAATATCCAGTTGGCAAAGATTCTCTAAGCTCTCTTTGGTCGGTAAACTACAGCTGTTGTGTCAGTTAGATCTTGCGCGGATCTTCCTTGGCGATATCCAAGCTGGTGATCAGAAAGAAGGTCATTGCAATTCATAAAATCCATTACCTGTTGACTCATAATCAGATTAAACAACTTCGAGAAACTAGAAAGCAAGCTTATGGGCTTACAACTGTTCAGTTCTTCAGCATTTCCACTATTTTTAAAAAGTGGCTTTATTAAAGCCAGTTTTAATTGATCCGGAAACACCTTCACGTAAAGAGTTGTTGAGAATATGACAGAGAACACCGCCAATTATGGGAATGCTAAATTTGCCTATATACAACGCTACCTCATCATCCCCGCTACTCTTTTTATTTTTTAGTCTTTTAGATAACTCAATAATTTCTTGGAATATTGCAATTCCATTTTATTCGTTTCACGTTACTCAAAAGTTCTGGGACTACACTCTTTAGTACCTATATTTGACTGTTGATTGGAAATGCCTTTTACGCTTAATCCTGGATTTAAATAGTAATAGTCTTTACCAGAAAATTGCGTTCCCTGCAGAGGACAAGAGCTTGTTTACTTTCAAAGCATGATATTATATATTTCCGGCACAGCAGTTGAGTTCCGAGTTTTTCCTCTTATGTCCTGAGGGGTTAAATTGTTTAATAATAAAGTACCCAATCTCTTTAATCGTTTATTGGTAATTGAGTTTTGCCTTAATTTTTCATCTTATCATCCTCTTTGCGTTTTCTCTGTCTGGCAATGTTAGTAACTCCAAAAAATCCTTGTAGGCAAATATTTTGTTGATTTTCAGTTTGCAAGTTGTAAAATTTCTAGAAAATGTTTATTCTCTCGGGGTCTGTGCTTCATTGTCACCCTCATTGTATCTTATGACTATCTTATTTTTATAAATTCCAAAACAAGCTATAGTTGCCAACAAATCTAACACGAAGAGTCTGATCATAGTACGGTGTAGACAGTTAGCTTAGCTTTTTTAGTTTTGTTTAATTTTTAAACTGTGATTTTGTTATGTTATTACTCTTCGTTTCATAATTCTCCGTGTACATTGTGGTGGTCTCTTTAATTGCTTGTTTTATTTGTTTTCAAATTTCCTTTACTCCTTCCATTCAATACTTATTCGATGCTTATTTTAACGGCGCAAATTCGATACTATCTCAATATTTATGTACGAATATCAATCACCCTGGTAAGTGCGAATTGTGGCGAAACCGCTGGCAATTCCGGAACGATAACAGTTCACGTTTAAAGTGCGTGAGTTGCCGGTACCGCTTTAACAGAAAGGGAGATGTTCCACCCTAACTAAATATTTAATTCCCACTTACACTTGCCGCTTCAGAAAACGCAATAGAGTCTGTACGCGCTATGTAACGGGCCTCCGTTACGTTGAATAATGGCGGGCATAAATCCGGCAAATATTGCCTTTATATCATAATAAACATGGCAATACGGTTCATATTACATAAATTAATTAGGCCGCAGTGGAGGGCCCGCCGCATCGGTTCTAGTAGGGGGTGACGGTGTACTTGTTCGCTACGGTAAGAGGGACGAAACGAGGGAGATAGGGCGGCGGATGTACTACCTACCGGTTAATTTATTGACTGTTGCGGAACAAGTTGCAGTAGCGCAACAACAACAACAGCACGTTATAACGTTAAAAGGGGAGTACGCACAGAGCGGCTACTCATCATCTATACGGGGATAGGCTGCAAATTACAGGTACCTACGTATGTAGTACATACACCGCACCGGTCGCTACGATTAGATGTAATTACCTGGATTGGGTGGATCTAATACTAGCTTTGGACTTATTTATTCCTTCTTTAGGTACTTACTGAGTTTTAATCAACACTTATTATTGTTTTGGTTTAATCTCACCTTTCTAATATTGTTCCAGGATACTAACAAGCGAAAGCACCCAACTGTCCCTCACCGATTTTGATAAAATTTGGCAGGAATGTAGAACATCGAAAAATATTTGACACGTATTTTTTTTAAGAGCCCAGTTTTTGGTTTTAGGGGTGTAACGGGGGCTCAAAGTTACCCTCAAAAACACATTTTTTTTAATATTTCAGAAACGAGAAGAGATATCGAGATGTGGTAAAGACTAGATCGTTCCTTGCTGCGGGCTCTACATTTTAGGTAGAAAATAGAACAGTGGCGTACCGATGGGGTCGTTAGGGGTCAAAAAATACAATTTTTCTCGCCCCTGCTCCTGTATATTATGAATTAATCTTTTCTATTTTTATCTTTAAACTACATGAAAAAATAAAAGTTACCTGTTTTTGGATTTTTTTCTAAATGTTCATTATAGAGAATTTAGCGTCATTTTTATATATGCTTACCGAACACTATCCCTTCTTATACTTTGGAAATTCAATTTAAGGTTTCATCAAATTCAAGGGGTATTTAAGCTAACAATTACAATTGTTTATTATATAAAGAGTACCACCATTCAAAAATGTCGCCAACGCTTATTTATCTGGACGTAAGAAACTTGCATAATGCCTTGGCAAAAAAATGCAAAAATTATTGCCAGGCTGATCTCAAAATACATTTCTTTATTTATCGTTGCCGCTATATAAGCGTGCGGTCGTCTCGCAAAAATTTAGTATCATAGAGTGTCTTGCGCTAGTCATTACAAATGGTTCTTTTTGCGTTAAATATACTGAACGTATTGACAATATTAACAAGTTTGATAAATAAGCAATACCATGGTACACCTGCATTTCCGCAGATTGGTGCTGAGGAGGCACTCGCATAAACAGTGTTCGACATCATTATCAGTGGTTGTAGCGATCCCGCTTATGACACTGAACTAACAAGCACCCTGGCTTTTGATTCACAATCTGACTTTCCTGGGCCACAGCTAGTGGATATTGAGGAAGACGACAGAGTAAATTATGATATCGAAGACGAGATGTCTAGCGATGAAATAGTGCAGTACAAACAAAATGCTGTTGAATATTGGAAAAGTGGCAGAAAAGGACGACTTTCTCTAAAAAATGTCCAACATAGATTACTTCACTTCGGCAGCTAAGACGATGGGAACAAGTGTCCAGCGGCGGAAACACACGTGAAAAATTATATCGCATCTCCGAATATGTGTTTAACCATCTCCAAAGTGCTGTAGACTCTCAAATGATTGTCCATGACTCGGATATAAGGAGATGGGCATTACAGGCTCAAGAAGAGTTGAATGTTCCAAATTTTCAGGCATCGAATTGGTGGATACAAAAATTCAAACAAACCCACAATATAGTTTCCCGCAAAATTACGAAATTCCGAACAAGGACCCAAGTGACTAATGCCGTAAATATTGCCGCAGAAGCAACTTTATTTGTGAGAAGTGTACACAGTTTAATACGTGAATATGGATTAGAAAATATTTACAATACTGACCAAAGCGGATTCAATTTGGAAATGCATAGTGGTCGAACACTAATTGAGCGTGGGTCCAAGAAGGTGGAAGCTGTAGTTCAATCAATTTCTGCGACGACACACAGCTATACCATTCAGCCGACAATATCTGCAGCAGGAAAGTTGCTGTCTCCACTGTTAGTGTGTTTGAAAGAGGGAAGTGGCAGTTTGGGGCCAAAAGTGCAACAAACAATATTCCGTCCACCAAATGTGTATATTGTGGCCACAAAATCGGGAAAGCTTACAAAACTCATGTGACTCATGGTCAGGCCAAAGTCCCGAAGATATTGAAGATGCTGTGCCACTTGCTCGGCCAGTTACAGTAAAAACAATCCCCAAAGGTGCCACTGGTTTTATACAACCGTTGAATGTTTATGGTTTCCGCTTCTGGAAGCAATTTGTTCGTCAGTTATCAGATACAATTGCTTTATCATCATTTGCAATTCAATTGCATCAACGAGACAACATATTACGCATGCAAGGCTTAACACATTTGCAATTCTCTTCGCCAAGATATACCGACTTTATTCAATATGCTTGGTATAAAAGCGGATACCTTGAAGAACGGCCGGGACACTTTACAACGCCAGTAGATTTCTCCTTCCATGACTCGCAGTTATCAAATTGCAGTATTTGTGGGGCACCGGCTATAATAAGATGTGGTTGGTACAACAAATATTTATGTATAACACATTTCTTTAATGATTATCATAACTGTGCAGACTATCAACCATAAATATAGATCGTAATTATTTATATATTTCATATATACATATACTAGTATTTATTATACCATCTTTATTTATAAGTGTTTGAACTAATTGTAATTATACCGAGTAGAACAAGACACATAGTAAAGAAATGTATTTTAAGGTGTAAGCAGGGGTGTTAACGCAAAAAGAACCGTTTGTAATGACTAGAGCAAGACACTCTATGATACTAAATTTTTGCGAGACGACCGCACGCTTATATAGCGGCAACGATAAATAAAGAAATGTATTTTGAGATCAGCTTGGCAATAATTTTTGCATTTTTTTGCCAAGGCATTATGCAAGTTTTTTACGTCTAGATAAATAAGCGTTGGCGACATTTTTGAATGGTGGTACTCTTTCTATTGTATCAGATTACATGTTTATTCTAATATATAATAAACAATTGTAATTATTAGCTTAAATACCCCTTGAATTTGATGAAATCTTAAATTGAATTTCAAAAATATAAGAGTGGATAGTGGTCAGTAAGCATATATAAAAATGACGCTAAATTCTCTTTTATTTTTTCATGTAGTTTAAAGATAATAATAAAAAAGATCAATTCATAATATACAGGAGCAGGGGCGAGAAAAAATTGTATTTTTTTGACCCCCAACGAGCCCATCGGTACGCCACTGTTCTATTTTCTACCTAAAATGTAGAGCCCGCAGCAAGGAACGATCTAGTCTTTACCACATCTCGATATCTCTTCTCGTTTCTGAAATATTAAAAAAAATGTTTTTGAGGGTAACTTTGAGTCCCCGTTACACCCTCTAAAACCAAAAACGGGGCCCTAAAAGAAAACGTGTCAAATATTTTTCGATGTTCTACATTCCTGCCAAATTTTATTAAAATCGGCGAGGGACAGTTGGGTGCCTTTGCTTGTAAGTGTAGCTGTAGGGTTTATATCGTAGTGAAATTTATAATGTTAAGTTAATGAATACAATCAGTTTTATAATTTATAAAGAGTTCGTAAATTATTAAACTAGAAATATAACAATAGCATAATGACAATAGACTGTGGAAATCTGCATCAAACTACAAATTGTATACGAACATAATTTGAGAAAATGCTTATAAATAATAATATACAATAGAGGTACTTAATACTTACAAAAACATTTTAGGCTTTTCTATTATGCAGTGTTAAAAACAATAAATTCACAAAAAAATGTTCTCTATTCACTATTTACACTTTCTTCCGGTTCTACACTTAAATTTTGTAACAGAACTTTAGCTTCATCATCTAATTCCATAAGTTTTCATGCTTGAAGGTGTGGAACACATCTTCATTTATTGACGATCGAGAGCATTTTCTAGCATGGTGTAAGTGAAAATGTTTATAATCTTTGTTTCATGCTTCCTGGGCAACCTCTGAAAGCTGTCCCAATAGTAACAGGCAAGATGTTCTATGATGTTTTCTCCGTGGTTTAACACCTTATGAACAGAAGCTGGCATATAGTACCATTTGTACGCTTCTACATAATATTCTGCTGTTGTTATTGGATATTCCCCGAACTTTTTTGCGTAAAATCTTTTGATCAGATATTCATTTACTCCAGTTATATTAGCAGTACATGTGTAATTAACAAAGAACCTTCTGGCGGTGTTTCCGTCATTCAAATTTCCGCTACCTTCTTATCGACAATCAACCCAAGCTGGTCTCTGAATTTTCTTATATATACACTCCATAAATCTAATCCAGCAATGTAATGTTGAAAATTCGAATCTGTAAACTTCTTGCCTAACCTGTTTGCTTCTAACAAGTTCCAAATTATTCATTTCAGATAGCTTTGTGACACGTATTGTGCATGCCGACGAAGAAGGTGTATCTGCCAACACTTGCGTTACCTCACCGTCAGTCATCGTTAAAATTAGTTCGTGTTTTACCGAAACAGTTGTTCAGAAATAACCATCTGGGAAGGTTGAAGCGCAGAAACTTCATTTTAGATGCCTAAAATAACTTCTCTTGGTTTTGCTGGAGTTTCTTTAGTAAACTCAATTGATATTGGACGAAAATATCTATTGGAAGAGGGTGTCAGATTTTCCCATATTACTTGACTGTTTTCAGAATCAACTAACTTTAGAGGAACTAAAGAAGCAATAAAAAGCTTTGCATCTGAAATAAATTTACTTTCACCAGATAAAACTTGTTTATACTCTGCCTGTCCTGATGATCCATCGCACTCCACGTATATGTAAGATATTTGATATATCAAACATCTTTTCTCGTCTACAACCGTCTTTAATATCTGATATTTGTTCCTGGGTATGTTTAAGTCTATGTACATAGCTAAGGCTTCATCTTTTGATAAACTTAATACATCTTGACCTTCATTGTCAAACCAATTCAATAGATCATTTTGTAATTCAGGCCACAAATACCTTACTTTCTCAATAATTTTTGCATGTGTAATTTCACCAATTGATCTCAATGCTTGTAAGTATGAGAAGGTAATTTGATCTACTCCAGAATGCCGAATCATTTTTGTAGCTTTCCTTTTCTTTGTAGACTTGGAGGATTCTTCATAGTTTTTGCATGGTCTACCTCTTTGTCTTCCAGATGGCGTAGAAATTTCTGGTGTGGACCCGTCCGTATTGTCAAAATTAATGGGATACTCCTTATTCAGCCAGTCTTGGTTATTGACGATAAATCGATCTTTCCGTCATGATGCCGCAGCCCATTTTGCTTTAAAATTGGCCAATTAAGTTTTTTGTATATTAGACTTGACACAAGTAAATTGTGTTTCGGTTATATTGTAATTCTATGTTAATACTAAACGCAAGAATACTAGAATACCGGGTGTTATGAAATATGGTATTTCTGAATTAGACACTTCTTCGAGGATCGTGGACGCTTTTGCAGAGTTTTTTAGTAGCACGTACCTTTCGCCAAACAATTCAGAGAATTCCAAAGATGCAGATAACACTAATTCGGCTATTATTAATATCTTCCATATGTCGGAAGAGAAAATTTTACATACACTGCAAAAATCTAAAAACAATTTGCTATGCGGGCCTGATGGTGTACCGAGCTTTCTACTTCGGGATTGTGCATCAGTTTTTGGTAAACCACTCCACCATATATTTAACGCTATTATACGTCAGCATAGATTCCCAGAAGTATGGAAAACCTCTAGAATTTGTCCGATTTTCAAGAAGGGTGACCGAAGCCACGTTGAGAATTAGACCGATTTAAATATTGTGCAACTTTTCTAAAATCTTTGAAACCATTCTGCACAACAACATTTCTCATTCGTTACAAAATATTTCTACAGCTCAGCATGGTTTCATTAATAAACGCTTCGCAATTACATACTTGAGCTGATTTGCGCAATATGTTTCTGAGATTCTGGATAAACAGGGACAGGTGGACGTTATATACACGGACTTCAAGAAAGCCTTTGACCAGATGGACCACTCCATTTTGCTTGGCAAGCTTCGGGGTTGGGAGTTGCAGCTGGGTTGCTGAGAATTTGCAGATCGTACTCACTTGGAAGAAAGCAGTATGTTGAACTTTATGGTGTCAAATCTAAAATAATAATCCCCACGTCGGGTGTGCCGGAAGGTTCCAATCTGGGACCTCTTCTCTTTATAATGTTTATAAACGATATCACTGATTCACTGCACTGCGAATCGCTTCTTTATGCCGACAAATTGAGACTGTTTTATAGTATTGACACACTGAACGATTGCCTATCATTACAAACCGATTTAAATAGCATAGCTTCCTGGTGTGAATCTAATCACTTGCAGTTAAGCATTGATAAGTGTAAAGCTATGACCTAAGCACGCATACAGGGAAGGCAGATCGACAGAGACTGCCCTGGAAGAGCTAACAAGGACCATTCAGAAAACCCTGAATGAAAAAGAAACAGCTATCTGTGCCTTCCTAGATATCTCAGGTGCGTTTGATAATACGTCGCATGATGCGATCAGACGAGCACTGGAGACAAGTATCTTCCAGCCAGGGATTAATGCGATTGGAAGATGTGCTTAGGTGAATCTTGACAGGAACTATCGGAAGGAGAACATTGCAATCTTCTCCGACAGTCAGGCAGCCTTACTGGCGTTGAGTTCTAACACCATCAGCTCCAAGTTAGTTTGGGAATGCCGGGATAAACTAAATAACCTGGGCAAGGAAAACAAAGTTGCATTATGCTGGGTACCAGGTCACACTGGAATCAGTGGCAATGAGAAAGCTAATTTATTAGCAAAGGAGGCCACCAGAACTTCGTTTGTGGGACCGGAACCATTCTTTGGAATAGGGATGAGCACATATAAGGAAGAACTTAAAGACAGGGAAGAGGACGTCAGAGCTTCCCTCTGGCACAATCTTCCTGGTCTGAGACATTCCAAGGTATTCCTTGGAAATTTCAACAAGCAGAAAGCAAAAACCATGCTAGAACTAAACAGGAACAGATTGCGCATTCTCACAGGTTTCCTTACAGGACATTGTCACCTCGGGGAGCACATGAAGAGAATAGGTTTGAAACAGAATAGCGATTGCAGGTTCTGCGGGGCGGAAGATGAAAGTCCGGAACACCTGATATCCAACTGCACAGCAATTGAAGAAATTCGCGCCAACTATCTTGGCAAAGGCGTTATAGACGAGGAAGAAAGACCCTCTCTGAAACCATCACATCTGTTACAGTTTATTAAAGCTCTCAGGCTGGATGGGGAGCTGTGACTGCGGGCAAAACCCAGCAGCTTACACCTCATGTAAGGGGGCACAATAGACCCACGGTTGCGGTGTAATATCACCCTTATATCTAAATCTAAAGCTATGACCTATACTCGCAAACTAAATGCAATAAGTCACGACTATATGGCATCAAACACTGTTCTTCAGAGTTGTAAAGTGATAAAAGACCTAGGAATCACTTTTGATAGCCAATTTACATTTACTGAGCACATTAATGAGATTGTGGCGAGCGCGAATCGGACATACGGTTTCATTTATAGGAACTGTAGAGACTTCACTAACATAAACTGCCTCATAACAATGTATAACTCTCTAATAAGATCTAGATTAGAGTGTGGATCAATTATCTGGTATCCTATTTATAATACCCACATTTATTATATCGAATCTATACAAAGGAGATTTTTGAAATATCTTATGCTCATCGTGGATGGTACATTTTGGTTTCTATTTGACTGTAAGTACTTTAATCATAGTTATTTTAGTTTAAAAATTTTTCTGTAATATTATAATTTGTAGATTCTAGACTGATGATGGCTAATTGCCGAAACATGTATCTGGAGTAAATTAAATATTTTGTAAGGAATAGAGGATTATTTTTATTCTACATTTTATACTTCACCTTACAACATGGATCTTTTCAATTCAATTTTTATTTCACCTGTATTAACGTTGCTTTCGCTTCTGTGCAATACGTTATTCTCAGTATATAGGTGTTACAATGGATTAGCATTGAGAATAGACCAACTCAAGTACCTAATCATGAATTTATTTATTATCCAAAGTGAATGTAAAACGTGTGAAACGTATCCACTTCTCTATAAAGTAAGATCGGTATCTGTCACTTTTTTCTTTAATTGCGAATAACTCAGAAGGAATGGTATTTAGGTATAGGGTATGATACATAAAATATGTGTAGAATTTATCATAGAAGCTGATTTTGTAATTTATTTTATAGCATGCTATTTAAAAAATCGAAGTTGATCGGTTAACTGGAAGTGACATTTATTCGAAAATATTTTCACGTGATAGTTTATATTTAACCATATCCAACTACAAAATTTTGTTCTAAAATTCTGTTTCGTTTGTATAATATTTTTAATGGGCCATTCTCACCAATCACCCTGTATAAAAAATATATATTTTTCATTACTGTCAACTGCCAATTGCGCTCAAAATTAGAATTTCTGTCACGCGCCTGCAGCAATATTGACATAACTATAATGAACTGGAATTACAGCAATAAAATTAGAACCAAATAAATTAACGACATCCAATTTTGTTTCGTTAGCGGAGCAGATAACAATGCTGTAGGTTGTCGTTTCGGTCGCCCAGCGTGTGCCATTTTTGAGCGGAGAGAATTACGGACGGTAGTGCTCCGTTCGACGTACCCTAACAAATAATATCGAAACTAAATCGGCTGTGACCGATTGGTACGGCATCCCATTAACAAGGCGTCGCGACACGACGGCGGACTGACGGAATGTTTTATTCGGGCGGCGGCCGTTTTCCGATGTATCCGATGATGTTAATTGCGACCGGTTGCAATGATCGTCCGCTCTGATTTGATGGACGATGCTGGTTTAATGGCGTATTCCGAGTTTGCAGCGATTTTTCCAGTTTAACTTTATGTTGTTTCAGTTTTATCGATGATTTATTGAGTATGAATGCGCGTACTTTTATGGTTCTGTAAATATGGAGGGATACAAACGTTAACATGATCTCGTTTGTTAGCGGGAATACCTACGTAGGAGGAGTTAGTATATCGGTCTGTGTGTATAGTTCTACACATATCTAAAGGGATTTATGTCTTGTGATTAGGTAGATAATGGAAATACTTTAATTATTTTAGTCGTTTGCGTACGATGCATCATGTAAGTTAGCTAATTCAAGTTAACTATTTTCCATTTGGGTCATGTAAAATTAAACGACATTAACAACTAATGAGATGTTCTACAGAGTGACTAATTTATTTTGAAAAAGTCATTTATTTGTATGTAGATAAATTAGGGTCACAACCTGCAGATGGGATAACACGCAGTTGTAACGTTTGCTCATGGGAAATCAACATCTCCACACATCGTTCGGTTAATATATGGGGTGAAGAACCACTCTAGTTGCTGTTCTTGCCAAGATAGGGACCTGTCAAGGTAGAGACAGTTTTATGGATATAATTATGAGGAAAATTAATTTCTATAAATTTACTTCAAGAAGTGAAAAAAAATGAGAGCTTCAGATTTGGCAGAAAACGAAGGTCCTACAGCAATACTAGCAGAACTACAGCTGCTGAAACTAAACGTTGCCAAACAATCTAATACAATTAGGATCATTGCTTCAACATATATGAACGCAGGAACGGTTGATCACATTTTAAATTTACTTAATAAGAATCACTCAATAGTAATGGATGCCGACACTAAGAGGAAGTGATAGAGAGCCAACAGAATTACAGACAATCAATCTACAGATCAGCTTAAACGTGATATACAATTAATATTCTAGAGACACAGCTTGGATTTAAACCATGAATATTATTCTTAATAAATTTCGAAATAAATAACTTGACAAAATTTGGCGCCTGTTTCTTGGAGGAGGTTAGAATTAAGTTGATCTACAGTAACATCCAGGTTATTAATTGTGAAGGATTTGTGTAGCTATGTTTAGTTAGAATACATCAATCATATTAGCAAAACTGATGCATTTGTTGCAAAAGAGGTCCCAGTATAGATCCTTGAGGAATGTCGTTGCCTGTAGGTAGAGCTGTGGAACAATTGTTGGGAGAGATGCTGAATGGTTACTATCTTCCATTTAGAAGCCCCATTGAAGAAGCCCCAAACTGCACTTTTGATAAAACCAATATAGTAAAAAAACGGACATGAAAATATAATGATTTATTGCGTCAAAGATTTTGCTTAAATCCAAGCATTATTAAAATAGAAATTAGATTTTTATCATTGGCTTCCTATCACTCATCGTTCGTGGATATCTCAAGCGCGGCTGTCCCCACTACCAAGTCTATCGAACGATGAAATGGTCAAGGAATATAGCTTTGAAAGCAATTTCCTTCTCAAGCTAAGCAATAATAGCAAATTGGTAGGAGAACACTCCACGTACTCCCTAAAAGAAAACATTATGAAGTGGTATGTGTACAGTTCCAAACCACCAAATATTCCGAGCCAATTGAGATATACCCTAGTGTTTTCAAAGCGGAGATCAATGCCATTGGAAGATGTGCTCAACCGAACCTGGACAGGAACTATCGGAAGCAGAGCACTGCAATTTTTTCCGATAGCCAAGCAGCCATAATGGCGCTGAGTTCTAACACCATCAGCTCGAAATTAGTATGTGAATGTCTTAACGGATTAAACAATCTAATCTGGAATCAGAGGCAACGAAGAAGCTAATTCATTGGCAAGGAAAGCCGCCACAACTCCTTTTGTGGGACCGGAACCGTTGTATGGCATAGGGATAAGCACCTACAAAAAAGAAGTTAAAGACAGAGAAGAGAGCCTCAGAGCAAGATCTTCATTGGAAGTTACAACAAGCACAGAGCACAAACTTTGCTAGAACTTAGCAGGAATAGACTACGCATCCTCACAGGGTTTCTTACAGGACATGATCACCTTGGTGAATGACTGCAGGTTCTGCGATCTAACACCTGACATCTTACTACACCACCATCATGGAAACCCGAGAAGAAATACTCCTCTGAAACCATCACAGCTAATGCAGTTTACTAAAGCTCTTAGACTGAAGGCGGTGCTTTGAGAGCGGGCATACCCCAGCAGCTTACAGCTCATCCAACGGGGCATAATAGATCAATAGATCGCAGCGCAATATCACCCTTATTTAAATTTAATCTAATTTAATTCTACCACTCAGCTGTAATTCTTTCTAAAACCGAATTGGCAAGATAGTAAGAACTTTTCTAGATGCTCAATAATTTGAAAGTACCAAAAACAAAACAGTAAGAATCCATTTCACCATACATGGACGACTTCTGAGTACAAAAAATTCATGAAAGCAGGTACCCGCAAACATATCTGATAGCTAGCTTAGAGGCAAAAGTGTGCTTTAAAATTAACCCCAAAAGTTTTGTCTTTCAACTTTTATATTTTATAACATTTTGCAAGATATATTTGGGGAAACCCAAACTATATTCTTCGTACAACTCAATTGTACTTTTGAATGCAATTAGCATAATATATAACTCAACATTTTATTTGGATTTCGCAACATCACTTGTTATATACTCAAAATGTACCTTTTTAGTTTTGGAAATTTTTGACATTGGTTATTGTGTGATTTGGTTACTGCCCCAAAATATTTTCTTTGGATGAATTTAGCAATGATCTACCGGTAAGCATCCTTAACTCTAGCCTTGTTAGGTCAAGTAGGTTGTTGTGCTTATTTGGCGAGAAGCTTATTAATTTCTTCCTTTGAATTTTTTCGGGTGTTGTTGAATCTCTTTTCTAAGTTAATTGGTGGAAACGCCAACGAAAGAATTTGTTAACTGTTAGCTCCATCTTTTGCAGGTTTATCTGTCCTTAGTATTTCTTTTAGAATTGGAGTGCCTTCTAACTCATATTAGAGATAATGTATTGTTTGTGGCCTGGTGTATAATATTAACTTAACAATTCTAAAGCAATTTGGACTCAAAACTAAACGTTTTTAGAACAGCCTGACTGTAGCTGCAGATGGATGTTTGCTCCTTTCATATGCAGAGATTATGGCACATATTTTCGCTTAAAATTGGTGGAGTTGACGTTAAATGTCAACTCCACCAATTTTAAGCGAAAATATTTATATTTATTTTATTATATTTAAAAGATTGATCTTGGGACGTTATACTAGTTTAGTATAGATGACCATGGGACATATCGGCGTTTGATATAACCAATATACCATTTTTTTGAAGCATGTCCAGGAAGCCAGAACAGACATTTTGCATTAGGTCTCTTAGTATTTAGGGTTCCTGCAATCTTTTGGTGTATTTGTACAGGGCAATTTTCGTGGATTTGGTAGACTTTGGCGCAACGGCAAGTTAAGTGTCGCCTGGATTTTCTAGAGGTTGGAAGTATTTTTCTGCATTTGAATTGAAATATTTTCGAGTTCACACAAAGAGGTTTTGCAACACTATAATTGGTAAAAAGATTTACAAAAGGTAGATAGGTAAAAGTTTGACTATAACATTTTGCATAAATATTTGTTGCTGATTCCTCTACTGTCAATAATTCTCACCCGATATCGCGTGCATATAAATACCTCTTTACACCACCATTATATATCACCCAGCGATCTCTAAATCGTGCTTGATGTACATGCAATCAGAACTGCATTAGTCACGTGACTTCCCACCAATTAGGAAGGTATTGTATAGAGAGTGTCTAGGTTTAATTATCTAAATTGACTACTGATCTAGTTACCTTTAATCAAACACGTGATTTAAAGTTGGTAGGTAAGGTAGAGATATTTAAATTACTTCCCTACCTTATTCCCTTATTTGCCGTAAGGGTCTATTGAACAGGATCGAATGCGTCTATCAATTCGCACTACCGCCTCACACAATCACCATAGGTAACAGTGATTTTCTCCCAAATTTACGGGTTTCACCATCGTTTTCCGTTACTCGACCGCACAGATTTATAATGTCATTAACGGGAAGTTCGAAAGGGACGATATACTGTAGGTATACATATATAGCTACTGCTACGAAAATCCGGACAAACTAGACATAAAATCGAACTCACCCTTCATGATGTCCCTGACGTTTTTCCTTAACATAATTGGTTGGCCGTCTTCCCTTTTCCACGCGATCCTGGGCGGTGGGTGGCCTGTTGCCTTGCACCATAAGGTGGCGTTCTCTCCTTCGGCTATCGACAGATCGCCGCTCGTGTCGTCGTATATGATATCTGGCGGTACTGGAAACGAAATAAAACGAGATGATTAGAAAATTAGTTTTCTGTCAAAGGAAAAGTTGTTCGTATGTTTTTCGGATGTTGCGATGAAAATTTATCAAATTTAGGTTTATTATCTGCGAATGTAGACTTTGAGGATTTAAATTGTTATACAACAACCATTATTGCACTCTAAACAATAAATTACAAACCCCGATTGTAATTTACATATAATTAATTCCGAATAATAATCCTTAATTACAAAACAATACCTTATTTATTTAACAAAAACCTAACTAACATATTATCCGTTTTTCACCGTACATAAATTCCGAATAACGGCGATCGGTGTCAAGTATATAAGGGTAAAACTCATAGAACACAAATTTTCCAGATAACAGGTCACAACAACAATACGACAATACTGGGGGTGAGCTGGCCCTTCGCACCTTCGTTCACTGTACGTACTAGCTCTCTCGCCCGGTGGAAAATTTCAGGCTCTGCAATTAAATTTTCACATAATTCAGGAACATATCCCGCCGCAATAATTATACTCGGACCCGCGTGATAATTAAGCAAATCTGATAAACAAAAAGAGAGGGTACTGGTAGCGGTGGTTTTTGTTCTACAACGCCGGGTGGACGTCACGCCACTTCACCCTGGATCCCACTCCCCGTCTGCCACTATTAAATCATTTCAACGGACGTATACTGGGGGTTACTACGTTTCATGGAATTTAGCCGGTGAGGTTTAAATACCTAATTAGACAGAGGTCCTCTTTGAATTTTTTATGATCATAAATGTTGTATGAAGATCGAAACTTCATTAATGATTAAAAGTAGTCGGAGATTACAAGGACATAAGCAAAGACAACAGAACGAGAACTATTACAACACTAATAGAATCTTATTCCCTAAAATAGCTTTAGTTTTTGTTACATTTATTTGACAAACCGATATATAGGTACAACATTTAAATTTATGCTACTAGTCCTAGTTTAGTACTATCCTCTAGAGATGAGCGCCAGTTCCATTGACTCAATTGTACTTAAGACGTTTCAAGAGGTTGCCTCCAGCAGAAATACAACGATGCAATACGACGAAGTTTGTCTCGAATTAAGAGAAGACAACCGATGCGATGTTCCCACGTGTAAGTGTATATCCGGTTTCATCAAAGCTTCCAGTCACGCTTGTTCAACAACGTTTCGACTCATAAGGAAAATGGTTACGACGTAAATTGTAGGTAATTTCCACGATTTTATTTCAATATAACACATTTATTTTCATTCTTCAGTTTTATAAGCAAAAAAGAAGAAGCAGCGTTAAATCTAACCTTCTTTTTTTGTATAAAATCGTAGAATTAGTAGAAACCAGTACAAAAAAGTTACAATTCTATTAGATTAATTACTATTTTACAAATAGATAGAGGTTGAAATGCAATATAATTGCTCTGTATGCGGTTATCTAGCGATGAAATCGAATCGATAAAAATCATACCAGATTGTGCTCCACAGGATAATTTGCCTTTGGATTTAGTACACAATCTGCTGCGTTTGTACTGAAGAACGATAGTGATCTTAAGATAACAAGAAATCTTTTCGTTTTGGAGTATCCATACCATCCAGAATGCGTCCTGTTGCTCAGGATCCTGACATCCCTATAGCAACTTCACCAAATTTCTTACTAGATATAGCAAGACGTGAGGGTACTGACAATGATACTGATAATACTCTGATGAACAGTTTAGTGGTTATATCAACGACCTTCAACTGTTCACACAAGCAGAATTAAATGGTCTTGTTAGAGATTTAGATCTACTACAGGAAAAAAATATTGGCGCCATTCAGCTCAACAGGATCCTGCAATGATGCCCCTGGGTTGTTAAATATGTTCAAAGTGAAGTATATCAAAAAATTGAGGTTGTTAGTTGCTTATTCAGTACATTTAAAAGAACGCTACTAGAACTTGAATATGCTTTTGTCGAACTTATATTACAGGGATCATGAGTGTAGATTTGAAAGTGCTGTCTCTGCTTCTAGAACAGCAACGAGAGTACAGCAACAGACAGTGAAGCAGAACGCGACACTGCACAAAAAAACAGTGGACGATGAGTTGGCAATTGGGTCGTCGTCAAAAAAACTGTCGTGAATCCAAAGAACGTACTCCTGCTTTCACTTCATATCAAATTTGAAATAATGAAGTAGTTTGTGAAAGCTCTCTCTAAAGAAGAGGAATGCTTCAAACACCAACGTGAGAAATTCCGTGCATTGTCCAAGCTAAAACTCAAAGAGGGAGCATTTGTTAGCTCTGACAAACTGGCAAACTAATGAAAGATCCACAGCTTAAGATGAAACTGAATGTTAAGAAGAAGGTAGCTTGGCTGTCATTCAAGGAAGTAGTAAGTAGACGCCTTGGCAACAATAAAGACCCAAATTCCAAGACAATCGTTGAAGGCATGCTACAAAACCTGAAGTAATTGAATGAATTAATGATATCAAGAGCTGCAGGCAGGTTATCGTATTCGAAGGAATAGTAAATGTGGCTGTCGACAGCATAAAAGTGGCATAGAAGTGCTTGGGAGAAATAGTGCAAAGTGCAGTTCAACTAAACTGAACTTGAGTTTAACGTTTTGGTCTGTTGTACAAGTGCTGTTTAGATTGAGTTTAGCTAAGCTGCACAAACGAACGTTTCCATCCTAATAGCAAGCGATGCACATTCGCACACGTGCGTTTGAAACATCAACGGTATCAACTGTCACTTTTGTTTGGTTTTGGTTTGGTGTCTATATATTTAGATCGAAGCTGTTCAATGTATTTGATAAAACGCTGATATACATGCTGCAGTAACCTTAACACTCCTCAGTATTAAGCGAGTAAGCATTAAGTATTTATCTGATTGATTATTGCGTAAGTAGTAGCCTTTATAAATTACTAGTAAAACCTAAGTCTTGGATATTAGTCAGGGCAAAGTTACTGGTGCGAGGGCATTTGGTGGTGGACTTGGAGGTGAACGGTGCCATGATGTGCTAAGAAGTGCTAAGAAAAGAGCAGCTAACTTTAACACCAAGGAGGAAACTCTTCTGGTAAATTTGGCCAAGAAATATCGAACTATTTTACTATTAACTATTAACAAACTGATATGAAGAGCCATCAGGCAAAGTCTGTAACATGGGGAAAAATAGAGTCAGAATTGGGCTTTCTGGGGATTGATACCTGGTCAGTTGTTTTCTAAAATAAAACGAACTCCATTTTTAGAAAATCGAAATCTTAGTATAAAATCCAAATCATTCCATTTTTCAAAGTGGTTTTCACGAGGACGAAATATACAAATATTTTGAACAACAATATTCTTTTTCAAATTTAAAACACTACTATATAATAATAAATTATCATCGATCGTATCGTATCACAACACAAAAGTGAGGTTACGTGTACTTGAACTCAAGCTTAAGCCGTCAAATTTGGTGATTCAAGTTAAACCAGAGTTGAACTTCCGAATTTAGGTTTTTCTTCGGTTTAGGCTGAAGTCGGGCTTAACCTCGCAATATTCAATCGGCCCTTAGAGTCTTAGATTTCAATTCATTCAAACAGTTAAACATTAAGAGTCTAAGTACAGAATCTTGGAGAAAACCTTGAAAAAATTGAAAAGCACTCAAAAAGCATTGGGACTCAAACCTCATATAATGCACTGGTTGTATACTATGGTAATAACTTATGGCTGTTTGGTTTGGTGGCCAAAAATCACACAGAAGTATGCGATAATTGAGAATTTAGAGACTGGCCTGGCTACGCACAACAAACCCAATCTATTGTGTAGGCAGCGACGTCGCAATCGTCAAGATTTCCTACGAAAAACCCCTAAAAATTGTCTTGAATTGGGATGAGTGCAAAAATGGTGAAGGGAGATAACCGAAAACCCAAAACTGGTACACAGATGAATCAAGAGTCCGTACTAATTCTGGCATCGGTGTTTATCGGGATTAAAAAATATGTGAACCACTTGGGCGATTCACTATGGTATTTCAAACAGAAATATATGGTATACAAACTTGTACCTTGAAGAGTATGCGTCGCCAACCCCGAGAGGAGGCGATCTTCATTCTTTCTGACAATCAGACAGCCTTAAAGGCTTTAGCATCTTATTATATAGCTTCCAAACTAGTATGGGAATGTCTGCAAAATTTAACTGTTCAGGCACAACAAGGTCAGCTTGGTGTGAGTGCCAGAACACGGGGGGTATATATTTAATGTTATCTATTTTAACTTTGCGTTCACCAATTTAATAGATGTGTCATGTTTTGGTTATCTTTAATAGCCTTTTTTATAGTCATACTACCACTCGAATTTGAAGATTTATCTCTGGATCAATTTTGTGCGTCACAGCTGGGAATAAACATATATGACAAGTATGCTCCTTCTATATTTATTTATAAATACATATAATGGTGCACCGCCCAAGGGCCTACAATTACCAACTAATTGTTTATACTCATAAACACAGTGGGAGGTATATTACAGCGATTTAAAGTACGGCTCATTTGTATTTTAAATCTCTCTAATTTACCTCGCACAATGTTTATGAGTGTTGACAATCATTTGGTAATTATAAACCCTTGGGCACTGCACGGTTCTATTTCAAAATGATATACAGGGTCCGGCAACGAAGCGGGGACGGAAGATTACACGCTTATTTGAAAGTTTGTCAAATATTTAGTCATCGGATATTCTTCCGCACCATCAAGTGTACGTTTTAAAAATATTTTGTTTTATACAGGGTGTTCCAGATGGAAATGCCAGACTAAAGTTGCATTTTTTTAAATGGAACACCCTGTATATTAATAGAGAAAATGATCCGCGCTTGAAAGCTGGTTACAACGATATAATGTTGTATAGGTCTAAAGTTGATAGTTTCTATGTAAACAGTTATTTTACTTGATAAATTGATACATTTCAGTAGGCTATTCTGCATAGGGAAAAACAAAAGATTCGAAACCAACAGACTAGAATATTTTTTACTAGTATGGACTGTCGTTACTATGTGAAATAAATTCTGCAACTGCTCGCTTTATACAGGGTGTTCACAATTTTGCAAAATCGAAGAAATCTCAAAAATTTTAAATGGAACACCCTGTATATTGTCAGCTCATTGGAAAGCCCTTTTACTACGCTTTCTATTGATACCTCATTTGATGCATTTAGGATAGATCATTTTCTAATTATTTCTTTTTAAAGTTGAATTAATGAGAAATGCTTGTATTCTTAGAAGCTAACTTGCACTTCAAACCTACTGTAAGATCGGATATTCAACAAATAATCCATAAATGATCTATAACAAGGAGAAACTCAATTTAGTATGAGAAACAATTGATTTTCACTCAGCGGTGTCAGTTTTAAGCTTGTATACTAATAACCAAGTTGTAAAAAATTTCGTTTTGTGTTATACAGTATTTCGTTCAATTTTTAAAATAAATTATTATAATGATTAATTTTAGTAGATACTCAATAAACACGAGCTCCTACTTTCAATAGCTGTTACCTTTGAAATACCATCTATACTTACATCTCTCCGCATACAGAACATTTAGAGCGACTAAGGCCAGCTAGAAAAGAGATAGATCTAGAGTGGAGCGGTTGTAAAACATACAGAATAGCACGCTCGCCAATGCGTTAATTTCGTATATGTTTTATAACCGCCCCACTCTAGATCTATCTCTTTTCTAGCTGGCCTTACTCGCTCTAAATGTTCTGAATGTGGATTTTCCTGTATTGTTAATAATACGGCCAGTTCGCTTTGTTTATTGATTACCAGTTTGTTGGTTTCACCCTTCTTCTAGGTTACACCATCAGTTTCTATAAATTACTCTAATAATCTTTCAATACTTCCGGTCTTCTTTCAAGGTTTGGAAATCTCTCTGCATATACTCTACTTGCTAGGAAACAATTTGTTGTACACTCCTCAAGAATAAATATCATATTTACCATTTCTTGAGTAGGTACCTACTAAAATTAGTCAATATAACAATTGCTTTTAAAGATGGAACGAAATACTGTAGGTATAACACAAAATGAATTTTTTACAACTTGGTTATTAAGTATACAAGCTTAAAACACCAGATAACTTGATTAGCAGTGAATCCATTGAAAATGCTATATTACTTTATATTAATTTAATGTTTGCTTTCACCGCTGAATGAAAATCAATTGTCTCTCATACTAAATGAAGTTTCTCCTTGTTATAGACCATTTATGGATTATTTGTTGAATATTCGATCTTATAGTAGGTTTGAAGTGCAAATTAGCTACTAAAAATAAAAGCATTTCTCATGAATTCAACTTTAAAAAGAAATAATTAGAAAATGATCTATCCTAAATGCATCAAATAAGGTATCAATAGAAAGCGTAGTGAAAGGGCTTTCCAATGAGCTGACAATATACAGGGTGTTCCATTTAAAATTTTTGAGATTTCTTCGATTTTGCAAAATTGTGAACACCCTGTATAAAGCGAGCAGTTGCAGAATTTAATTCACATAGTAACGACAGTCCATACTAGTAAAAAATATTCTACTCTGTTGGTTTCGAATCTTTTGTTTTTCCCTATGCAGAATAACCTACTGAAATGTATCAATTTATCAAGTAAAATAACTGTTTACATAGAAACTATCAACTTTAGACCTATACAACATTATATCGTTGTAACCAGCTTTTAAGCGCGGATCATTTTCTCTATTAATATATAGGGTGTTCCATTAAAAAAAAATGCAACTTTAGTCTGGCATTTCCATCTGGAACACCCTGTATAAAACAAAATATTTTTAAAACGTGCACTTGATGGTGCGGAAGAATATCCCATGACTAAATATTTGACAAACTTTCAAATAAGCGTGTAATCTTCCGTCCCCGCTTCGTTGCCGGACCCTGTATATGATAATAATCATCAGCATCAATTTACTGTAGCATGTTTAGTTCGATGTAGCAGATAATATAAACTCGTGTTTTCTACCTGTACTCAGGAAATTTAATTAAATATGATATTTTTCATAATAAATTTTAATGGTATAGAAATGATTTCTATGCTGACATAAATTTAATGATTTAATGCTAGTTCTGTTTAATGTTCGGTAAGATTAAGTCATTATTTTCTATTTCTAAAGAAGACTGACACTATCCAGATTATTATGAATAACATTTATCTTGACTGAACGTCATATAAATTTCGGTGAAAGTTTCTATTACGTATTAACCATTCCACCAGAAGCCCCGAGTCCCTAATCCATACTAATTTAAGTTATTAACTTATTTGTCACTATGCCTTGATCCTACCAGGCAGGCCTACAAGAACAGGGTTGATTTAAACAAACTGCCAACCGGGACTAAAACGTTATAAACCTCATTCTCACCCTGGAGAGAGTAAGTCAGTTTCACTCTTCATAAAGTGCCTAATACCTCTAAGGGTACACCTTCTTGCGGTTCTTCATTAGCAGAATGAAATTCACCATACCATTTTCTTTTCATTCCTTTTCACTTGTATTTTATAGTCGCAAGTCCTTTTCGAAAATTTTGCGGTGATATTATTTTTAAGTTATTATTGAAGTTTACCAGAGAAATCACTGGATTGAATTTGTCTGTTCCATTCGCTTTTCAGGATTTCATTTTAGTTAAGCACGTCTCTAGAGGGATGGAAAACGGCAAAAAATACTGTGTTGGGTGCGATGCATTTTTATTTTCTTTCCTTCCGGCTTTCGAAATGGGAAAAGTGGAGGATATATCTGCTCTTTTCGTAGTAGGTAGCGTCTTTGTCTCCATCTAGCGAGGAAACGGTTTAATCCCTCATCAAAGGGTTTCCGTAAGTGCTTAGTTTACTTTTAATGAGACAATTTAGCTGCATTCACGTTGATTTTTCATTTATTTTCGTAGCGACTCTAGCGGAAATGTTCGTGTTTGCACGACGGAATATGACTTTCGAAAGACCTTTTTGAACATTTAATAAGGCGTTAAACGTGTTTTAATAGATTTTTTTAATTTATTTAATCGTTTGATATTAGCTGCTCATTTCAGTTTTAATTTTAATAACGAACAAACGAAACTGTTTTCAGGCAGATAGTGGTTTAGATTTCTTACTAACCATATCATGAATCTCTTGAATTGTCAATAAATACTATAAAAAACACACGAGGAAAAACTAAATTTTTGTTAGATTTAGGTAGTGTATTAGAAGTTGAATACTACAAGGAAAGGAAAAAGAATTAGAAAGCAATTTAGAAAAATCGACAATAATTTAACAGACGAAAGTAAATATGAAAAAAGCTAAACATGAAAGAGATAAAAAGGTGGTTCTCTAGAAATTAATTTTAAACAATCTTGGAAACAACAGTAACAAACAAGAATTATTCGAAGTTGAAGCAAATGAAATTCTTTTAAAATACTAATAAATTTGCTAAAAATAATAAATGTAGTTCTATAAATAGCTTTCAAATCATAATGTTAATGAAGAAACAAAAATACGACTGTTGTCAAATTTATAAATTATTTATTAAAAAAAACAAATTCTTTAAAAACGTTTCCAACTTTTTGATAGATTGAGGTTATGTGACCGATTGGATTCATTTTTCAGAGTACCTTTAGTTATTAGTGGAGACTTCAATGTTACATTTAATACTTCTAATTTACAACGTTTTTGCATCATATAGCTGATATGATTTTAACATTGAAAATAGGGAAGTGTGCCTATGTTGGATCCCTTAACGAAATTACCTCACATGTTTTTCAATTATATATTTATTAAAGGCTGTTGAGCACCTACCCTACCTCTTATTGATTGTAGACTATGGTGAGCGATTACTTTGTCATTTAAACATGTGGTAAAACTTTTATAATATATTTTAAAAGGCACTGCAAAGGGCCATCATGGGCACATATACGCCTATGATGGTCCCTTTGCAATATACAATAAAAAGTCTACATTTTTACTAGTTTAAATATATATTAAACAAAAAATATTTTCTAAAAATGAAATAATATAGATTTTTTACTAAAAATATTTTAATTCAAATTTAGACACACAATTCACAGGTAAAATATTTGCACCGATTGTCAAAGGACTGAAAATATCCCAGCGGAAGCATCCGACGCATATTCCAAAATGAGCTCAAGGTACCGCCTTACAAGTTCCAAAAGGCACACGATCTTACACCAAAACAAAAAAAAAGTTAGAGTCGAAAGAGCAAAGGAGGAGAGAAAAAAAATTTCCTACTGAAAAGTTCATAAACTTTCAAAATTATCCTGGTTACTTAACTAAACGCAGTCGCGAAAATTTGAGCTTGCGAACGGCCACCCGAAGTAATTTTCCATCTCAAGTAATGGTATGGGCAGCTGTGACCGCCAATGGACGCTGTCCAATGGTTTTCATCGAGCCTGGTGTCAAAGTCAATGCGATTTATTACCGGGAAAATGTTTTGGAAGCTGTTTTAGAGCCGTGGACACGCAAACATTTCGGTCGTAGATCTTGGACGGCACGGTTTCATAAAGCTCCTGTGAACCAGGAATGGTTAAGAACCATGTTCCACACTTCATTTCGTCCACACAATGGCTTTCGAATTCGCCAGATGCAAATCCGATGGACTATTCCGTCTGGGCCATTTTGGAAAGCAAGGTGAGCACTAAAAAATATGCCAGTATGGATTCGCTGAAGTATTGCAAGGTCATATTCGTGCAAGGTCATATTCGTGCTGCATGCAACTCATTTTTTAACAGGTTGAAGACCATAGTCAAGGCAAGAGGTGGCTACATCGAGGTAAAGTGAATGGAGTCTGAAATTTTGATTATTAATGTCACACAAAAAAACATATGGTGGTTTGAATAGGTAGGTAGGTTTGATAGCGGTTCGTCGAGGTGTTGTAGTTCCTCCAATTTCAGGTAGATTTCAATCAGACAGCGTCACTGCCTGGATCCTAGTTGGGCTCGGTCTGGGTCTTCCGAGCTTCTGCTGGCTTATAGTTTATTTTGTCGTGGTTGATAGGTTGTTTGTTTTCTTCAGTCGTCTTTGGCAATGCGTCTTGTGTTGTTGGGGGGTAGTGTCTTTATTGCTCTTGCTCTATTCAGCGGGTGGAGGAGGCAGAGGGGAAGGAAGTGGCGAGAATTCTCTGTCATATGTAGTTTTTGTCTTGAGTGGTGTTTGCGGCTTGACCGGATTGGAGCTTCATTATATCCATGGTTTTTTAGTATTCTTAGATGGCCGTATGGATTGTTCGTTTGCATTATTTTGGTGTGAAATATTCTTAGCTGCTCGCAAATAAATTTAACGTTGATATTTGTGAATAGTTGGAGTATTGCGATCATCTCCTCCCAGTCTGCGGTATATTCACGGAGGGGGTGTATGTGTGCTGGGGGCTGCCCGTTGTCTAACTTGTCTGGTTTTTTTTTCTGGATGACAATGTTCGTGTTTGGAGGTGCCAAAAATTTGGAGCGCTCCACGATTTTTATATCATCCTTGCGCAGAGGCTATGCTAATCTTCCATGTACTATATCTGTTGGTAATAAACTTTTCGATGTTCCCAAAATCTAACAGTTCTGGAAATTTGTAGGCTCATTAGCGACACTATTTACGCTCGTTTTACTTCCGGTTGAGCGGAAGTAAAGTATGTTTTTCCCCACCACCCCACTCATTCATGCGTGATCCAGGATCTATGACGTGTAGTATCGTTGCTTCATAAAGTACATTAGTTCTAGATGGCTTTAAAGTTTAAAAGTAGCTGCTTGAAGTTTTTTTTTAGTCCATTTAAAACTCTAATATTAGGAATGAATTGTTGTATGAAATACAATCACTGAGCTTTACCTGCTCTTTTTAAGAGATTGTAAGGTTTATCTAACTCATACAGAGGGACAACTTTGGCGTTGAATGCAATAAACAAAAGTGGCCTGGTGGAAATGGGGGATGTACCGGACATTTACTTCTTTCTTTCTTTCGTGTTCTCTAAAACATCATTAATACTCGACTAATAATTTTTCTTAAGACTTACAATCCCATATCTTAGAATTCAGATCAGTATATATCGAGGTGTGACCCAATATATCATGGTTTGAATTTTATGTATTAGACCATTGAGCAAGAAATTTTTTTCAAGTCAAGGTAATTGAAATCTGTCCAAGACTGATTCTATATTCTAGCTTTGCAGTAAAATATTGAGAAAACGATTATTCCACTTTCTTATTTTACATTAATTTCTACTATCAATCCAACATTAATTAACATTTTTCAATTTCCACCAATCCAATTTTACAGTCATAAAAAAATTAAGTTGTAAAGCAACTTTTTAAAATACAATTTCACTGTCACTCCACCTTCAAAAATATTACTTGAATGATGTTTAGATCCTGTGATATATTTCAGTTTATTATGATCGTGCAGAGGCGTATTTCTTTTCACGAAATCCCAGTCGCGTA
Source organism: Holotrichia oblita (assembly GCA_023690525.1). NCBI lineage: Eukaryota > Metazoa > Arthropoda > Insecta > Coleoptera > Scarabaeidae > Holotrichia > Holotrichia oblita. The sequence goes on along the minus strand of CM043021.1, from coordinate 16,563,211 downwards.
TTTCGTTGAAATTATATATATTTCAAAATTTCCTACTTCCGAAAAAAAACCCTTACCAACATTAATTTTAAAAGGTTCACATAAATTCGGTTAAAACGGGGTAAAAGCAGAAATGCCATCCGAACGGGCATTATAAGAATATCCTTTTACGCTTCCATGCTTCCTGCTCATGGTGTATACCAGAAAAAAGCGCGGTAATTTCTGCGAATAATTACGCGACCGAAGTGCTAAACGCAATATTTGTTTGCTCTCCTGTCTCTTTAACCCTTTTGACGCTCGCTATTTTTTTCTCCGTTCTCTTTCTTGACGAGAAAAATGCTTTTAATTTGTTAATGCGTCCTTTAGCGAACGCCATTACGGTTGGGGTCCGAAAATGGCCACTTATCCGCCGTGGGACGCACGAATCACACAAAGGGCATTAAGTTTTTGTGATTTGGGCCCGTTTTAAAGAGGATTACGCGCGCCTGGGGCTCGCCTTAATTAACCCATCTTATTTTCGATGTTAATGTCCGACGGAGTCTTATGTTAATGGTGAAATGATTTTATTATTTTATGCGTTTCGCATGAAAGGGTTTTTGTACTGAAGTGTTTGTTGTATGTACCAAAGGAAATTGATCTTTTTTACAGTAGCTGGTGGGGATTAATATTTAAGTACGAAGACCTGTAATTTTTAAAATCAAATTAATATTTTCTTACATCTATGTACTTAACAAAAGATATACAAATCAGAAAATGTCTTAGAAACAAACTCAAGAACCCAATAATAAGAAAAACCTAACACTTTCATTTTCATTAGATGGGAAAATCTTTGTGATCTTGAGCTACTTGTTCATTCATCGTCGAAGTCTTTGGCAGTCGATTGTTTGCTTAGCTGTGAAGCACACGATGGAGATGACTGAGCATTATCGAGAGTTTCATCAACTTTTTCAAAGAATATTGCTATTGGAAGTTGTCGTTTTTGCCTTCTCATTTCAGTAAACAGATTATTGGGTAATGGGTAAATAATCTACAAGCTGTTGTTATAATGCTTGGCTATTTTAAAATGTCGTAGTAATTTTTCAAGCATCCATGATCATGGTTCCTATTGACTTCCATCCTAATCGTCACTCTCTTCTGGAGAAGCCATCTAATTCCTCGTTGGTGAATAATTGACCCTCTTCGTCTATGTAATTACTGTGTTCCTCTTTGGTCATATTGTTAAACCCTTCTCCACCTATTTGCTCCATTGTTCCTTTGATAGTTACAAATGACTTCCATCCAACTTCCATGAGCCAGATGTCAGAGCATTCGTCAACCATTGTGATTTACAATCATTTCGAAAACTTGTCGATGCTTTAAAGCATCTAATGATGTCTTGATCAGGTGGCTGAAGCAATGAGGTTGCATTAGATAGTAAGAAAACCACTTGAACATTTTTATCTGCTGTGGCTAGTGACACAGGATGCCCAGAGGCATTGTCAAGTATCAGCAGCACTTTAAAACGTAATCCTTCCTTTTCCAAACATCTTTTCACTTCCGGAATAACGCATTGATGAAATTATTCTGTATATGGAATCACCGTAGCCCACGCCTTTCGATTTAATTGCCAAAACCGGAGAGGCAAGTTTTATTTTTATTTTTAAGAGCACATGGATTTTGTGATTGGTAACCTAGTTCAAGTTTAATCATATGATAACCTGCATTTGCATAAAATAGTAAACTTAGTTTGTCCTTAATTGCTTTAAAGCCTGGTGCTCTCTTTCCAGTATTATGAATGTAACTTCGTTGACGTATCTTTTTCCATGACTTCCAAGACCAGTCTCATCATTATTAAAAACTTGCTTAGTATGATAATCTTTTTCTGTAATGATTTGTTTAAATTATCCTGAAAATGAGGCAGTAGCTGTTTGATCAGTCGACGCTGATTCCACATCATTTTTATGTTTTTCTTCAGATTAAACCGAATTTGAAGCCTCTGCAGGCACCTCCTTCCTTTTCTCTTCAGTTTTATCCTGGATCTGCATGTCTTCATATAAAATCTATGCTTTTTTTTTGTAATATTTTGCCATCAATTAGCACTTTGTTATGTATTTTGGTATAGCTTTTGCAGTTTGGATTGCAGTACAAAAAAATTAGCTCGAAACATTTCAAAGCAATCTCTTTGGCGGTAATGAAAGTAACGTTCCTTTTCCTTTATTTTTTTGCTTTTTTTGCGTGTCGCATGGATTTAAACTACTTACAATAAAAAATATTTTACAGTAAAACGTGGTTTTTAAGGTCTTGATAATATGCAAGGTATATATAATTTTTTGTAGAAAAAGTTTTTAATTAAAATTTCTAATTTTCCTTTTTAAAATGCATCCGAGGACGTACTGTATACATAGAACTGGTAATAAAAGTAGAAGTAGTAAACTAAATTGCCTGATATAAACTCGATTAATGGAAATGAAATTACAACAACGCTCAATTACAGACTCCTCTCTCTGCATTTATTTCTGGCAACGTGCAGGAACACCGAATGGATGCAAAGCGGTATTACGTTAGGATGATGGTAATTAACTATTTACGATCGCGCCATTTCGAAATTAATAAAGGAATGTAATAAAACCAGACGCACAAGAGCGCAGAACCATACCATATATATACGGTTAGCTAGTTAATAGGGCGGAAATGTAAGCGCGTTTTGTCGGGAAATGCTAAAGTGATAATGGAATGGAATTGTGTGATATCGAATACATAGTGATATAATGTTACACCATCGTTCCCGGGGATATAAAGACTACGTCAACTAAATAGGTAATTTTCATATAATTCCCGGTTTAATGCCATAAACAGTCCCATCTGTTTGGATAGATTATGTCGAGGATTGTAATAAAAGCCGTTTAGATTTAATTTTCACTTGCGAATAGTACAGCAATGTGTAACCAGATACTTTTGGGTTCTAGAAGGGTATGATTTAAAGTTTAATAGTAGAAATTATACAATAATTTATACGTATATATTAATAAATGAGAAGGATACAGAATTTTGTTGTCATAGTAGATCCAGGTATACAAGGTTCGACCACAAAGGAAAGAAACCAACTCTAAAGCACTTATGATATTGGATATTAGAATATGAAGACAGTATCATAATGTCGAAAAAAGTTATAGCGATAGCCTACCGGTAGGACAACCTTTGAACTGAAATGATTTCAATTCTCTTCAACGACCAGAAATTACTAATACCTAATTGAGATAAAGTACGTTCTTCAGCGTAGATTAAATTGTTTGTCCCGAATGTTTATTTCTGACAGAGCAATTAATGCCAGAGAGACGCATTAACCATATTGACCCTAGTTTGGTGGTATTAAAATTAAGGTTAAGATGTTGGTGGCAGGGGCTTGTATGTTGGTGTTAACAGGATTTTGTCAGATCTTGATGTCGTTTGCAATTGCATCAAAATCTGAAGAACGAGATTCAAAATATGTATTTGGGGAGGTGAAGTTTCATTTGTTAAATGGACATGCATCTTGGTTTGATTCATTTTTGGCATGTGCTAAAATACATGTTTTTGTCACTATCGGTTACATTTTAAGTTTTTCCATTAACGGTTCTTTTTCTGACTAGCATTTAACTTCAATAAATACGCCTCCTTCAGAGGTCAAGTCGTAAATGGTATGAACACCAAGAAACTTTTCAAGTACGTATTCTATGTCGATACGAGACCACCCACTCGACGTGGACACACTGTATAAGCCGGGCACTATATACAGTCACGCGATGACTCATTAGTCGCTAGCGGATATGCTATATAGGGGCCCCAGCTAAGCTGATTTCGAGAGCAGGTGAGAACCAGCTTAGCTAGTTTCTGGGCAAGATCAACATTTGGACTCATTTAAAGCTAAGGAGAACACTAAGTATCGATTTTAGTCAGACAAATGAAACAGGCAATATTTTTTGCAGTGACTTCTATTCTTCGAGCCACAGGGTTTGCTGGGAAAGTGATAGTTTTAAATAAATCAGCTTTTGCTTGACACATTTCTTTTGCTGCTATAATAATGCATGCGCTGATTAATTCACTGTCAGTAAATGATTACCCATATTTCGTTAGTAAATGGACTACTCAGAAACTATCGTGGGTTTCTCCTTATTGTTCAGTATGTTAAACAATAGTTGCGAAGATTTTAATCTGTATTTCCAAAATTCATGCTTTTCTATCAGTAAGCATCCTGTAACTTTGGAATAATTTTGAGAATGTTTAGTCTCATAATGATATTCTATATGATTATGATTATGTTGTATCATTTTTTCGTGTCCTTTCTATATTTATATAAATCCACATAAAAGGCAAATCAAAATAATTTAAATTATATCAAAATTTGGATCTGCTAAGCTTTTGGTCTCCCGTATGTATACCATTAGAACGTATTGGAAAATTCCTGAGAATACTCCAATATTTCAGACAAGCGATTACGTAACAGAACTTTTCCAAAACATACTCTAGCTACTGGCTACAAGATGGTGTTGTATTCTTCGACTAACCAAACATAATTGACGTTTTCGGATAATTCGACCGCTTCCCACAAGAACGCGCTGTACCACATCCTCTAATTAGGTTTTTTACTTTCTGCAAAATGGTTTTTAGCATGGTTTTAACTTTAACTTTATTTGAGTGTCACACTACATGCGAAGAATGTTGCTAAAATGTAATTCTTATAAAGTCGCTGTGGTTCCTGCTAAAAGTTAAATGTACGAATTATTTCGACGTTTTGGCAATGTTCGTAGTAATAAGAATAAGAACCAGATATTGATTGATTGATTGCTATCCAGGAAGGGTAGTCTTTAGTTATCCCTAATACTGCGGCTCACTGGGCCTATTGTGTTATTCCTACTGATTCCATTTTACTCAAACAGGTTAGATCCCTCGATCAGGTTTAGAAGCCGATTTGGTAAATCTTTTCCCACTGGTAGATCAAACGTGCTTTGCATAGCAACCCTACGTTGACTTAGTGCTACGCATTCGAAGATGATATGAGAGGTTGTTTCCTCCTCCTCATTACAAAGTCTGCATAGGGGTTCATCTTTATAGATCTCCATCTTGTGCAGGTAACCTCTTAGACAACCATGTCGTGTTAATAGACATGTTACTGCCCTAAGTTGAGTTCTGTTTAATGCACATATTTAGTTGCACCACGTCATACACTCTTTGAAATACCTAGACCTGGCTCCGGGTCGGTAAATTTCATTTGGGAACCCTCTTTCGCTAGCTGGTCTGCAGTTTCATTGCCTGCTATACCCCTGTTGTCCGGGCACCCACACCAAGGTGACCTTGTTGTTTCTGGCCAGAACAGTTAGGATTTGCAGACATTCCTATACTAGTGTGGAGGCTATGTAATAAGATGCTAGAGCCTTCAAGGCTGCCGGACTGTCAGAGAGAATGCAGATACCCTGCCCTCGCGGTTGGCGACGCAGAATCTCCAACGCACAGCTTTGTATGGCATATATTTCTGTTTGAAATGTATATTGCCCAAGTGGTCCGCAGAACCAGATATTACTATAATAACTGTTGTCACTTTTGGGTTCAGAATAATTTCCATTAAATTCACCTCATCACCACCAGACATCTAAATAGTTCAAGAAAAACGATTTGATGTACTGTTTCGCTGACCAAGATGGAGGTGGAACCTGATTTGTCTGAAAACAATGGTCAAGTTATATACCAAGCTATTTAAGAGAGAATTGGTACATGTGAGTGATAAAATGGTCGCAGATAAGTTGGAGTCTTTTTTTCATTAGAAATTCAAGAAGAATTTGATCAGGAATATACCACTAAGATGGTGAAATTAGCTACAGTTTGAGAATAAATATCTCACTACAGTAATTTTAAGAGCTGGTATTTGTAACTGGAAAGCGGTAAATTGTAGGAGATGGCAGATATTTCTAACAAAGCAATAAAACTGCCATCTTCATTTTGTCCTCAATGCTCTTGATTTCAGCGATTGAGGACGCTTCACTGCGATTACCTGTATTCATTCAATGTATGCTTCCTAAAATAAATCAAGTATATGTCTAGTGCCGCTAGGATAATCGCGTATTTTCAAAGGAAGTGTCTACTACAGAATCGACGTAGAATGGTTCACCTTTACATAAGTACCAGAACTATCTCGTTTAGAGATAGCTCTTATGACATTAAAATCGAAAACTTTGATAGGTACATCACTTCTCGTGTGCAATTACTCTGTCATGTACCCGTCACAGGGACACTTATTGGTAATAGTTTTAGTGGCTTTAAAATCTGCCATGCGCCAGGCTAAATTGGTGTGTATTTATAGCTTAACAATGTGCTGCTTGCGCCAATTATCAATAACTTTCTCTACTTACAATTTAGTTAGTTCCGGTTTTTTCACTTAGAAACACCCTGCACATTTTTGATGGAAAAAAATTTACCGATACAATTTTTTCTTCTAATCAAGCATATAGCAAACGATGTTGAAAAAAATACGATTCTTCGTAGTAAATTTCGAACACAATGGATCAATTTCTCAATAGCATATTAGGTCGAGGATAAGCGATTGGGAAGTTATTAATTTTCTGAAGTTAATTGGCTGTCGTGCACAAAGAGAATGTGAAGGAGAAATATCGAAGGGTCAAGAAATCTGAAGTCGAGATATATGCACGGTGTGTGTTCCTTCGTAAAAGTAATTTTTATTTAGGCAGTTAGGATAATATGATGAAGTATTTTTTTATTGGAATGACGTATCAATTAAGGTATTGATTGAAGACCTTTTTCTTCAAGATTGAATTAATTGCTAAATGTATTAACTTAATGAATGAAACTATTTACAAAACCTACATTCTTCTCTTAAGCCAATCTAGTATCATTTAACATCAGTGAAAGTATTGAAATTTCCATCACCAGTATATGCATATAATGTATACTAGAGTATTTATTCAACCGTGTAATTTACATCCAACGAAATTGCTTCATTTTCGACTCATAATTACACGGAGACTCTACCTGAACGAATTCCCCGTCAACGATGGATTAATTTAGAGGACAAATTTGCCCAGCACTGATTGGAAACAATATCTCAATTCCCCTTCAACCCAGCCTGCTCTGCCCGCGGGCTTACGACAAAAACAAAAGGAGACTTTTATTGGTTGTAGTTCAAGGTCTAATTGCTACGACTGTTTTCATTTCGGCATCGGTTAATACGTCTAGGGACTTGGAGTAATAATAACCTCGTCCCCATCACCACTACCACCCTGGCGTACCAAAAACGAAAACGTTTAATAAGCGCGCGCGGTGCCCTTCGTAGGGGGATCAGACCCCCTCAATCTCTCTCGATATTTAGTCGGGGCGTATAGGGATGGGGACCATTGTAAACGACCCGGTGCGCTTCGGAGACAATAATGAATGGAAAGCGCGTTATTCCGGGATTAATGCCGACAAGCCGGGGGTTTAAATTTATCGAATTTATATCACTATTGTGCAATATCGTTCGCACAGGCAGCCTTTACGAGCTCCTCTCTTTCCAATTTTCTCCCGTTTTATGATGGGCGCCGTACGCGTGACGCAGATTGTTTTGTTTCATGTTTTTGTTACGTTTAATTGTCATTTTGTCGAAAGATTGTGTCGCTCAACTTCTGAATTAAAGCGTTTTAGTATTATTCCCTTATTACTGAATAAACTTTAACAAATCTCTAAGGTTATTATTTGTCTCTTAAATTTGAGATAGTATGCCTTTCGTCTTATATTATTTAATTAAATATGTTATTAACTTCATAATAAAGCTTTCACCTTCACTTTTCCAATATTACGTGAAATTTGTATTACTTTAACTCAACAGGCAGTAGGTATCTGAATGTCACCCCCTTTCTACAAACATGTTTAGATAAGAAACTTGATTTTACTCACTTACAATGGAGACACACCGAGACATGGTATACAATATCTTTTTTTAAGCTAAAACGACAACTTTTAACTAAAGTTTTAGGTGTTTAGTGGGTTGAAGTGTTTAGTGTTCTACTTCTGCAGTAGTCACGCGTTATAAAAACTGTTTTTGTAGTTTGACAGTTGTAAGAAATAATAAGTTTAGCCGTTAAAATTATAGAAACGTAAGTGCTTTTATAGTTTAAAGGTGCTCAAAATAGCTATGATACCAGTAAGTGTTAAAACTGTTTTTACAAATTCATCGTTGACAGCAATATTTTGTCACTTACATCAGTAAGAACAGCAAAAATATCTGGTTTTATAATTTTATAGTTGTCAGAGAGAGATTTTGGTAATTACCGCTGTCAAATTCAAGAAATTCCGTTTTTTTTTAATTTGACAGTTGTGAGAAATATTGAGACAACTGTTAAGAACTTATAATAGGCGCTCATGGTATATTGTTGGAATTCACCCTGCAAATGAATGCAATGAAAATAGATCTGGAATTATTCCCTTTAGTTAGCTAATTTATTATGTAAACAATTTTATAACTTGTTAAATATTCATACATTTTGTGGTGGTGAAGGTGTATTTGAGTTAGATGTAGAGTCGTCAACGAATGAATGTCCAGAATCCTGCGATTTGTCTCTAAAAACTGTTCTCGTTTGTGCAAGGTACCAAATCTAATATTGTACAATTCAATATTAAAAGATTATATTTTAACCTCACAATATCGGTCGGTTGGTCTTCTAGTAGTACTAGTAGTAGCTGTATATCTTTGAAATATAAGCCTACTCAGGCTCGATGCTTAAATTCAATTAGTAGTACTTTTAATTTGCTGATAGTATCGAAAGTTATTTCCGCTTCTTCTTCCGCCTCATTATTAAATTGAACACCTACCTCGTTTGAAACTGTTTTGCTATGTGAATTATTTTGCATTAGAAGCAGACAACGTGGTTTCGACCTTCTACGTCTCGTCAGCGCAACTGCGAATGCAAGATCTAATTTCATCGCTCTTCAAAAATTGTGCGAGCTATGCGAGTATCTGCTATATCAACTTGTGTTGTATAGTGGCTTGCGGTGTGCTACTTTCCACCCTACACACTAGAGGGCATTGGGTTGGAATTAATCCATTGTCGGAGGTATTATATAGTTAAAGTTGTGATATGAACGGCGATGAAATTAGATCTTGCATTCGTAGTTACACTGATGAGACCTAGAAGGTCGAAACCACGTGGTCTGCTTCTAATGCTTGATCTATTTTGATTGCATTCAAACGCAGAGTGAATTCCAACAATATACCATAAGCGCCAATTATAGGCACCTTTTTTTGGTTTTTATATTTATATTTGTATTTCTCGACGTTAAAATAATCGTTTTTACAATTTGCCAGCTGAAATTATATATGAGACCTGCAAATGTTGAAAATTAAAATGACCGATTTTACAATTCGACAGTTATCAGGCGTATTTTGACAGCTACAACCGTCAAAATGAGGAAAATAGGTGCTTTTATAGTTGGGCCGTTGAAAAAATAATGTTAATAAGTGCTGATACGAAACAATCACAGCTGTTATGTCTATTAAAACAGTAAGAACAACAACAAAGTTTCAAAAAAAAAGGTAATCTAATACGTTGAATGTTGTCGTAATTCGACAGTGGCTGAAAATGTGTTGACAGTGGTATCTGTTGAAATGCTTTAATAGTATATTATGACACAAGTGCATAATCAAGCTTTTAAAGCACGAGTAACGAGTTTAAAGCCACGACGCGAAGCGGAGTGGCTTTAACGTTACGAGTGCTTTAAAAGCTAATTATGCACGAGTGTCATACGATATTTTTTAGTATAAATGCAACAATAATTTTAATTAGAAGAAATCAAATCAATAATTTCAATACATGACATGTACCTATATGTCATTTGACATTTCCTGACATTTCACTGGACTATTAAACGCTTGGGATTGGCTGTTACCAAGCAACCTTTATACGCACGCCGTGCGATAAAGGCCCGATTATGCACGCTTATGAGTGTGTTTTAATTGGTTTATGATGCATGCATACTAAAAAGTATATTATTGTTACGCCCACCAAAACACTAAGACAATCAGTACTTTTATAGTTTTCAAAAGAATTGTGCAAATGTTGTACCTAATTTTACTTTGGAACACTAAACACTTTAACCCACTGAACACCAAACAAGTTTTAACTAAAACACCGACGCGTTTCAACAGCAAAGCTGTCATTATCAAGGCGATAATAAAACTTTTCAACAGTTTTATTAAATTGATATAAAACTTTTCAACAGTTTTATTATCGCCTTGATAATGACAGCTTTGCTGTTGAAACGCGTCGGTGTTTTAGTTAAAACTTGTTTGGTGTTCAGTGGGTTAAAGTGTTTAGTGTTCTACTTCTGCATGAAGAGATCCAGTGAAGAACTTCGTAATTTTACTTTGTTCGAAGTAATTTTCGAATTAAGAAAAAAATGCTGTTTTCGTAATCTCACAGCTATCAGAAATGGGTTTACAGTTGCATTCGTTAAAACCGTAAAAAGCAACAATTTTTGCAGTTTGACAGCTGTCAGAAGTATTTAACATCTGTCAAAATAGTAACAAGAGAAGTGTTTTTATAGAGCAATAGTCTTATAAAAAAATTAACACCCGCAAGTGCTGTAACTAGAAATAACTGATTTGACAATTTGACAATTGAAGACCACCAGCAAGAAGCAACAGTTGAGTTGTATGTATTTTTCACATCAGTAGGCTACTGTAACATAGACGGCGCCACAAACTACTAAAATCCTTATTGTCATTAAAACAAAATCAACCTTTTTAAGTGTATAAACCATTGAGCTAGTATACTAAGGAGACGCTATGAAGCATATTTCCCGTATGTTCAAAACGGCGCAATGGGCGGGGCTTAAGGGGAGTACTAATATGGCTGCCTCGCCAGGTCCAAACTACTGAAAATTATAAGTATAATTTTAAACCTCCACTTAACAGATGGTTTTATTTAAAATTAATTACGTCATCCCATGCCTGTTAGGCCCAAGGCCCACAAATGTCATAATTTCACAATATAAACGCTCAATATGTAATAGTTTATTTATGTACGTACATACAGGCGCATCAATTGAAATTTCCTAATTACGGCCCTGCACATTGTTTTTATGTCAAACACTGACCTATGAAACGTTATTTTCGGCGAATTCTTCTTGTTAACGCTGTTTCTACTCTTGCATCTAGGTAGAGCACAAGAAACCATAATGTCTTCTAGTAGTTTGCATTATCATATAACCATAGATAACTGAAATAATCAATTAATGCAAACATACATGACACATACACTATAATCTACGTGCTTGACGTAAAGTGGAGTACCAATATGGCCGACCTGAGTCGTTTTAGCCACGTGATAGCGTTTCCCTACTTATTCTATCTCAACGGTATAAACGGTACAAGCCACGTCATTTACATCATGGAGACGTCAGGTAATATGACGACTCGACAAGATACGTCTTATTATAAAGACTTCGAAAGTGATAGTGACTCAGATATTTAGGTCTGATGATAGTGTACGGGACAAAGATTATGTACAAAGTGATAGTGACAGTGAAACATATTCAGTTAACGATAGTAGGTAATTAAAATATGTGTCTTATCCCCTTATTAAGTAAAATTGTTGTGGCTTAAATTTCCTTTTTAAATAACAAAAAAGTCTCAAAGACGAAATAGAAAATGCTAAACAAACAAAAGATACCCTCGTCATAAGTTTTGATTTAGAACAGGCTGTACCTGTACCCAATTTGGCAGTTGGACCCGCTTTTTATCTATGAAAAGCGTGGACATATAACCTAGGTATGCATGACTGTATTGAAGATATTGGGTGCATGTACATATACATACATATGTGGTCTGAAAACTTGTTAAAGCGTGGCAGCGATGAGATTCCTAGCATATTATACAAACATTTTAAGGAAAATGGCAATGAATATACGAAGCTCGTTGTATATAGTGATAATTGTAGCGGACAGAACAAAAATTGGACTATTGTATGCTTATGCCAACAACTAGTAAAAGGAAATATTTTCAAATCCGTAGAGCATAGATTTCTAGTAGTCGGACACCCGCATCTTGACTGGTCTCAAGCTGTTGAGCTGAAAAGGAAGAATCCTTTCAAAGTGATCGTTCTTCAGCAGCAAGACATTTTGTCATTTAAGGACTTACAGCTGCAAATTACCAAGAAAACTCAGACTGATGATAAGGACAAACTTAATTTCAGTAAAATATGTGCGTTTAAATTCGTTCAAGATAGTGCAAATGTAATGTTTTTAAAACCCCTTTGGAATGAAGAATTTAAATCTACTAATATTGGTAAAAAAGTGTAAGAATATCAGTAAGTCTGACCATAAGAGATTTAAAAATCAAATACGATGCTTCTATTCCCTTAATTCCAAAAAAACTTTCCAATCTTTTAGCAGTTCTAAGGTACAAACTGCCAATTTATCGAAACTATTACAGGGACATTGGCGTTGTTGATGCTTATAATGTAGGTATTTTTCAGCCTATACAATATGATGAGAGAAATAAAACATTTGGACAACTTTAGCGACATTGACGACGAAAATTAAAGTTGTTTATACTAAAGAGTTCTAATTGCATTTTAATTGTTACCCCTTCGTTTAAACTACCTAACAATAATTAAAATATTCGTTTTTGTTCTGATTAAATAAAATATCTTGAACAAGGTAATAAATAGGTCGTTAAAGCAATGTTTTTTTACTTTAGGTACATTGAGCAACTATAAAAATGTCCATTAAAGTTGTTTAGTTTAGAATGTTTACTATTTATGTCCTGTTATGAACTACGTACGACAGAACGTATTGTTTAATAATAAGTTTTTCTAAATATGTTTTAATGTATTAAGGGTGCAAGGCAATTTTTTTTTTAATTAATTTTTTTGACAAACGCTTTCTTTTCAAACGCTTTTTCTTCAGAATTTTTCGAAGAACCGTTGAACATTTTCATATAGTAAGTTATACATTTTTTATTTTATTTCTTAGTATTTCAGGATTTAGTTAAAACTTTAACGTAGATTTTCTCAAATACTCAATTTTGTAGCATGCACCTACCGTTGTTACTCTGAGGTCTTCAATTGTCAAAAGTATTTTGAGAGCCATAACCGTGAAAACTATAAGAAAATAAATAGATTCTTAGTTCGGGGGTTTTCAAATAAAATATGCCGCTAGAAAATGTTTAAAATAAACAGAAGTATTTTGATGGTTATACATAGTTGCAAATTTTAAAAATGTTGTTTTTGTGATTTCTCAATTGTCCGAAATGTTTTTACAGTGTCACTCGTTAAAACTCTAAAGTACAAGTTGCATTTTGACAGCTAGTACAAGAATATAACTGCTACACTCACCAAAACAGTAAGAACACCACTTTTATTTCAATTTGACAGTTGTCAAAAGAAAGTACAACACGTGCGAGTGTTGAAACTGCAAAAATAGCTGATTCTACAATTTGACAGCTATCGAAAGCACGGTGAAGGTAACAATTGTCAACTTTCTACTTTGGCAGTTGCCAGACATATTTTGATAGTACAACTTAAGCAGTAACATTTTAATTGAAAGGCGTTCTGTATACCTCTGCTTATAATTTTTTTTCAAAAACATGTACACATGTAAATTTAAAGTTTTCGTTTTAAAATAAGAGCAAAGACAAGCAGATAATTGCTTCTATTCAAGCAGTGTTATTCTCAATGATAGTAGGGAATTAAAATTGTTTTACATGAAATTCCCTAAATTCTTCAGAGAGTTCATGCTATTACAATCATTCCGTTCCTGTCTCGCTGACTCGAAACTAATTACGATATGTAGTTCTAATTGCGAAAATTGCTAGAGCGCTGTACAATCGTCTCATAGTCTAGCGTATAAACGCTTTCAATAAGATTATTGTACGTTCCTGTACAATGAGTACTACTCGAAACGTAATCAGCATAATAGCGACAATAACCGTAAGAATGAATTCCATACGGTGTTTCGTGCAAAACATCCCATTATCCCCACTGTTATTATATTCACAAAGAAGAGAAGAAAGGATCGTGACCAATTAAACCCTACGAGGGTTCAGCCGCCTTCATGGCCTCGGCATAGCTATCTCATCGGCATATATTATGCCACGATTTTAATCTGGGCGAACATCTAAGAAACTGTATGAGTCCATTACGCCTTCATAAATTAAGAGCTTCTAATGTTAACGGTTTCTGGTGGAAGGCGAAGTGTGCGCATCGTGTCTAGCGGTTTTTCCGGCTGATTTTCCCTTGTCTTCCGCTTCGGTCCTTCTGCCTGTAGAGGGTGTGCTACGGTCGTAATTCCCTTCCTCGTCCCCAACCCCAAAACACTCTTCATTATCAAAACATCGACGCTCCACTGTTTTGGGGTTTGTTGGGTCGGTACAAAGAAAACACGATTCACAACACGCTTCTTCGTAAATTAAATCTTTGATCGCTTCGTTTCGAATAAAGTTAAGATATCGTGTGCGGCGGCGGTCGTCGGTGTACTGCTACACTGTCGTTTGTGCAATGGTCGCCGGAAATGGGAAATGCTGAAGTATTGCGATTAGGCACACCACTCTCACATATTTCTCTCTCTCCCTGTTTTGTTTTGTTGTAAGGGTAAGAAGGCGGTGTTTGAATTGGAGTTTATTCGCATGCAAATTCTTGACTTAATTTTGTATGTAGTGTGGCATTTCATAAAGTAAAAATAAGTAGTAGATACGTTGAACTTTTTCTCACTATTCAATAAAATAAATCCCAAACAACGCAAGCAATTCAAGTAAAACAGAGGAATGTTATTATTATGACTATGGGCTTCTATAAATATTGATTTGTCTTCCATTGTATGGCTAGGTATGCGAAGCCGTCACTTGCAAACTGAACGAACGGTAATCTCGATCATGAATCTCCTTTCCCCAAACAGTTCGCATTTTCAGCTTCAGACTGTTTGATATTCAAGCCCTTTCGGAACGAATACGAAGGGTCAGGGCAAAAAGGAAGTGCAGAGATGCGTCGAAGGTAGGGGGTAGAGAATTTTTTCGTGCCATTACGTGCCTCTTTATCGGAAAACACGATTGTTCGTTTACCGCAGCCTGTTCTCCCAGGCAGGACGAATCCAGGGCTGTGAACGTGCACACGATTCGGTATTTCAACGTCGATTTTATTGTATCGCGGAGCAATACAATAAATTCTATTTGGATTTTCGTTGGTCGTTATTTTTGATGGATTTCTTCCCGCGATAAATCTGAAAATATTGCGAAACCGCGCCCGGGAAATATTACGGCGACCAACACACGAACTTCGATGGAATCTTCGGATCGTGAATATATAGCTTTCTCGGATGTGTTTTCCTTGTTTTGTATTTTGAAAACATGGTATTATCGTGGAAGTTCTTGATAATAATTATACTCGGTAAAATATGAAATGATGGTCTTGAATATTTGCTAAAATAAGTACCAAAATTTATTAACCCTGAAAGGTAGATAGTCAGATGAATCGAGACGGTACGCTACTATCAAAATAACAATGCCCTGTACAGAACACTGTAAAGACTTCAGCTAAGGGAAATCAAATCAGTTAATACCTTCAATCCTGAACAATTAGTTGCTGCTCCGATTTCAAGAAGACTAGTGATTTCTTTAGAAATGGAAGAAGATTTAGTTTCCTATTGCCTGCAAATGGATAGTCGGTTTTATGGATTGGGCACTGCCGATATTAAAAACTTGCCTATGAAATAGCATTTAAGAATGGTTCGCGTCATCCCTTTTCTCAAAAAAATTAAGCTGCCGGTAAAAAATTGTTCAAAGGGTTCTTTAAACGTCACCCAGTTCTTGCTCTTAGAAAACCGCAGAGCATCTCAAAAGCTAGAATCAAAGGCTTTACTCCAGAAAATGTTAATAAATTTTTTGACCTTCTGGAACCAGCAATGGAAAAAATTAATTATAATTCCTCAAAAGTGGCATAACAACCGTCCAGTCTAAGAATTCACGTGTTATAACTCTCAAAGGCAAGAAACAAGTTGGAACAGTAACTGCTGCTGAAAAAGGGGCCCTGGTTACTGTGACTTTTTACATGAATGCTGTAGGAGGTTTTGTTCTTCCATTGTTTGCCTTCCAAGGAACAACATGAAAGCTGAGTTGCTAGATGGAGCACCACCAGGTACGATTGTCAGCTTGTCATCCATCAGGCTGGATTCAACAACACATATTTTCTCAATGACTATAACACTTTATTGATGGCCACTGTAGTCACACAAGAAATATTGAGCTAATAGAAATGGGGCGCAAAAATCACGTTACAATTCTCTGTATTCCACCCCACACATCACATGGAATGCAACCGCTAGATATATCATTCATGTGGCCTTTTAAGATAAACAGAACAAATTGAAATGTGGCTAAAGCACAACCCTGGTCGTATTGTAAATGCTTTTCAAATTTGTAAACTTATGTGTCCTGCATATTTAAAAAGTGCAATAGCTGAGATTTCCGCTAATGGTTTTCGAAAATATGGGATATATACCTTGAATAGAAATGTCCTTGCAGATCATGAGTTTTTAATTGAAAGACAAAGGGAAAGGACACCACCAGCCCAGCCCATAGAAAATAGGTTGGGAATAGAGTAGAAAACGACAAACAATAATAAGGAAATACCACCTACAAAAATAGAATTGATAAACCGAAGCGCAAGTTCCACTGCCAACAAAGCAATATATAAGAGCGGAGGATATTAGTCCCATACCTTCTCATAGTGAAATTTCAGTAACCAATAAAAGAAGAAAGCCTCGGCAGGGTTCTAGTCGGATAATAACTAGTACACTTTATAAAGACGAACTAGAGCAAAGCCTTCGTGAACTAGAACGACAAAATTCATTATAAAAAGGAAAGCTACCTAAACTGAGCAGCAAATTAAAAGAAGGCAATGGCAAAAAATTCGCACTACGAAATAAACAAAAAAAGAAAACTCATTGGAGAAGTGATGACTCAGATTCTGATGAAGACGATGACCCCATCCTGGATGATGTTTCGGATATGGATGTGGACGACGACGATGGAGACACAGAATGTATATTTGGCAATGGTTTGTATTCTGAAGATACGCAAGGAGAGTATTGGCTAAGGTGCATTAAGTGATTCAAGTGGAGTCATAAACAATGCGCCAACACTGGAAAGGAAAAAGCATACATATGTGACTTTTGTTTACAATAATGATTGTAGATATAGCACAAAGGTTATT
Source organism: Holotrichia oblita (assembly GCA_023690525.1). Lineage (NCBI taxonomy): Eukaryota > Metazoa > Arthropoda > Insecta > Coleoptera > Scarabaeidae > Holotrichia > Holotrichia oblita. Next base: position 16,546,025 of record CM043021.1, on the reverse strand, counting down.
TATTTATTAATTAGGACCTCTTTTTTTCAAAGTGGAAAAATGCACTAAGTTCATTTAATGATATTTTTATGAAGAATATGCAAAATAAAGTTAGTTTGTCAACAAATCTTCTTTCTTTAATAAACAATATATTTCTTCGATTAATTTGAACATAAAAAAGGATTGTTATTTGTAAGATATGGAACCAAAACAAAATGGTGTCCAAAGTTAGGCGACTTTCCTCTACTAAACAAGAAGATGCGGTGCAGAAGATGTACTAGTTGTGTAAAGAATCATAAATACATTGCCAGGAAATATGCTCAATTTGGGGAGAAAATTGCCATCAATATTGCCACACCTTTTCAACAAATCAAAAAAGTGAACCAAGTTGCCAAACCAGGAACTTACGACTACGGTGGAGATCAGAAAATGTTGTTTTTGCGTGTCAATGGAATTATGTTTTCACTAAGGCTGGAAGTTTGAGACAAGGCTATTTCGAAACATGCTTGAACATTTGCGCATTAGAAAAACTAAGACGACTGTGTTCCATTTACACTCGAGTGGCACAGTAGAGTGGATGATCGACGATCATCTTAGGTTGTGCCAGAACATCAGGTATTGGCATACCGAGCATCCGTTCACAAAACTACCGACTAGTAATTTGTAAGTGTATTATTTGGCAGGAAGCTGCAGTTGCCATGTGACTTGTAATTTGGTTGTAGAGGCCCAGGGAAGATCTCGCGAGAAATTGGACAGTTGCGGCAGCATCAATGCATGAGTTCGTTGTAATAGAGACGAACCCAGTGATAGGATAAAATGCCAATTTGGGAGTACAACCTGCAATGTGGACAAGGTTTATCTTCGTAATTGCAAAAATACTGGAACGGTTTGCATGTTTTATTGAAGTGAATCAATGACGTAACTTTTCGTATCTGCGTTGAGTAAATGCTAAATACGTTGGAGTAACCTTTGAGAACCTCACAGCAAAATATTCTGAGACGTCAGAAGTCAGTTATGCCGTTTGGAAAGATTTAATTGATTTGAGAAGCTATATATTGCGACAAAATTCTAATAGATTAGAGTAGAAGTACTCGTGTGTAATTACCAACCCAACAATTCCTCCTCCATCGAAGAATATGGAATACTGGACTTACTTACTTCCCATAAAACGTTTCGGTATGATAAGGAATCTGCCTGTAGTAAGGATTGGTCTGTTTTAAAGCAGAACCAAATAAATTCCTTTAATATTAGAGATAAGCCCATATATGTATGTACCTATGGCGAGTAAATTGGTTGAGGTACAACCGGGAATTGTAAGTCATCTAGTTTTCACGAACACAATGCATTGTCATGATGGAATTGGCATTTTATTTGGAGCCATAGCGGATCACTGTTTGGTCATGATAACTTAAGTGGAGCGTTGGTGGTTTAGATCGTGGCGAGTTAATATATGTATAAGAGGTATCCCATTAGATTTCCAAAATATTCATGTGCTTATTGTTCCAGGCAATGGAAATAACTTGCATCTTTGTTGGCAAAAGGCAGGAAGGAAACTTTTCAAGTAACAAATCTAGCACGTTCTTAACTTAAAAAAATCTTCTATACAATTCCAATTACAATGAATTGTAGGCGCAATTAAAATTGAAGCCCCTGGCTCCAACCGTAATTCCAGAAATGCTAGTTATTATTAAAAATCGCTTATGTGTCATGAATCAGCCTACATAATGGTTTAAATATAAAACAACTATAGCGATATAATTTATGAATTTCATTCCTATATAGAGCATTCTCGTCCTTAAATCACTGGATATTCGGTGTATTCACACAGGCTGGAAAGAGATCTTTTCACCGCCTCCCTCGAAGCGTACAGGCAGCAATAGCAGCAAACGTGGATACCTAAATCTTCAAATTTTAAATAAAAATAAACGTCTAGCTTTATTACAGCTACGAGATTTACGATATGAACCAAGCTTAATACAGAAAATGGAAAGAACTCGGTGGAAAAATGGGAGAAATATATGCGCATGTCGAAAATAAATGTATAGCGTAATCCTCATTTTCAATATAGTTGTTCATAAATAATCTTTATTTTCTAACAGATGTGTTTAGTTCGTCATTTTATAATATAAAGATACAAGTGGTGTATGTTGTACATTTATATGAAACTTTATAGCCGTTTCAATTAGAACAAAATAAAAAAAGAAAACAAGAGGAATAAATAAATCGATGAAGGGAGAATAACTACACGAAAAGAATAAGATAAGAAGAAAAGTTTGAGAAAAAAAGAAAAGAAACAAAAGGAGGGAGGGCTGGCAAGCCTTTTAGCCTAGTGGTTCCCTTGGGAGACATCTATAAAAGTACGTTTATCTATACGAATATAGTAATAAAATATTAATGTTTCACAATAGCTTGGCTCCTTACTTTCTTCTTCAACGAGATAGAGAAAAAAGTTTGGACGGAAGATACTCGCATTTAAGTGCAATAAAATCCGAAATCATCCAACATTATCAACGATATAAACACACTGTGGGTGTCTAACCTAAACTTATTTAGAGATGTTTAATATTTAAAAAAAGTGCTACTATATAAAGCGTGCTCGAATTTGAAAGAAAACTTGCAAGACAAGAATATGTTGAAACGTAAAAGTTAAAATAAAAGCAGCATTTGAATCATTTTGAAGACAATAGGTTTGAAAAGTCTAGCGCTGCAGAACATGTTTTTTGAGGTTAATAAATTCACTATTTAGCTTTATAGAAATATTACTTAGAGATATTCACCAAGTACAACAATTAGGTTTAAAATTATTAAGATTAAATCAAGTAGCATATATTCTATCGATAACGACAGCTTCGATGTTGAAATTCGTCGACTATGTGTTGAATGTTTGAAGTTTTGTGGGTGAAGTGCTTTCCGTGTTTAACTTCTTATTTGGATTTTTAACTGTTCGCATTTTAAAGTACTTGTTTTAAGCCATTTCAAAATTCATTTTTTCATGGATTGTGTTTTAACTTAAACAAAAGTAAAAAGCATTTTATTTAAAACCCATATTACTTCCACAATCAGATATGATCCATCTTTGTGCAGTTTTATCTTTTGTTAGAACTCCATGTTCGTCAGGTCCTTGCTAATATTTTGAAATCGGATAATTTTAATATATGTATGTGCTGCTGAAGGAGAAGAAGAGAGAGACCCAAGCAATGGAGGCAGCCGACCGAGGCTAACTACGAGGTGCCATCCTGAAGTAATGCGATCAGCGGTTCCGGGATGGATTCTACACCTGACAAAGTGAGGTTTTTTAGTGGGAGCGAGCCCCACACACCGGGGACGGGTCTCGTCCCTGATGGTGCGTTTAGGCATTTTTCCTCACTCAAAAAAAAATATATATATATGTATGTAGTTATGATCTTGTTAGAGAAACAAGAACAAAACTTAAATAATAAAGGCTTATTATAAGCCCTTATGCGACATCTAAGGATCCAATATTAGTTAATGGATCCTATTACAGTTTTTTGACGCACTTGGTACATATATTAGCCAATGAACTGCTTCATAACTGCATCGTGGTTTAATAGTTTTATATGCACGTCAACTGGTTTTCCAATCTATCAAAGCTAACCATAAAAAATATCGGAAAAAATGGGATCAACAGTTCATTGCAGGCTACGACTGGTACCGTAACTTTATACACCGCCACCCTGAAGTATCCTTAAGGACACCCAAACCAACTAGTTAGTCTCGAAACACCGCTTTCAATTCCGCCAATATTGGTGCGTCTTTCAACAATCTAGAAAAGGTCCTCAAACGTGAAAATATGGAATATTGACAAGATAGGACTTCAACATTGGTAGCTAAAGGTGTCAAACAGATTGGAAACGTCATGTCTGCTGAATAACGCATTTTAATAACAGCGTGTTGTTCTATTAGTGCTGGAAACAAAATTATCCTGCCATGTTTTCGTCTTGCTAGGAGTGAATTTCAAAGATTGTATGGTGAGTGGCTGGATGATTTCAGAAAATTTTATACTGTGTCTTGGTTGTTTTGTGGATAAGATATTGGAACTGTAATGATTACCTTTCCGTCCCATTGCAGTTCTAAACTGTCTCGGTTTATTTTCGCTTCAAAAAGTTTTATAACTCGAAATGGATGCTTGCAAATACACGCAGAACCCTATTCGTTTATAATATTGCTTCTTTGGCATTAATTCCGTTGGTTGCTCGGTAATTGACCAATCAGCGGAGCCTAAATGCGACGTTGAAGATGATGAAGCATCGACGTTGACAAGCTGTATGGATTGGTGCCGAAGCTTTATGACCATTCTTGAGGGCAGGTTGTGCTCGAAAGAAAAAAAAAGTTGTTTAATTGAAAGACGAGGCTGTTTTGTCTCAAAAAGTAAGCAAACCTGCTTCTACAATTCATTGATTCTCCTTCAGGTGGTCGGATATAGAAAATTGTGAGAAGGGACTGCCTCAAACCAAAGTTCTTGTGGATGCAGAAACAATTCAAGTTGGGGACTTTGTTTTGGTGAAATTTGTCACAAAAATCCTCCGAAAAACTGTAGGTGGAACTGAAAGAACGAAATCTTCTCATTCTTCTTAAGTTGCTTTAACATAAATATTAGTATCCATTATCAATAACTTCTTTGGTAACTGGCCAATTGGTAATAATCCACCATCTATAAAGTCAGTTTCATAAATTAATTAATGGACGGAAGTGCCATAAATACTTTTAAATCCAGACGATAAGGCTTCTAGGAATGTTCTTGCAGCGTTAGCTCTGTTATTACATAGACACTCTAATAGATCCAAATCATATTTGGTCTACCTGAAGACTCATTTTTTTACCAAATCGATTTGCACAGCTTTATAGATTTGCTTTCCCTTGTTTAAATTCCTTGTTATTTTGTTTTCTTGCCTGCCATGTGCATGTGTAACAAATACTTAAAAAATATAATCCATGCATGCGGAGTAGAAGGCTCAAAACACGTAGATGCTGGTCGAAGATTTTGCTAGAATATATGTTTATCTTTACATGTCTGGAACAAATGAACTGGTATACAAGATATCACAATTATATTTTCGTCACGAATTCGTCCTTTCAAAGCCTATTAAAATAACTATTATTTTTGGGTACCCTAATCATGGTAAGTGTTCCAAAAACATCTTTTTAACTTTTAATAATTTTAAAAACTGTTATACCAGGAATAAGCCGCAAATTTATCTAAAGTTTAAAGGTGCATTTTATTGCCATTCGATTATTAAAATAAGCCGGCCGCAAAATGATTACGTTAAATGAAGTTGAAACCATTCAATATTAATCACGACACGGATGAGGAACACATGCAAGTATTCACGAAGCCTAATACTCTTGATTAAAAAATCAACCACCGCAAGACAAATATACGCTTGCGGATAAAACTAACTACCACCGTACTCTACTGCGTGTGTAATCTCTTCCACTCGTCAGAAGAGGCCATTTACTAATTATGTCGTCGTAAAAGTCGTACGTACAGCACAAGAGAGAAAGAAAGATTTTAATTAAAACCAAAACGCAAACGTAGCAGGCTCATCTCAAAAACCACCACAGTACCACCGTCTTCTACTCCGCGTGCGTTGTATAAATACAAGGGCTACAGTAGAGGATGTGATTCCATAGCACACAGGCACATAGGACGTCGATTACCTCCCTTCCTAGAACTCTGTTTCCGCATTCAGCAACTGTAAATCCTCTGAAAGGGATACGCGGAAAACCGGCACAATGGCACTTCCACACTCGAAGTCATCTTGAGTGTCTGGCACTCTTCGTATATACTTAGCATGTTCACACACACACAAATACACATCTATGCAGACATCAGACGGAGATTGTACATTGCGGGGAAGAATAAGCGATTCTGTTGCTCCTTATATGCGAGTGCTCGTCGAAAGAGACATTCAAATTCGAGAAAATCATCCACCCTTTAACAAGAGACTGCACAATAAATTGTCGTATTTCCGTGGAATTTAATATATAAATGCATGTAGTGTATTTATATGGAGATTTATAACTGGGGAGCGTAATGTATTGCTTACACTGCGTTGGCGGCCAATTAGATTCTTGTATCTCCTGACAGTTTTAAATCATAGCTGACGTTAAATATTGAAAATTCCATACTTCATACATTAAGTAGTACGAGTATGTATATTGTAATGATTTATTATGTAAATCCACAATGTCAAATTAGACATGTAAAAAATATCTACTTTATCTGCCAGATATGGTTAATAAACGGATCCCTACTTTCCATTGTTGAGGCAGTTGTCGAAGATTGGTATCGTCTTCGACTTAACACGGAAACTTTCATTTAACATTGATGCTGTTGTCGAGAGTGTGTGTGAAGCTTACAAAGATCAACTGAAGCGTGCCTGGTTCAAAAAAGCTAAGTGTCAAAAGTACCAAATTGAAATATCATCAAAATACTATTATTATTGCACGTAGCGTTGATTGAAGTTGATAAATAACAATTTTACATTAAGCTAAGCATTGGACTAGGTTTATAGATGTGTTGTATCAAGTTAATATTGAAATACTTAAATTTGAAAAAGAAATATTAAAATATATAGCTTTTAAATTTAAAAACAATCAAAGTATAATATTAACAAAATGAGTCTCTATATCCAGAAATAACGTTATAATAACGTATAGAAAGTTAAAACAATAATAGGCAATTTAGTAATATTTTTATTAAACAAAGTTACAAAAAAATAACAGAAGAAAACATTACAAGAGTGTATTTAAATGTGTAATAGCTTTCTCTAGCATTTTTTGTGTTCTTCCCTTTCAAGAAAGTTAATCATTGATGCTAACGATTTTTTGTTGTTGTCTGTTATCTTGTTATCCGGAGGTAACAGCAGTAAGTTTGTGCTCTTCACGTCTGAAATGGATTTACTCTTCTTCGAAACATTAACAACCTTCCACGGCTCCCACTCACTAAAAGATTCTTGAACTCTAACAGTGCAAGAGTTTTCTCTCTCTACACGGTACATAACTGCTTTCCTAATATTTAAATTCTTGATATCAATCAAATCTTCTGCTGCCTCCTTATGATTCCAAAATCCATGCTTTTCCATGTCGACAATTTCGAAAGGCGGATTATAAACTGCTGATTTAATAATATTGTGTAGATCTTCAGGAATCATAGCCTTCATGACCCTTTTTCTCTTTTCTATATGCCCAAAATCGCGATCGCAACCCATAAAGCTGTGACCACTTATGAGGAATTTGTGTTCTCTAACATCAAATACCCCATGAGCCAGCAAATATATTGTAATGTGAAATTTGATTTATAATAAAATCAAGACAATGTGAGTTTTACTCTTTAAATTAAAATTTGGGGTTTAAACAAATTAATCTCAGGGGTTCGTGAATTCTTTGCTCTACAGCGGGTGTAGAGAACAGAATACGAGAGCTTATCGTACGTTGAACAAAATACCCAAGTAAAAAAAAAATTCTAAGTTAAAAAAAAAAAATTTTTACAAGACAAAAAGATGTTTTACAAAAAAAAATTATATTTTTATTTAAATCAATAAAACCTATAAAAAAATTAGTTTACAGTGTGCAGAATGGCGTGGCAAGCACCACAACTAAATTATTACCTATAAAGACCCTTTTTGGTAGTTTTGAAATTTTTCCAACTTTTAGTTGGAAATTAAATTTTTAAATTTTTCAAATATTAATTTGGACTAAAAAAAAATTTACTGTTTTAAAGAGAAAATATTAATTCTTAAAATTTTTGACCTTAAAATTAAATTAAAATTAAATTACCTTATCTTACGTGTGTGAGTGTGTGTGTGTTATTTTGGAAGCTTCCGTCTTCGCGCGCCTATAGACGGATGGTGGATGGAGAGACGTCTTTTTCGTAGGGGTAATTAAATTCGGTAGAAGTTTTGGATGTTTATAAGTACTTATTCGAAGATAATCGTTGATTAGAGCCCACGGTGCACCGGGTTAATTTACAAAATTTACATAGGTAGAGCTCTGTACGAAGATAAAATGCAAAAAGCGGAAGTTTGTTGCTCTCGCACGGCTTTTTATAGGTGATTCGCAATTGTCTCTAAATTTCATCAGAAATACTTTTTGATAGTCATCTGTCAATCACGGCAATCAACGATCGTTGATGGATTAATTTATGCGCGTCCGGTCGAATATTTGTTGTATACAGGGTCACCGAAAAGTTGTAGATTTTAATTACCACCTACTTTTTCTTATTAAAATGCCCCTAACTGGCTGGTCTTTCTTCTTGTGTGTGTGGAATTTAATCGTGTGATTTTGTTATAATATTTATGTGTGTTCGTGTACAAATAAAATGATATAAAATTTATTGATTACCTTATAAAATATGATTCATAATATTGTGGTGTATTTAACATCTTTCTGTCTTTGTCGTTGGCTGGACTTAACATAAGATCTCTGCTGAGCAACACCCCCCTTCTGCGTCAGATAGCTACTGAGGCAAATCATGACATCGACTCGCACATATGCAAGGAAAATACCGATGGTGCTAACTTGAAGAGTTGCGCCTCCTCTATCATTTGATAGTGTTGACTTGGATTTAAATGAGTTAATTTTAAACAAATACCTCGCATGTGTGCAATCGTGTTAATGTTACATATTTTATAAAATAGAATTAAATTAAATTGAAGAAATACACAGATCAGATAGTTGCTTATAGTTTAATGAATATTCAATTAATTTAGTGTTTTTTTTTTCTTTTTAGATTACCTACAGCTGGATCATCTGTCAACTGACAAGTGGAATTGTAAATATTGAATAAAATGTAATATTGAATATAACATTACAATATGTACATATAGAAAAAGCATTATTTTGTTTTTAGTTTGGCCAGCGCAGTTTGTCTATCCAAATAATGACGTGTTTGTCTTTGGCGGCACTACTATTCTACTATAGGAACCGCAAGATAGAAGCAACTTCGTTTGGTCCTCTGCCTACTACTCCTTCATTCCATAGATTCATATACTCAGTATTTGTATTGTTGTAGTGGATTCCTAGATTATAGCAACTGAGCTGGCTTAAGTAAAAGAAATCACTGTGTGTTAGTGTGTATAGGTACGAAAAGGACCTGCTGTGAGTAGCTGCTGTTTTGCAGTAGTACTGCTTTGCAACTCAGCTTTAACCTCAAAAGTGAGTCTATCACACACTCGGCAAGTGTCGCTTCTGGGGTGTTGAAATTTCAAATTTGGAAAGTATTCTCTAAAAACTCGGCTGTAAAACTTATATGAAATAGTGGTTTCCGGATATTTTTCAGCAAAAGCTTTAAATAAACGATAGCTATTAAGATCTGGGCTTAAATACTCTCTCGAAGTATGCGACCTTGAATAATGACTTTCTTAGCGAGGAATAGACAATATGACTTTTTCAACTGATTACATGTTCGTTTATCAGCAAAAGCAAGTTTCTCCGCTTTTCTTTTTTTCTTATTATTGTTTGAAGTTTCATTTTTGATACTGCAAAAGTGTCCATGAACGTTGTTTTACAAACTCGATCGATCCGACTAGTTCCATCTGGAACTGTGTAGGCCATAGTGCCCTGACGAAGAATTTCTTGTGGGTCATTATAAGTTCCATGGCGTCGTCTTCTTTCTGGCAAAACACTAATCAAATTCATTAGTTAGGTGTCTTGAATAGAGACGGTTTCATCATAGAACTTTTTAAACAACTTTAATCTTCTTTCATAAGGAATAGACTCATAGGGAAAGACTCTCTTTTGGTTCCACTTTCTTTGAAACATTTTTGTTACTTCTCGTTGCATAATCCTTCCCTGATATTCTTAGCTTGCTGTGTACTTCTCTATGTCGTCCACGGATCTTTTGTTTCTTAACCATTGGTTATCACTTCATATAAGGCACAAAAACTTGCAGTTGCAAAAAGACGGTGTCAACATGTGAAAACAATGAAAACATGGCTAGAACAGGCGATTGGCACTTGGATTGTTTTAAAAGAATTACTGTTGTACATACATACATATACTGCCATCTACGACATAATTTTTTAACTCTAAAGAAATTGCATTGGGACTTGGCATCTTTACAGAACATGTTCGTTGCCATATAGAATGTTTCTACGGCAAAAGCTCAGAAATTTAAATATTGGCACTTAGCCTATTTGAACCGGACACGCTGCAATTAGTCCAAGGACTGAAGCCTCATGACCATCCCATGCGTTTTCGGTTCGTTCAATGGACTTCTTATCGAAAAAATCATCTTTCCAGATGAAGCCCATTTCCACATTAAATAAGCTAAATTGTCACATTTGCGACTCAAAAAATCCAAACGTCATTATTGAGAAGTCGATGGATCCAAAATGAGTGCTGATTTTGTTACGGTGATATCACTGGACCATTGTTCTCCGAAAACGAGCAAAGAGTTGCCGTTACTGTCAATGGCGACCGTTACCGTGCCATACTCAACGAATTTTTGTTTCCACAAATTGAAGGGGATGGACGACGACGCTACTTGCCACACAGCCAATGTAACAATTGAAGTTTTGACCACCGTTTTCGAAAATCAAATAATCAGCCGAAATTCTGATGTCAATTGGCCGCCTTGGAGTGTAATTTAAGTCCGTTGGATCATTTTTTTGTGGGGAATTGTTAAGGATAGGCGATTGTTGCCATTCTTGAAATTCAAGCCCAAACAATCGAAAAAGTACTTAATAATCGGGTTGATTGGATGGCATACTGTAGTGCCAGGCGTAGCATTTGAATAATGTTGTGTTTCGTTTTTAAATGTAAAGATTCAATCCTTCTAAGCAATACTGATTGACCACAAGTGATTGAAGGAGCAGCTTATTTATTCTTACTAAGAATAATGAACTCAAAACGCTTAATGGCATCATATGTTTTGGTATAAAACTTGCAAAATATTTAAGATTGTATGGGACTTAAATTTTTGTTAAAACACCAGAAGAATTAAGAAAGTCCAAATGGGAAGATAAGGCTAAATTAGAAGTAGTAGGAGTTTGAAGAAATCGAAACAAATGAAATTAAAAAATAGATCAGTTCTATATGATCATCAAAAGCGATATAAAACCAAGATGGTGCAGATTGTAGTTTAAATTGTTAAAATTTTTGCAAAAGCAATTATGATTTTTTATATATGAGTGATAGATAGCAATAGAATGTATCTTTCTTATCCTTGTGAATGTTTCATTCATTCAATCGTCCTGGGAAATATTTTGGAAACTTTCGAAGCTCTTCTTTTGTGTTAGCTTATTTTTCTCCACCTCATAACTTCTAGTTTTTCTGCCTGTGTGGCAGTAACTTCCTGGTTTACCTAGTCAAGGATTTCAGTTTCGAAACGTGCAACTGCTCGGAGTATAGTAGTAGCTTGTATGAAATATTGCCCAATTCGTGATTTGGTTTGTACATATATGGGTGTTTCATAACATATGCGTAGGACTTCAGGATGTGATACCTTGTCCAAAAATTTGAAAAAAAGTTTCTATCAACTTACCCTCTAAAGTCCACCATTTTCGAGATACAGGGTGTTGAAATTTAATAAGAAAAATTCGTTTTTTGGAAATATCTCCGGAACCGTTAATCGTAAAGAAAACAGCTTCTGTAACCATTTTCTACTTATAATAAGCTAAGTTGTGTGCGAGAAAATTTTTTTTTTAATCATAATTGGTGAAGATTTTGAAGGGGTAGCGGTTGTTTTTCTCCCCAACTTCTACGCCACTGGAAAAAGTACGGTTTTGACACCCCCATTTGAACTGCCAATGTTTTCTACATAAAAAAGGTACTGTTGGTCATGAGCTCTAAAGTTGACCGTTTTCGGGAAAAATCAACTTTTATGTTGAAAAACATGATAAATTTTTTGAAATAAAAGTTTTATTTTACTAAAACATTAGAACAAGTAGAAGAAAAGCAAACGTTAACAACATAAAAGTTGATTTTTCTCGAAAACGGTCAATTTTAGAGCTCATGACCACCTTTTTTGTGTAGAAAACATTGGCGAACAAAAAAGAAACGAATTTTTTTAAATTAAATTTCAACACCCTGTATCTCGAAAATGGTGCATTTTAGAAAGTAAGTTGATAGAAACTTTTTTCAAATTTTTGGACAAGCTATCACAACCTGAAGTCCTGCGCATATATTATGAAACAGCCTGAATATTGGCCAATGTTTGGTACAGTTTTTCGGCCTGCTCATGGATTCTTCCAGTGACTTTTTTAAAACTTCCTATTGTTTTCACGGTTCTTTCCCGTTTGCTCGTTTATTCAGAATTAGTTCTTGAAAGGCTTCGTTGGAGTTGCCCTTTCAACTGGGATAGGGAACCTGCTTAGTGGTGTTTCCATTATGGCGTCTCTTCGTGTGAATGAGTCGTAAATCGAACACTTATTAAGTCGCTCACAATTTTCCTTCAAAAACTTAAAGTCCACAATTTTTCCTTAATCAACTAAAGTGGTAGAACAATTACGAGATCTTTATATGATATTGTAGTTGTAAAAAACAAAATGTCAAATGAATATTTATAGAACGAACGTAAATTGTTTCGAATACAGAAAAGGTTAAAGTAATGTATTTTTATCGTCGTACGCGATATATCTCAGTCAGTCATCAAAGTCAACAACACGCTGTCGTCCGAAAGACAAGATTGTGTTCAAACTAATTGTTAAATAATGTTTGAACGTCTGTTGACATTTTCGCGGATAACACGTCACGTTTTCGTGCGCCTACATATCCACTATGTATCTTCAGTTACGAAAAAGAACACCCTCCGGTTGTACGTGTAAACATATCCATCTTCGTGTCACTTCGCTTATCTAGTCCTTTAGGGGCGGCTTACATGTGCAGCGCATATCCCCTATATACATACATGCGTCACGTCATCTGAAAGTTTCATTGGGTAAGTAGATCCGAGTTTCCATCCAGTGTGTGTGGATATCATGCGGGATGGGTATAGATTCGCGGTAGATATCCGTTTGTATATTCTACGAAATGATGATGCCGAGATCGATACAGTCGATGCGGTGTTGGTAATTTACGTTTAATGGAAACGTAAGCATTCCCTAGTCGATTTCGACCATCATTGAAATGTGCAATGGCCATTAGCAGTAAATAGAATGTGATGAATGTGCATGTACAGCTTAGCATGCATGTTATAATATTAAAGAATGAGATTTCCTGAGATGTAATACGTAGGTAGATCAATCGTCTTCAATATGTTTATGATTTTTCAGATTTTCTATAGATATTTGAAAGACAGTAACGGAGTACTGGTAACTGGAGGTTCTATCAGCCCTTCCTTGGCAGAAATAGTTATGAACAGTATTTTATATCATGTTCAACCCAATGTTGATTTTCTTTTTGCAGTCATATATCAGTACGTTGATGACCTACTTCTGTCTCTTACTGAAGCAGAGTTTGATAATGTACTTAACATCTTTAACAATTTTAACGTAAATCTTAAATTCACTATCGAAACCGAGAAAGATCGCACTCTACCCTTTTTGGTAACCTCTGTAATAAGGGATAATAACAACATATGTAGTCAAACTTGACTGGTACTGTACACCTAGGTACTAGTTCTGGAAGATTCCTTCACTTTATGTCAAACCACCCTTTGACAAAGTTCTCAAAGACCACGACCTTAAAATTAAAATTTAGAGAAAATTAAATACATTCCTAGTTTCACTGACAAAATTGTGAATCTGTTTCGTCACTATGAAAACATACAAATCTGTACATACCCCATTAAGAAAATTCAAAGATTTTTTCTCCACTCAAAGACAAGTTTCCCATGCTACAACAATCTAACCTTATTTATAGAATCAACTGTCGTGACTGTGAGGGGTCATACGTAAGTGGAGTGCTGGACCCCAAAGGGGGCACCCAGCTGCCGACCGACCGTTAGGTATGCGGCGTCACGGAAAATGCACACACTCCTCAGGACAAAGAGGTACGAAACCAGTTGCCCGCACGAGACCGACACCTCGCGGAGAGGCGCGGTAAACTGGTGGGCTCCTCTCCCCCGTGCTACCCATGTTAGACAAGTTTTCTTGTCAACATTGGACGGGTCACCGTTGGAGACGCTTTAGCGAACTCCTACCTCACATCTAACGGGGCCTAGGCCTCCTTGCGGATGGCTACTATCGGCCAAGCGTGGGAAACGGAATCTGGTCGTGAGGTACAACCAGCCCGCCCGTGAATTAAGTCTGAACTACGGGGACGGCCGGGCAAAAGCCCTACCCCTAAATGCCAACCGCGCCAACTCTTTCGCCCCTCCGATCAAGTATCCGCGGCAGCTACAGTGAAACCGTAGGGTCCCAGAATCACCGAGTTGTTCTAGGATGAAACCGAAGGTTTCCCCAACCAGACAACCAGCGGGCGGACTACTCCTCGGCGAACCGACTTTTATCCTCCCCTACTATCTTCGCCAAATTCTCTCGCCACGCCCGTTTCCCTGAGTGTGGCCACCAAGGATGGGGTAGTGCAGCTGCAGAGTTCTCTAGGAAAGCGCCGTAGGGTGCCTCACTTACCCACCGTATATTCCGACGGTTAGCGGCCGGACACTGGAGCGTATGCCCATCCCTACGCCCAAGCATCCTCCCCTATATACGAAGTCTACTCCCGCCACGCCCGTTGCCCTGGAACTAAGTAACCAGGGATTGGGTAGTGCAGTCGCAGAGTTTTAAGGGTCGACGCTATAGGGTGAACGCCGACCCGGTGTGAGGGGTCACACTGGTCAGAGGGGTCAAACTGGGCAGAGACGTATTAGTCGCATCTCCAACCACAAAAGCGACCTTAGACTTAATCGTTCATCCACCACCATTTGTGTTCATAGTGAAGAGATGGGCCACACTTTGGATTTTGAACGTAATAAATTAAATGTAATTTCTTGGAAATGTGCTTTGTACAGAAGATTATGATGTTAACCTAAGTACCATTTATTTCGATTTAATCACTTAATACTTAATTGACTTCACCTTTATTCTTCTTTTGTAATTTTATTCAGTTTAAAATTTGTCATTCTCTTTTGATGCTTGATTGTACTTATACTTGCATTTTTTTTACAATTGACTGTGATTTGTTTCGGTTTAAATCTTTACATGTAACTGTGTTTTGGATGTTATTGAATATTGTTTTTAATATCTTTACTATGGCAAAACCTCAACACAACGTCTTTGCATTTAAGTATGCTTTTAAAATTTATATAGCTGTGTTTTAATAATTTTATAATGAATTTATTCATCAAAGTTACAACGTCGAATAATTTTAATTATTTAATATAAATGTTCAATTGTGTAAGTAGTCTCAGTTATTATTCTATTTTGTATTATGTTCTATTGCTATTCAACAGTTGTCCTGAAGAAGTTCGCATTCCCGAACGAAAATTCGATATTAACCAGTAACCAAACTCTTTACGGCAGATTATGTTCGAGCTGAACTTAAACAGTCACTTAGACAAAGTTTTCAAAAAGTCACAATGGCTTTTTCGACATGTCAACGGCTGCTTGAAAAAGCTTTCTAATACGTCTTTAGTTACCTATGTACCTCTAGTATGGTGGCCAAAGACAAAAAGCTTGTCTATCTGAAAATTAGAAGAGCCTCATTGAAACTGCTGGCAGCACTACCATCTTATAGGTGCTCATTAAGAGAACTAAGATTACTGCATTAAAGACGACAACTTAACCCTATACCAAAAGATTCTAGAAGACCTTTAAAAAGAAATAGCTAGAATTATCAGATAAGCCAATCGATACAAATTGTAAAAACTGGAGTTCGAAAATGAACCACTTGTCTGATACACAGGCGGTTCCTCAGTGTTGTGAGGGAACGTTGAGAACCGGGGTTCAATTCTGGATGGTGGATGGGGATTGTGACATTTTACATGGAGAATTATTTCCCGATCGATCCACCATTTGCTGTTGGGAACAAAGTGATTGACAGTACTGCACAATAAACGGCGAAATAGCAGTTGCAGCAGTAGTCAGATAAGCATTACATCTTAAGAAGCTAAGATAAGAAATCTTCTGAATCTTCGGAAGATTATCTTAGAAGCGTTTTGTATATCTAAGAAAACTGTTGCTGTGGACTGGCTTTAGGCAAAAACTCGATGGACAGGCAGGGCTGCCTTTTTGGAAAGTCAACCTCACCATTAACTATAGACATAAAAGCAAATACAAGAAAGATACAGTTACGATTAAGACTTCAAGAGGAAGAGCTACGGGACCACTGTTTTGTAATGTACACCATCGTTGCATGCAACACATCACGTCAATCTACAACTTTCAGGGCATGACTTATCGCCCTGGAAGCTGTCATGATATCAAACTTATAACTGATAATATTCTGAAAAATGTCAAGAGGACCTTATAATTCTATTATTAGTTCTATCATTCTATTATTGAACCGTCATTTTAATGTTCACTTCGTGAAATTCGATATGAACGATTATTTTTCAGCGCCCTCGAATTTCCAATTTCATCCTGTTATTCCATCAAAGTTAAATATTTTCCTATTTTATCAACGAACACAGCAGAAGTTTCCTTCCGACTGTTCGTTTAGATACGGCGCCATTTTTCACTTCGCCTTGTCGAAGAAGGACGTCATCGGTCCCTAAATTAATTATCAAGGAGAGAGGAGCAGCAATCCGACGGTAACAAAAAGGAGACGCTCCAGTGCCGAGTGTATTGGTGAGAGATAGAGAAAAACAATTTAAACAAATCGTTTTAAGTTGGAACTGTTAAACGGGACTAAAATCGTCATGAATGCGCGAAAGAATGGGATGACGTTGCGAGAAAGGAGACCGGAGGGCTCCGAAACTGCGGGGATAGGTGGAGAGGACCCTTAACTTTACACAACCGTAGACGTTTCGACTTAATTAATGGCATTAATTCTTTTCACTGCCGCCTGTACTCGGTAATTGAATTAATTCGGAGGGATTTGAATTTATTACGGGCAGAACAAATACGCGAAATGACTCTGTACTGTACTACTGCGTACATGAACCGCCTACGTAAATTTTAGAAGTTGAAGCGGTTAGTATACAAACTGTTGTTGAAGTGGTTTGAGCTGGAGGCGGTAACAATTGAGAAGTAATGAAAAATTGAATAATTAAAAATATAGCCGCGCATGGTTTTATGGAAGTTGAAAAAATGAGTTCGAAAATTTGACCAGGCTTATACTTCTGTTAAAACATATTTATTTTAAAAAGGAAATCTAAATACCAATTTGGAAATTTTTTATTTTTTTATTATAGGTAGTTGAAATATAAGAATAGTGTATATTTTGCATCTTTTGTCCAATTTACCAACGACAACTCCAACAATCTTATCTCACATTGTAATTCAAATCGTGTCCATCCCAATAACACTTTTAAATTTAAATAGGCATAAATCGATGAAATTCACTGTACTTTAATGGATATTAAAACTAACGCGTGTGGATGTGACAATATTTCGGCTACCATGTTGAAGTTCTGTAGTCTTTTCATTGATCCAATGGTAACTCACCTCATTAACTGTTGTATTGAGCAATCAAATTTTCTAGATATGTTGAAGAAGGGATTGCCGTTGCCCAAGGTGTCTAAGCCTATGAATTACTCTGATCTGAGAATCATTAGTACTCCTCCAGTTCTTTTTAAAGTTTTGGAGAGGGTACTATATTCACAAATTTATAGTTTCCTTGAAAGTAATAGCTATTTTTCCATGTATCAAGCGGGATTTAGGCGAACCAATAGCACTGCTTCTGCTCTTGCTTATATCCTAAATGACATGATGACTTCTATTGACACTGGTTTGTGCAGTGTACTTGTTTTACTTGATATTTCAAAGGCGTTCGATACTGTATCGCATCGGTTACTGCTTGCGAAGCTCAAATATTTTGGCTTTGATACAGATGCTTTAGCGTTTTTGCAGTCATATTTATATGGTCGCACTCAAAGAATTTCTCTTAACAGTGCTGTTATGAACCAGTAAATATTTATTCAGGTGTCCACACACAAATGATGTACTGGAAGCTATTAAGAACTCCAAAGTGCCAAAAGGACTGATGACACGCAACTTTTTTATTCTTTTCCTATCGATAAGCAGCAGCTTCTACTGTAAATCAGGATATGGAATTGATAAGCAGTTTATTCTTTCAACGTAACTTATTCCTTAACTCCAAATAAACTAGTGTCTTGCTGTTTGGTTCTAAGAATCGGGTTGATTTCTTGAAGGATAATTTGAAAATAAATATATCTAACGATTTATTGCCATTCGTCGACGAGACAAGGAATCTGGGCCTATAGATTGATACACGTTTGCGTTTTTGCAAGAACGTGTCTCATCTTTTACGGAGAGCGTACTCTTGTCTAAGAATGCTTTATGTAATGCTCTGCAATTACGACTTCGTGAATATTTAGTGTTGTCCCTATTTAATTATTGTGATTTTATTCATGGTCCGTGCTTGGTTTGGGATGATGCTGACGATTTATATGTAAACTTCGTAAATATGATCATGTTTCCGATAGCATTAGGAGTCTTGGATGGTTCACTATGGAAAACAAACGTAAGTTACATTGAGCAAACTTTGTTTACGGGATTCGTCATTGTGATAGCTTGCCGGTCCCTTTGCCTGGTTTTTTGATACCTCGACATCTCATACTTGTTTTAAATACATGTCACAAGCAGCTACTTCAAATGCCATGGCACTCAGCGGCTTTGTTTCAGAGGTCATTTAGTTACAATCCAGTGAAACTATTAAATTAGCTTCCGCCTGAGCTTAAGTGTCTCAGTGGTCGTGGGAATTTCAGTTCACATGTGAAAGCGTATTTGCTGACGTTGCAGTGATGGTGTGCCTTCTTTTATTTTATATTTAATTTCAGTTCGTACATACTGTTTGAGTATTTTTTTAAAGCTTATTGATGTATTAGATAAGGGTCTAGTCTTATAGTACCATGCCTTCAAAAACTTTCCTGATTAAAGTAGGCTGTTTTTTAATTCTAAGATTTTAAGATTGAGAACACTGCAGTTTTTAGTATATATTATTATTATTATTTAATATATATATTTAACACTTTAACGGGTCGATGGCCGCAGTGGTTAGGCGGCTGACTATTGTTGTGAGAGGACGATAGGTGCCGGGGTTCAATTCTCTGGAGGGACGGTGACATTTTTTCAGAGAGTTTAATCCCGGATCGACTTGCCATTCGCTGTTGGGAGCAAAGTGATTAACAGCGTGGCATCATAAAAGGCGATATGATGCTGTCACAAAGCCATTTAAAACACAACGTACACACACTAAACTACACCGCAAGAGTTGCAGTGATAGCCAGACAAGTAATACAGCTTACGGAGTCACTGCAACTAAGCACCCACCACACATTAAAAAAAAAAAAAAAAAAAAAAAACACTGATCAGCGAACAAAACCGGTTATGTTGTGTATGAATCGTTCGAACAAAACCGGTTTTGTTCGCTGATCAGTGTTAAATAGAAAGTACCAAGAATGTTAGCGTTATAACACAAAAAGTTTATAATTTAAAGTTATTTTAGAACTGGTCAAAACTTAGATAATGGGGAATGGGTTTATTCCATTAATCAGTGTTTGCAGGATTGCCGACAACGGTTTCCTAATCTATCGATTACGTATGCACAGGTGCTTAGTCATGTTCATGCTTGCATAGATAAATTTCAGGAAACAGGTGCAGTAACTCGTAAACCTGGTGGCGAAGCACCTAAAAAACGAACGGCAGCTTTCATAGAGGATATTCGACAAAGAATGAACAACTCACCTAAAAAGTCTATTGCAAAACTGTCGCAACAAGTTCAGTTGTCAGTTGGAATATGCCACATCATTTTAAAAGTGTATCCATATAAGAATTAAACAGTTCATGAACTTACCCAGGTAGATATTGGTACAAGAACGCAGTATTGTCAGTGGTTCTTGGATAATGTAGATAATGACAACGTTCTCGACAAATGCTTTGTTACCGATGAGGCTTGGTTCCATCTTTCTGGTTATGTAAATAAACAAAGTATGAGAATGTGGTCTGCAGAACATCCTCATGAAGTCGTAGAAACTGCACTACATCCACAAAAAATAGGGCTAGCTGTTTCAAGGAGACAGATTATCAGGCCTATATCTTTTTACTGTAACCATTACTACTGAAGTATACCAAAACCAATTATTACAGCCTTTTACTATGAACTTCATGATGGCGAACTGACCCCCCACCAACAGTTTCGTAAATCGAACACCGCTCCAATATACATACTTCACGATTCAAATTAGTATCCGGTAGAACTAGAAAAGATTGGAAAGTGGGAAAATTGTGCAATTTGCATTCTCGTACACGACCTGTTACTTGCAGCGTTTCTAGCAACCGACGACAAATTGTTTTCCCGCAAGCGGTTGTATGAATCTGCGCGCTATATTGTAGTTGGCACGAATACCACTTTGTGCCGTGTGGTAAAAAATGACGTAAAAGGAAAATTGAGCGCTGTAGAAGCAGAGGTAAAAGAAAAAAAATAATTGCCGGCCATATACGTACAATTAATTTGTATGCAAAGCATTTGTTGCAATCGAGTATCGCGCTTTATTTTACACCGTGCCTCGGCAGTCGCCGAACTATTGCTACTGATATTACACTAGCGCATTCTGTCTTCGAACGAGGTCTTTAATAACCGGTCATTGGGGTAATGTTTTAGCATTTTAAAGGGTTCTAAGTATAACATGAACAACGCGTCCTCGGTAATATTACACGAACAGCGGCGATATGTACGTGCACGTATGTATTTAAACGGAAAATTGATTTTTACATGCAACTAACGAACGCATTTTACAGGTTCAGGAATGACGATAACAATTATGGATTGTGGGTTTAAAAATTAGGTAGAACGACGCTAGCTAACGCTAGTAGTTATTTCTAGGTATTAAGTTTGTGTTTCAACGTAATAATTGGTCATTATGTGATGTTATATTTGGTAGCGAATATTTGTTGGATTCGCGTGTGTTATGAATAAGGCAAGACAAGGTCAAGACGGATACATCGCCTTGAAGAATATGAATTAAAAGAGACGTCGATGTTTTGCAAATTTTATTTAAAATTTCAACTTTAACCACTTCAATAGTGTTGGATTAGATATAATGTAACTAAATATCAGGTGATAGGCAAAAGCGACTTCTTCTATTGAGGATAATATTTATCGATGCCCATTAAGGTATACAAATTTACACGATATTATAATGACATTTAACTGTTTGTAGTACCATAAGAGAAACTTTTTATCGAAACATTCGTGAGTATTTTCCATGTCGCTGCTAGAAATAAGTACATTATAAGCCGAAAAGAAACTGCAATGCTGCAATTATATGCACCCACTACATGTTGTTTCTGACCACAACGCAAATTATGGCGGAGGAAGCCTCCATTGCTTGCCTCCAGACAAACTAATAGACCTAACTAAGCGTCACTAGTGCATAACCTAGGCTCGGTTTGTGCCACCAGGCTAGCAACGTAAAGATTATCATGGGTACTATGTACTAAATACACCACCAAGGGTTTCTGTATTAGGTTAGCAGGTTACATTACAGGTCGTTTTGTTTACTGCACGTTCCAGATGGGACTTCTAGATTAAATTGAAGTTTAAGGTCATGCCTAGATAACTAATCTCCATTCAGACGAATATTCTGCAGCCGAAAATGGATGGACACCAGAGCTTAGGAAGTTTTTCTTGAGGTGAATGGAATCATAGTCGTTTCTGGAGTTTACATTTAATCTTTCTAGTTGGAAACATCTCACCACGAGTCTCACAGTCAGTGCGACTTGCATCCTCTTGGGTACCACACCCTAGAATCTTATGCAGATCATGATAGTATTGTCAAGGGCCTAATCCTATTGAAATATTATTCATATGTAGAATACAGAAATTGTTGTCTCTCTTGGGCTCCTGAAACTGCCAGTCAGTCGACATAACACCAAAAAGCATTCAAGATTTCAGCACATTTAATTGTCTCTTTCTCTCTCTCTGTAGCTGGGTGTCACTGTTGCAAATGTCTTCTTCAAAAGTTTCTTACCATGGCCACCTTCTCTACAAGTGGTTGAAACTCTTAAGTTTGTAATAGTTGTTCCATTGACGAAAGGATGCCTTTCGAAGACTCATTGTATAAGAAGGTAGTCAGCAAAATTTTTTTGTGGCCGAAGACAATTTCTTCTCGTTGAATGGGGCATTGATTCCTGTATACAGGCAGTCTTGCGAAAACCGTGTTGGCTAGTTGCTTGGCAATAATCTTCTCTAAGGTGTTGGGAAGGAATGATATAAGGTTGATAGCTCTGTTCAGGAGGAAGGACTATCCTAGGCTCTCTTTAGCTGTTTAGTATGTAATCTATAACTAAGGTTGCCTTTAATAGGATTGAGGTGATAGTTGATATAGGGTTTAAAAGTAGTATAAATGAATCTGAAAACGTGAATCATATTCTCGAAATGACTCAGTTTCTGCGTCAAGAGCAAGCTCAGTACGCCACTGAGAAAGCTAATGCTTTCCAACAAGACAGAAGATTTAAGATTGGCCATCGAAGCTAGAAAAGATCTTAGCAAGACTGCCACAGATTGTGTTATTGAAGCAATTTTAAATTAAAAATTTCTAATAAACATATGCTCTTCTTAGAAGAGATATCTTAGAATCAGCACAAATAGTTTGTTGTTATCTGTTTTCAAACGGTTCTGCAGAACGGGAATTTTTTTAGCCTTACCCATAGAAAAATAATTTAGGGATTTAAGACTGATGGCCTTCCCGGCCAAGCAACTGTTGAATT
This sequence comes from Holotrichia oblita, assembly GCA_023690525.1. Taxonomy (NCBI): domain Eukaryota; kingdom Metazoa; phylum Arthropoda; class Insecta; order Coleoptera; family Scarabaeidae; genus Holotrichia; species Holotrichia oblita. The sequence continues at coordinate 16,523,250 of CM043021.1, read as the reverse complement.
TCTTCCAATTTACTGGTTCGTATGGTTTTGAAAATTTGTTATTCACTTTTGTGGAATTATATTAAGAGGAACGACATTTAGTGTTATAAAAACAGTTGGTCCAGATGGTCGACAACAATACCTCACCAAAAATTCACCGACATTCTATCTTGAATATGGAATCCTTCAGCTTCCTATGGATTTTCAAGTGCTCAACAATGTAAATTTGTTTCAGCTGAAGGAAGCTTCATTACGAGACAAAATTATCCAACAAAACTTGAAATTTTCTCTAAACCAGCGATTAAATTTAAGTCTTGATGTGTAGTTACTAGGTTTTAAAGTTTATGTAGGTGTGGTATAGGTAAAAATCAAAATTGTCTCAATATTGGCTGTTCACTAGTAGAAGATTGAGTGCCAATCATATTAAGTATTGCTTTTTCTTGTGCAAGTTCTTGTTGCATGTGATGTTTCGAAGTAACTGCAGGAAACGTGTTCGTTTTTTTCTGTTCTTAAACAATAATGGACAACTAAATCATCAGCATCACTCAATACCTGCATTAGTAAGGTTGTCTAAGACTTCAAATGCTTGTAGGTCAGTGACAGAAAGGATTATGTTTATTTGACATAAGGTTGGTGGTATTGTCAACAACGGAAATGATTTTGAAGGATACATAGTAGAAGAGAGCTCGGCAGTCTTGTTTTATATTAGTTTAAATTAAAAAAAATATTAAATTTCTTCCGGAATCTACACTACAGGTTAGATAAATATCCGCTCTATACAGAAGACGTCTTACCACCATCTGTCCTATCATCGACGCTATTTTCGAGTTACTAGCGGATTGACGCCGCAAATCCGAACTGTATATAGAACTATGTGATAAAAGATAATTGAATTCTCACTGACCGCCACCTGTAGGTAGCCGAGTGAAGCGGATTTTTCCGAACGAACGTGTTTTTCACTTAAATCGGATATTGTAGTGCGAGTGACACGTCCAAATCGTCCAACGGATTGGGAAATCAGTTTATAACGCTTTTGGGGCCTGCCTTTCGTCCCTACGCGATATCGCTTTTATAAATTAATGTACAGGCGTGCACTGGAAATTTGATTAACGTTCGTTTGTAGTTTTCTTTTTTTTTTTTAGAAAAGGTCAACATTCGACAGCGATACAAATACAATGTATGTAGTAGATCGTTCATACTTGGCGATGATAATACTGTGAAACAAAGGCGTGCTTTAAATAAATAAAATTATGGATTTTATTCAATCTGGTTGACTTAAATTGTAGTTGACCTATCAACCTGCAATTCTATCTCTTGAATTACGTATCATCAACACGATTGAATATTATTGTATATAATTCGTCTACCTGTTACCATTCTTGTATAATTTCTCGTACAAACAACAACAAATTCTTAAACTGTATTAAAGGTATGTACATAACTTTTTTATATATTAAACTTCTACATCAAAAGCAAACTCTCTAAACCCAAAACATAATATGTATATAGACAGCGAAATATTCGGCTTAGTACGAAACTTGAGGAAGTTTCTGAAACACAAGTTCACTGAAAAAAATACGAATTTAATGGATGGTTAGGTAGCTAAATTCTATTAAACTTTGAAGCTTGCGTACATATATGGGGGTTTAGCCATATAACTTTACGTTTACGTTGAATGCCTATGGCGACATCTAGTGTAATTTGTGTGTACAGCAACAAAGAAGGCTGTTATTCAAGCGAATTTTATATTACTTTATACATTTTGGAATGTTTGTAAAGCTTAATTTATAACATAGCCAGAAGCGAAAGTCTTTATTTTAAAACTGCTGATTCATATATTTTGTTTACGACGATTTTGCAATAAACTCAACCAATTCATACATTAAGAGAGTTAAAATCCTCGAGAACTAGACTTAACGATACTTTCTGAAGAATTTTAGACTTCGATAGAACCTTGAGATACTATGAATCAACGAATTTCTCATGCTGTTTACAAAGAAGACCAAAGATGAGACTACAAGGTCTAAAAATCGGCCCAAAAAAATTTGGTTTCAAGGAAGCTATTGCGATACGTTACGATGGAAATTGTATGCAACTCTGGATTAATATTATCAAAAAGTTTGTCCTTGCTGTCATTGCTTTTGAATCAAAGATCTGCATTAATGACAGTTCCATCGGTACAAGACCAATATCTGAAATGAGCTTCTCACGGTTGCACGGATCTTCAATTTTCCATGATTCTGCCGCATAGATCTGGCTGAATTTGAGTGGTGGCTTGGATTATGTTGACTTTAAGGGCATCGGGCGATTGCGGCTTACTGGCATAGATTTGCGACTTCAAAAACCCCACAAGAAACCACCCAACAAGAAACTCTGCTCCTCCCCTCACGCCTATATCGTTCAATTTGGGCTAAAATAAATCATCACTTTGTAGCGCTTGCCATTGATAGTGATGGTCTGACCTACGTCGTGTTCGGAAAAGTACGGACCAATGAGACCGCCAGCCTACAATCCTTACTAACCAGTAACTTTTCGTGGATGCATTACTACTGGGTGAACCCCAAAATTGGGGTCCTCTTCCAAATGCTCCGAATCCCACTCAGCGAACAAACACGTTGTCTATCCTTCTGGCCTAGTTGGATCTTATACGGGTGCACGCCCAAGTCTCGATACAAAATTTGCGAAGTTGTAGTCTAAGTTCTTATACACGTCGAGGAATTGACTGCCTAGGATTCTCTTGCACACTTTCAATTACAGCGGCGAAATTCTCACCCGATCTGGTGTTGCTTTGACGTACGAGTGTTAGCTGATCGTTTACCGAACCGGTCGTCTTGAATTTGATCACCAGACGTTGGAGAGTCGACTTTGAATGGTCACAACGTGTGCAGCGTTTGCACTATCGAACACTCAGTATTACTACTACTATAATGGTTTGTCTGGCTATTCTGACATTTTTGAAAATGTTTAATTATCGTTTCTCTTTTTCTTTTTATAATCTAAGCTATTCCTCTCTCTTTGTAAATTTTTATAGAATTATCTTTTTTATTTCGTCGCAATTTTATTCTCTCCACATGTTCTTATTAAAGTTCACGTCCATAATGCTTCTCTTTTAAAGTTTATTTTCAGTACCAGTGCTATTATAAATTCAATTACTTCTTTTTCGCATTTCTTTCATTCTACTCCTGACCACTGCTTAATACTTTAAATACGCTTAAAGTCTTTCGAGGAATTCCTGTATGTTGAACGAGTCTACAATTTTTCTTATTAAAACTGTAATTAAAACGGCCACTTCATAAATATTAAAATTTCCAAGAACGTCGAAGAATTAGCTAAGGAAAAGCAATTTTTATTTTTTACTAAACTTATTTATTCAACCAAGCGAGGAAGGTTATAATAAAGCGAACCTCAACTCCAATGAATAATCACCGAGAATTTTCAAGAGTACCGGCAAAGGCGCCTAACGAAAATTCCTAAACTTCCACAACACTTGCGCCTACCCTCTTTTCACTTTGCACTCCTTCTCACGACGATCTCGCAAACAGGATCACGTTTTGTACCTACTTAAAGGTCTCTGTAACACGAATACTCAACGCTCTCACTCTTTATAGAGGAAAAAACACACCAATTTGTTATAATCCGAATAAAATTCAATTTCAAAGTTTGCGAGTGGAGACACAACCGTCGCAAAATTGAACGGAATAATTTTTCCACGTCCCCATCTCGTATACTTTTTTTCTCGTCTTTTCCTCAACATCTTGCGAAATTCCTGGAGTGGGCCGTAACGCTCAGTCGCTCTAATTCGCTCGACGAATTAATGGGAAGACTGATGTGTTATTTTTCACAGTCATCTGGCGTTATTCGCGTCCTCCGTCTCTTACGCGAAGCTAACACGCAAGGAATGTTCTGCGGGAATTACATTTCTGTAACGACAATGCGTATAAGCGCCATCTAGAACGAACAGAAAAAGACAGAACAAGAAATAAGCAAGTGACGGGAAATGTTATTCGCTCTGACAAGAACGCATATACGCACTACTGCTGAAGGCGGTGTGGTTGGAGGAACTCGCGGGAACGGAAATTTTAATCAAAATGTTTGTGTGAATTTGCTAGAATATGCTTCTAGATGGTAGTAGTGCTATCAGTTAGCTGCCGGAAAGACTCTGACATGATCCTCAAGAGAATGGTGAAATACGGAATTGGTTTTGGTTGACAATTATGTAGTCACTCCTTCGTTCATTAATAAGAGGAAACAGATGTAATTATGAATATCCTGATATGAGTTTTAGATACGGTGATGATTTACCACTTCCACTTTAAGGCATGTGATGGCAAAATGTCCTTATATAGTAATGCTCATATTTTAGTGCAATTTGTAGTGGCGTTTGGGCTAGTATACTCGTTACCCGGTTTGAAGAAACCAGATGGATTTCTGAGAATTGGTGGCACACCCCTAGACGGCCCCCTCAATAAATGAAAATTGCCCAGATCTCTATTCCTTCCTTCATGAGACGTTTTTATAGCTCACGCAAGTGTTCTTCGCAAACTAGCAAAATACTTAAAGAAAGCCAGTAGCAGAAATGACCTTTAGTCTTGTATATTAGACGACGGAGACACATCCCACATTAACCTTCCAGAACAATTTAAATGAGGAACCTACTATGTACACCAGTAGGTTAGCTAGAGAGAGAAATTTCCCAAGTTTTTTGGCAAACATTCCCTACATGAGACTCTTATGCCCGGTTGCACTGACGAATAATCTTGCCTTATACCAGGTAGTCGATTCCAAGAGCGTTGCATCAACCGTCAAACTTTAACAACCCGGGGTCATGAGGTGTCAAAAATGAACCCAACGAAATCCATCGTTTATGTGAATAATCTTAGATTTTTTAATAGCGACTATCTTCATAATAGTTACCTAACGCCAAAAGGTAACATACAAATAACACTGCTATCGTTGAGGTTTTATTTTCATGTTCAATTGTAACGCATACAAGGACGCCTAGTCGTAAAGGTACACTTGGTGATGTGTATGAAGAGGTATCTTCCTTTAGCACTGCAAAAAGGAAACATATTACACGAGAAAATGTAGTGATGAGAAACTGAAGATACCTTCCTTAGAAAAAGAAATTGAGCAAAATAAAAAAAAACAATGAATTAGAAAAACATGAATTAGAGGTAATTCTTAAAAAGAAATTAATGATTGCTGAGAATGAGGAAGAGTTTCAAAAGAAGGAACATGAACTATAATTGAAACTATTGCAGTCCCAAATAAGAACACTATTTTGAATCATTCATCACAGATGTTTCTAATTTTTATAACCAATGGGAGGAAGGAAAGAGTTAATTATTGTGCAGTGAAATATATTCAAGGAATTGAAATTCTGTTGAATAATAAGAATAACGAATACCATTATTATAATATTTTAATGTACATAATTACATCAGTTAGAGTACCTGTATTATAAAAACTAAATTTAATAGAACATTCAATTAAAAAAAGGTGTTAATAATATAATTTCTTCGTGCATGCATATTATTTTCTAGTTGTACATCTTCGCATACAGGAAAGTCAAATACATTATTGTCCTCTGCAATCTCATTTTCCTGTCCGGATTCATTAGTTGTATTATGTAGCATAGCTGTAGCTACAATAATTCTTAAAATAAAAAAAAAAAAAATTTTTTAATTTTAAAATTTTTTTGTACTTACGTATTTAATTAATTATTCTTTTGAAAGAGGTGTTTTCCCTACTGGTTTAAAGTTATCTACCATTCATTCAATTTATAAAAAAGGCGATAAAGACGTTTTAGAAAATTATCGTCCGATAAGCTTGCTATCGGTTTTTTCTAAAATCTATGAAAGTGTAATGAACAAGCATCTAGTCAACTATCTAACACGCTTTAGCCTACTATTCCCCAATCAACATGGCTATTCTAGAAACAAAACCACAGATACCGCTGTTTTTAACTTTTTAAAAACCATATATGAAATTCTAGACGAAGGGAAATCCTGCTTTGGTATTTTTATTGATATGTCCAAAGCATTTGATATGGTGAATCATGATATTCTTCTGTATAAATTAGAACAGTATGGGGTGAGAGGCATAGCTAGACGATGGTTTCAGTCATATCTATCTAACCATAAACAGTTTGTTAAAATTCATTATTCCTGCTATATATAAATGACTTGCCAAAAGCTCTGAAAAATATTGAAAATGTCGTATTGTATGCGGATGATGTCAGTCTAATTATTAAGCCTGTAAATACTGATACAATTAATGATATGGCTTCAGCAACCTTGAACGCTGTTCATAAATGGATGAGTTCAAATAAATTAATAATTCATGAACAAAAAACCAAATTCGTATACTTTCATAACAAAAGTAAGCCTATTCATATGATTCAAATAAATAATCATGCCTTTAATTTAGATTCTTCTTCCAAGATCTTAGGCATAGGCATAAATGAGAACTTAAAGTGGAGTGAACATATCGATAATCTATGCAGTACGTTATCAAAAATTTGTTATGCTTCAAAACAACTCAAGAAAAAATGTAACATTAGCTCTCTCCTAACTTTTTATCATTCAAATTTTATTTCTTGTATGCGCTATGGGGTAATTCACTGGGGTTTATCCCCACAATCTGAAAGGGTTTTCCTAATTCAGAAGAGAGCCTTACGAATTCTTTATAATCTCGGCTATAGAGATTCCTGCAAACAATATTTTAAAGCTAATGCCCTACTAACCTTTTATCATATTTACATACTTGATTTATTATGCTTTGTATTTAAGAATAAGTCTGATTTTTCGTGCAGTAATATTAATCACAATTATAATACACGGAGAGATAATTACTTTCTTCCGGCACAACATAGAAAAGAAATTTTTTCAGAAAGGTACCTACTTTGTAGGAGGTAAATTATGTAACAACCTTCCTCCTTTGTTAAATGTGAATTGCTACTGTGTCCAAGATTTCTATAACAAGTAAGTTGTTTGTTTCTGTGACGTATTTCTAGCTTATACAAGTTAAGTGTGCTACTCTTGTCTCTTGTATACTGTGTGTGGAAATAAAATGTTTATTATTATTATTATTATTATTATTATTATCATTTTTTAATTGCATCTCAGATCTCAGTGCAGCAAACCTTTGTTTCCAAACACCATTCAATCTCTCTATGAGATTTCTGGTTCTTGTATAAGCATTTTGGTATCTTATTTCTACCTCTGTAAGGGGATTAGAAAGTGGCGTTAATAAATAGTTTGTACACATGTAATCACTATCCTCTAACATGTACGAAATTGCAAATTCATTTGCTTCAAACCACTAAGTAGGCTATTTGAAAATATTCTACTGTCGTGCACAGAACCTGGCCACCTTGCAACAACATCGATAATTTTCAAATTCGCATCACACATTATCTGGACATTTATAGAGAACGAGAAACGGGCATGTTTCTTCTGCCTGGATGTTGTTCCCGTTGTCCAGAAGCTTGGGAATGATCCATTCAATTTTAAATTATATGATAAATTACATATATCATGTTATCATCATTATCATATTATATATAAGAGGTTTCAGAGATGGTGGACGAGTTATGCGGATGGGCTCTCAGATGGGGGCTGATCATTAATCCCGAGAAATGTGTAGCGATGCAGTTTTCCACTAAACGCAACCCACCTTCCTCCAACACCATCATTGAGGGCAGAAGTTGGCCTGATGCTCTCAGGTGCATTATCTTGAAATGGTACTCGATAGGAGGGTAACATTTAGACACCATTTTTCGATGGTGGCGTCTCGATTCATTAGGGCACGTTCGGCTTTGGCTCCCCCGATGTGCACCTGATCACCTGATTTAGCGCTTGCAAGTCGCAGATTAAGACGCTCAATGTTCTTTAGAGTAAGATACTGCGCATGATTGTGGCAACAGCCTGGTTCGTAACCAACCCCCGGATCTATGCGGATCTTGATCTTCGATTACTGAGCGACCATGCGCTGGCGCTAGCCAGGGAAATTTTTGAAAGCGTCGTGCGGTCGGAGAACCCGTTGGCCGAGCATCTTGGGGAGCTGGTTTCAGATAGGTCACCGTCAATAAGAAGACCTTCAACTCCACTAGTTTATTCCAAGTACAGCTGACTGCATTCTATTCAAATAAGAGGGGGAGGCAGGTGTCTTCAAGCTCATAATCCAACTGAGGAAAGTTGTTTATAGAACACCAAGAGGTTTAAATTGAATTTCCAACCCAGAAATAATACTCAGATACATTTTCTAAGATACTTTTAAGTTTGAAAGCATGTACAAGTCAAAGTTATACCAAAAAAAAAAGCAAAAACAGTTTCTTCTTTGATCTTTTACTTAGATGTCATCTAAAAGGAAGGAGTTTAGCTTAGAGGACGGACTCTATATGGAGTTCCAACTCCATTGGTGTTTAGAAAACACCGTTCAATAATACCAATCCATCGGTAGTTTCTTTAGATCTATTCAGTGCATTCAATTATATTTTTCATTTTGGATTTCTGTATAAGATGCACATTTCAGGTTTCAAACTGCATTTCCTCTTCTCGCCAGATAGCTAATGATGTTTCATATAGTTTCATTTCAGACCTACTACCATTCCTCCTGTTTATACTGGATTTAACAGCACCTAGTATGGATATCAGATGCTTTGATATGCTATAGAGTTCAGAACGTGGCGGATGATTTGTTGGAATGGTCATCTATGCATTAACTCAAATTTAAGGCTATCTGGTTCTCCCAGAAGTTGACAGCTCATATGCAATGTAACCAAATTCTGCTAAAACTGTTAGTTAGGAAAAGTTAAATGATTTATAGAATAAAGTACCAGACTTAATAACGAAGAAGACGTACTCGTATTATTGCTGAGGCTTTTCAGGCTTATCACATTTTGATTGATCATTGATATTAATATTGTTGTTTTTAATGTGATATATGAAGTTGTAGGTAGGTCCATAAAACGTTACAATAAACAATCATTAAATTACACTTAAAATCTTCAATTTATACATGTATAGATTAGCGAGCATAGCAAATGCTGAACCAGATAAAACAGTTGATGGAGCGTTCGATTTTAGCATATCCGCATGATACGGTCAATCATTCCATTATTCGCTACTTTAGGACAATAAATTATAATTAATTATTAATTTCGCCGCAGAAGCTCTAAAAACCGATCGGATTCTGTACGATCACTAATGGAAGTAATGTCCCTTTTATCCTTCATCCAGACTAAATGTATAAAATTTGACTGTTCATTTTAATAGATATGAAACTACGGTTACTAAAAAAATTAAAATGTAGTTTGCAACCCTTTAAACACTATCGAACAAGAAAAATTTTTGTTAGTTCCTGTACCAGAGATGTATGTATATTTTATATACATACATACATATAAATGTATTGCTTCAGTGTATAACATGTAATACGATATTCGAATTTGCTACGTATTTACGTTTAATTAATATTCATTACCCCGATGAAATAAATTCGTTTCCATACGGTATCTGCATTGCTGTTGGCTGCTTTGCACACCGGACGAGATTGCCATAAATGTGATAATTAAATTGGCTGAGCGTTTTTACGAATTATTCGCCGATATGAGTAAACCGCAAAGCTGTTCATCGGTTTAAGTTACGGAAATGTTGCGGTTGTTTGTTGAATTGTTTCGTTGAGAGGTATTGAAATATAGCCGGTTCAAACTGTAATTAATAATTCATTAATGGCGCAAGGAAGGGGTATTTTGGATCGTAATATACTAAGGTTTAACGCAAACTAGATCGTCAGCAAATATGAGTAATTAAAGGTATCACTACTGTCCTACTATGGGGTGGTTAAGTCACGTAAAGAGGACGTGGGAAGAAAGTTATGTTAAAAAGAGTCTTCACCAGAAAGATGGAAGAACGTCGACTAAGAACGAGAACAAGACCATGATCATTGGATATGGTAGAAGACGAGCTCTCGAAGGATTGCTAGTGCCAAAGAGTAGGAGATATTTAGAAATAAGTTTGGCTCCTCGCAGGTGGAATCTTCCATCATGTTCGCCACTTGTCACCACTTCATAGCATATTTTGTACTATCTGGAAAACGCTTGGCCTTATTTCTTCAACATTTTGCCGAATCTAAATTTAGTGTGTGAAGGTTTGTCTTCTCAGTCATTGCTTCACAAATATGGTTATCCCAGAGGCACAGGAAACAAGATTATTTAGTCTATCCATCACGCATGCCACATTATATACTTACCCACCACTTTCAAATCTGCAAGGAGTCAATAATGAATTAAAAAAAAATGAGGAAGAGTTGTTCGTAACATCTTGACACAAAAGTAGGATTCAATGTTGTGTAAGTCTAGTTAAAGATCAAGCTTGAACGTTTTTTTTTTTGTTGAGATATCATTGTGTGAGTTGTAGTGTAGCCAATACAATAATTATACAGTCATATAAGAACTGGTCGATGACCGCAGTGGTGAGGCGGCTGACTATCATTGTGGCGAAACGATAGGGGATGCATTTCAATTCTCTGAAGAGACGATAACATTATTCTCGGAGAATTGAAATCCGGATCGACTTATCATTCGCTGTTGAAAGCAAAAGCCACACAAGCGATACAACTTACGGAGTCACTGCAACTAAGCATCAACCACACATTAAAAAAAACTGTACTGTGCTCCTAAATATTGAAACTTAGGAGACCCTTGTCAGATTACTCTGTAATCAATTAAATACAGGGTGTGGCAACTTCCTTATTAGGTACTGAAGATAGAGATTTGGTTAAATGGGCAATGTTTGCAGTTTTATGTGCTGATCTAGAATCTGTTTTAAAAAATTAAATATTTAGAACCATTCAAAAGTTATGTAAAAAAAAAATCAAAACTCGCAATTTTCTTCTAAGTCGAATATCTCCGCAAGTATAAAAGTTACGAAAAAAAGTTTCATATAAAATATAATATGTTTGATACGGATAATTTAAAATCAATGTTAAACAAAAATTCAAGATGGCGGTTTTCGAAGTATCCATAGTAACTTTCTTAAGTTAAATTGGCGCCATATTGGATTTTTGCATCACTGAAATAACAAAATACTGCTGTAATTAATAATATAATATATCATATATTTTAATCAAGTAGCCTTGAATGATCTAAAACAAAATCACATGAAATACAAAAAACCCAAATATCAATGTTAACTATTGTTAACTCTTATTATATTAACTATACACCTAGCACGTGGATGTCCAATGTCTTGGTTGATAAGAGAGATAATTAAAACTCTTTTTATTTCACGTGTACAGTTTTCTCAAGATCTACAAACGTAAAGTAATGCCGATTATACAGGGTGTTCCATTTCCTCTGTACATACAGCAACTTTGTGTCTTTAAATACAAACCTATATTTCTTGTAATTTATTTTGAATCAAAAAGGAAACAGTTGAGATTTGTTTGTTATTTGTTTTTGTAAACTTGTATTGACCAACAGTAAATCAAAGAGAGCCCTATAGGCCGTCAACAATAATTCGCAACTATAGAAGTAGATAACTTCGCTGTCAACATACTCGTATATCGATCAATATGACGCTTTACGAAGGGAAAACGATAGGAAGGAGAGTGTTGTTCCTATAAGATGAAAGTACATCAACAGAAAATATATGGAACGAGTGGAGGGCAAAAGTGATCTTAAAATAAACTTCATCTTAAAATGATAAGTGAAAACAATAAAATTTTATTAAAAAAAAACTTTTCTATTGTTTTATTCGAATAGGGTTACAATTCCAAGCCATATATTTCTAGAGACAGTTTTTCCTGTCGTCTAGTCTGTTACAATCGTTTCAGTACCTCGTATTGGCATCTTATGAGATGAGTTTTTAATTTAAAGAGAAATAGTCATAAACACTCAAGTCGTGTAAATAGAGAGGCAACAAGTCCACAGAAATGTCTTTACTAGCCAGAAATTTATTTATTAAACTTGTGTGATGTTTGGTCTTATCAAGGCTATTCTTCATAGTCTTACTCATTCTTGCGTTCTTTGGCATTGGAGAGTTTGAAGGGTGCCGTTCCATGTTCTGACACTTGGTTTCCGGATAATACTCAAACACCCAAGACTAGTCGCCAGTTATGACACGATTCAGAAAATGGTGCTCATTTTGAATTGATTCCAAAAAGTTAAGGCATGTTTCCCTCTTGATGTCCCATTGTAGATTTTTCTCATTCCTTCATTCATTGGCCAAAATCCGATACAAAGTGATGTCAGTCAAATTCAATTCTTTCCCGAACATTTTTACTATCAACAGATGTTACCTACCCCTTATATTCAAAACGCAAATTGAATACTACAGTACCACAAATAACTCGTTTGAAATAGTGATACAAAAATACAATTTTTACTACTTAGCAAGGATTAGCTGTGGAATGCTTCCAGCCAATTTTCGTTCCATATCCACTGAAGATATTTAAAGTGATAAAAAGAGCAAAAACTAATTAGCGAAAAACACTTTACCTTAGATCATATAAAATATTATTAGAAGCGAAACATTTCTCTTAGGCAAATCCCTCAAGAAAAAAAATACATAACGAAATTAAAACGGAAAGAGCGCGAGATGAGAAAAATAAATAAAAATTGCTGTTTCCACTTTTGTTTACACTTCGGACAGAATTAAAAAACCCACATAAATTCCACCGCCTTACAGCTCCGAACGTTTAATTATCAAGGAGGCGCTGCTTCCGAATAAATTATCCGCCTTTAAAAACAAAGTCTATTAAGTTTTAAAGGCCGCAATAAAGGAGACTACTTATTTTCAGCCGTTTCGGTGGTGTTTCGCGAGGTTTAAGCGTTTCAGTTGGCAGACAACAAGCATCGTCTTCACGTGACAGCAAATGAATGAAATTAAGAAAAAAGACTGAAATAGAATTGAGTCATTTAAACTGTTTTACACGAGATTGCTCATTACGCAAGAAGCCGTTGATTACTGGTACAGTAAAAAGCGCTTTAAAGGAAGCGATGCAGTTATATCTAAGTTGTCTTATAATTTTTTAGGGAAATTAAGAAAAAACGTCAAGATGTATTCCTGACAGGGTCTATTTTTTTTAAAGAATTTTCTCAGAAACAAGTTTTTTGAACGTCTGTACAACCTCCTCGAGTGATTTCTTGCATGATTGTAGTTTTCAACATAATATCACTTACAATTAGTTTCAACGCATTTATGCTACCTCTTCTGCAATAGCTTTATTTCATCAGCAAAAACATTTCTGTTGGACTTCAAAATTGGAAACAAAAAACAAACAAACAAAAATTCCATAACGAGGCGGTATCGTACCAAAAAGAAAGGGTAAACGAGTGCTACGTCAAAACCAAGTGATCGGTTTTATGGTGTTCCGAAAACTAGTAATTGATTTATCAATTACCAAAAAGCTGGATCCATATTCTATTCCAGACAAGTTTCCAGGAGAAATAGTATCCTTTTTTATTCATATTGGGTTATTCTGGAAAATCAAGAACTTTTATCTTAAGACCTCTAAATCAGATTCGACGTATGAGTTTGAGGGTTTTGGAAAATTCAATTTTTTCGCAAAAATATCTTGGTAATTGATCTAATCAAAATGTATCACTGTAACTTCGATCTCTTTCAGCTCTTTGTTTGCAAACATTTCTAAAGATGTACAAAAGAAAGCCGTATCACTAACTGAAAAACAACTTCTGAAACTGAAAGGGATTTCAATCCCATTTTCGCGAATTGGGAAGCAAGCCAAAAGCTTGACAAGGAAACATTCGAGGAAAGCTTATTGTACTCCTCCTAGCAGTCGATTGGTTAATATTCTTAAATGTGTTAATAAACCATTTGGTATTTTCCTGTGATTACATTGGTCTCCAAATAAAATATTTTTTTATTTGGATTTTATAACATGAATAACTTTTACTTATTCCTATGTACTTTTACCTGCTGAATCCGAAAATGACACTGAAAAACATCTATCACGTCTGGGATGTTTGTTCTCTGGCAAAGGTGTGGTAAAAATGGGAAAAATAACGTCACGAACTTACTATAAACTACTATAACTACTTATAAAAATTTATAATGTAACTGTTCACATTAAATTCTTTCTCTTTTAAACAATTTAAACACATTATTCTACCTACGCGCATCTTTGAGATATCTACATATATACAGTTTGTTCATGTTTCTTTTTCATTTTTTTGTTTTATGTGGAGTGGGATCTTCCTTTTTCAAAAACGAACAGTAATCTCCGAGCATTGCAGGATCCCAGCGGCCTTGGTATCTCGTTTCAATCATTGCTATGTCCTGGTGAAATCTCTCACCTTGTTCATCACTTATAGCTCCAAGATTCTCCGGGAAAAAATTGATATGCGAGTGAAGGAAGTGAATTTTAAGGGACATTCGGCAACCCATAGCTCTGTACGTTTTCAAAAGGTTAGGAACTAAACTCTTGTAGTTATCATCTCTGTTGTTGCCAAGAAATTCTTTTACCACCATCACAAATCCTTTCCAAGCTGCCAATTCTTTTTTGTTTACCTTTTTTTCAAATTCAGCATCACGTATAACCTTCCTGATGTCAGGTCCAGTGCAAATACCTTCTTTTATCTTCGCTTCACTAAGTTTTGGGAAAAGTTCCGACAAGTACTTGAAACCTGGTTCCTCTCTGTCCATGCCTTTTACAAAGTTCTTCATAAGACCCAACTTAATGTGCAGAGGAGGAAGTAACACCTAGTTGGGGTCAACCAAAGGATCGTTCAACACATTGTTTTCCCCTGGAGCATAAGATTTTCTTGACGGCCATGATTGTTTAATAATATAGCTATCACTTTCAAGTCACCACATATTTGCCACTTAAAATCTTCATACTTGATTGCCCTTAGAACTGCACCCAAGTTGTCATAAGTCTCCTTCATTGAAACAGAGTAAGCAACTGGAATTGACGGCTTTTTATTTCCATTGTGGAGTAAAACAGCCTTGAGGCTAGACTTAGAGGAGTCAATAAAAACTCGCCACTCTGTAGAAACATGAGTTAGTCCTAGTTCATTCATTAACCCCACAATGTCGAAACATACACACATAGGCCCCACAACTTTGAAAAATACAGAGAAGTTAGCATTTCTCTTTCTAAAGGACGTTATGGTTGTGCCTTTTGCTAAAAGATTCCACTCTTGTAATCTTGAACCTAGTATTTCAGACCGCTGCTTTGATAAACCTAAGTCACGGACCAAATCATTTAGTTCATTTTGCTTTATAAGGTGTGGTTCACTAGACGGAGAAACATATCAATAGTATCAATAGTATAGATAGTAGATCAATAGTATTTTCCAACAACTCTACAGTTTCCGAATGTAAATCTTCATTGTCATTTAATTCTGGAATGACTAATTCTTCCCAGTTCAAAGATGGGGTTGGAATGGGTAAGCCTTCACCGTGAGAAACAGGTTTATTGGCTGGAGATACAGTCGGATAGTGAATGTTCTTCTTCTTGTTCTTCTTCTTTGAATAACCTTCAGTATTAGTAAGGCAAAAGTAGCAGTCATTAAAGTGGTTAGTTGGTTTACGCCAAACCACAGGTACAGCAAATGGCATACTACTTCGGTTTCCCTTTATCCACTGAATAAGTATTACGTGACAGCTCACACAGATACTATGTGGCGCCCAGTGTTTATCTTGGTCTCCTATTTTGCTTCCAAAATACAAAAAATATGCTTGTTTTACATCTTCAGTCATAGGCCTACCTTGAGATATTAATACATAACGTCCACAAACATAACAAAACTTATCTGGTGAATTTTTACAATGTCTTCGCTGATTCGATGCCATTTTCGCACAAAACTTTAAATGGAAACACACATAATCTCACTTCACAAATGCAACACTTCACTGGAAGTGAAAGAAGAAAACAAAGAACATCAAACTGCCTCCCTCCCTCTTCTGCAGTGTTGCCAACGGTCGAGTTTCAAATAGAGAAATAATGTGATGTTATAGTAACATATGATGGTACTATGTGTAGGTAACATAAAAATGGGACGTGATGGCTATATTTTCTTATTTATTTCGTTATCAAAATTGTAAGACTTTTCACATAATACCAAGATTATTGAATAATAAATAAAATATATAAACTTCTGCAGACCGAACTATATAGTAGTTCCAAGATTATATCTCCAGAAGATGTAACTCCAAGTAGCTCTTTTGAAAATTTGAACCGTTTAATGGTAATCTGTCTTCTAAAAAATTGTATACTGAAACACATGTTCTCTTTGTATTCATCCAGTTCTTTCTTTCCAAAGAAAACATTCTGCTCATTTTTTTAAAATTTTCTTCGTTGCAATTTCATGTCGCTCAGTTGTATCTATTGCTATGACAGACCTTTTTGGCGTTTGCCTTTTATTTGTTTGATTTCTTTCGAGGGCCTGTGGGTACGATTGAATCATTGATAGCGATATGACATCCTTTCCAAGCTCTATAGACATCTCCAATTTTTGTCCATTTGGGGTTTGGCAGCTTCAAAATTATATTTTCAGAAGATGTTTGAAAATCTGAACCGTTTAATAGTAATCTGCTTCCCAAATATTGTACATGTCCTTTTTGTATTCTTCCAGTTCTATTTCCAAAAAACATCTTGCTTGCTTTCTTTATTTTCTTCATTACGATTTCATTTCGCTGAGGTATATCTATTGCTATGACAGATCTTTTTGGCATTGAGCTTTTATCTTTTTATTTTTCTTCGGGGGCCTGTGGGCGCGGTTGTATCTTCTATAGCGAAATGAAACCATTTCCAAGCTCCAAAGACATCCCCATTATTCTCTTGTAGGAACGGGATGAGACGATACATCTTGTGTTTCACCCGACGGTTCTTTATTTCCTGATATTGTTGCACTACCTCTTACGTAAGAATAGACCAAGCCTTCTTTTACAAAAATAGTTGTATCAAAACGCCACATTCCTGTGTAGTGAAAAGCAGGCCGGATATTAGCTGTGATTGCTATACAGATCTCGGGTAAATTATAAGTACCTTGGTTATAGAACGTTTTAAAAAGTCTAAAAACAATTTGATCGAAATATTGAAGTTTGTTCGATGTTTAAGGAGGTGTGGTTACAACGTTGATGCCATTTTTTCTGCAGAAGTCAATTTGTTCGACAGAAATGTGTGACTCTTAATTATCCAGTAATTTGAAAGACTATTCTAATTTCCATGAAACCTCGTACATTAGCCACAAAATATTCTAAAACTTTTAGCAAATTTTTGGATGTGGTCCATTCTGAATTGGTCTGCAGTCCAAGGCACACCGTGTAAGATTTTGTGACGGTCAAACTTTATTCTTGATAATAGTCAATTAAGTGAAAGGGCAGTTTCCTCTAATAATTTCCACTTGTGTAATTGGTTCGCCCTTTTTCGCGCGATGTGACTTTACTAACCTAATGTTATTCTTTAGTAGCAATCACTTTCCAACATATTTAGACTGTGGTCATATCCGTTGCGTCCAAGTTCTTAATATGAGATGAAAAATTTCAACAGTATGTTTATTGAAACATAATATTCTCTCCAAGCTTGTAGCTTCTGGTTCTCTTATGGATAAATCCGATTCATGAATCTTGTTAACAAACATACATAGATGGCGTTTAAAAATTCATCTAAACGTGTTTTGCAAGTAAATAATATCACACTTCTCGTTATAACTACTAAAAACATTATGAATAATTCTTTTGAATGTTTGCCTGTAGAGGACAAAACCAATCTACTGCATTCGGTTCTATGAATTTAAAAATTTGATTCCACATTGCTGCAGACGTCTTATTTCTGATAATAAGTAACACAAAGTAAAACAGAAAATTGGCTGGGGATTTTACTTTGTTGTTTGGTTATTTTATCTGACGAAGGACTTCTGCTTTTACAAAGGAAACGATTGTAAGGCAATCCTAATTGGGTTACACTCCAATAATCTCTCTTTGCGGTTACCCACTGTCTCTTATCGCCTTTGCTGGGATAAAGTTGAAATCGCGTAATGATTGTCTCCAACGGAATAATAGGGATACCGAAGTATTTCTCTTTCTTCTTTCACTGTATGATTAGTTTGTATTAAATATTTAAACAATAAAATTGCTGGGTTTTATTTACTTTATGTAATAATAATGTATAAGTTGTGCCAAATGAGAATTTGTACGGTTCAATTTAATGTAATCCAAGCATTCAAGATGAATAGTTAAATAAGAAATTAATTTGATTCTTTGAATTATTATTTTCATTCATTAGTTTAGCGTGGGATTGTTAATTTAATTGAAGAAAGGTCGGTGATATTCAATAGGAAAATTATGTTATACGGCCTCGAAACGTATTGAATGTTATTTTAACAAGTTACCTACGGTAAATACATTTATGGAAATAAAAAATGACTTGATTAAACAGTAAAATGGGTCAATAATTATTAAATACATACAATCTCAAATAATTTCTGATTAAGAAATGTATTGTAAAGTTAGGAACCACTTAAATCAAAATATACTACATTTAAGGGTATACACAGGTATCTAGGAACATAATAAGGGTTTCACGGAAGCATTATGTTGTCACGGAGGTAAGCGTTCCAAAGAACTGTTACGCTTCGGCGATTTATAGCTAAACTTCTACTACCTTTTCAGTTGAGGAAGATAGACTAGGTATATGAATAATTCGTTTCCGTGCAAAAGAAAGATATGCACGTGGAAGAGAAGATAACCGAAGATTTAGGGGTTCTTCTCCGCACGTAGCCGTTGGTGATCGAGGACTGGAAGGACGACGCTTCCCTTTTCGCGAGAGGTAGCGCGTACATCCACTCGGTAAAAGAATTGTGACAGGATCTATTTGTTAACGGCGTTGTGATGGATACTAGTGGAGTATGTGAGAGATGCGTACAATTATTAAAATATGTAAATATAGAGGAACGAAAATGTATTTCGATGAAGTGGAATTTTGAAGTTGAGAAATCTTTTTGAAGTGGCGAGATGGGAGTCGGTGAATATATACACAGTAAAAGATGTACTCAATTTTAATGGAGCTGAATGAAAATGCTAGAAATGTATTGCGTTTTCACGTAATACAAGCACGGTATGGAATGATTGTGGGTTTCTCGCAAACAGCTATTGTCAGAAAGCTATCCCAAGGGTAAAATGTTTATATTTAATTGAATAGTGTGTGATCTGAAAGATATTTGTGAAATTTTGTAATAAGTAAAACTATATTTGGAGTGAATTCAAGAATGGAAAGCCTTCTGCTGGTAGCAAAATAAAACTGTACGTCTGGAGTGGAACCGTTGCAACTTGTAAAGGGCATTAACATACAACCAGGAATGCCCTTGATAAGCTGCAACGGTTAGTATGCGAGGAAGTGGCCCTTGCGGACTAGGACTGGGACTGGAGAGGACGAAACCCCGGACCAAAGAGTTTAGACATCTCTCTCTGGAACTTGGGGCTCTCTCCATTTCTAAGTCCACCAAACGATTAGATGGTTAGAAGATACAGCTTCAAAAAGAAGTTTCTTACGAAGCTTAGTAATAAGAGGGAATGGGTGGGAGAATCCTCCACTTACTTCCTAAACTAAAACACCGTCAAATGGCATGGGGGATGGTTTTAAAACCGACAAATGAACAGGTGCAGGGGTATAGGAACCAAATACTCCGAGTCAATGGTAATATACCCTAGCGTCTTCTAAGCGGAGATCAATGCTGTTGGAATGCTGTGCTCAACTGAACCTGGAACTATTGAAAGAAAAGCCATAATGAAGCTGAGTTCTAACATCATCAGCTCGAAATTAGCCTGGAGGTGCATTAACCGTTTTGCGGTGTAGGGATGAGTACCTACAAAAAAGAAATCAAAGATAGAGAGGAGAATCTCCCTAGCTTGAGACACTCCAAGATATTTCTATGAAACTACAATAAACAGAGCAAAAACCTTGCAAAAACCTCATAAATTGAGTAGAAACAGACTACTTATCCGCAAAGGTTTTCTTACAGGGTATTGTCATGTTGGGGAACACATGATAGGGAAATTTGGGACACCTGACATCCAACTGCACCGCAAATATTTAAATTAAGAAAACCCGAGTTAATTATTTCTGCACAGATGTCATAAACGAACAAGAAATACCTACTCTGAAACCATCAGTATTGCAGTTTATTAGAGGTCTTAGACTGGATGGGAAGCTCTGAGAGTGGTAAGCTTACAGCTTATGCAAAGGGACACAATAGATTAATAGGTCGCAGTGCAATATCATCCTCAATTAAATCTAAATCTAAGTAACTAGAATAAATGTCAAGTTTCATGGAAAGAATTTATGAAATAAGTTTGTAAAATTCTGAAAACGTTTAATTTTAAAAGTGTTTATCAGTTTTTCGACAATAACAAAGAGTCATCTTATAAAGGTACGCGGAAACTGGAAGAAAACAACTACAGTAGAGTCCAGATTAACCGAAGTAATCTGGACCGGCCCTTTTTCAGATAACCGAATAGCTTTTGTAAGCAGAAAATGAGTTTTTCTGTGAAAATGTGTATATATGAACAAAATTGAAATTAAAAATTATTTTTGAAATACGTTATATTAAATTTAAATTCTTAAAGTTGTTAAAAAATGCATACACACAGTAAAAATAACTATACAATATGTAACTTCACAAATTATTATGTGCGTACTACAAACCCGTCCAGACTTCGTTGTGGCAGATTAGAATTGCGATTTTTTGCTGTATAATCCCTCCATCTTTCGGAAGTAATATGTCAACTGCTGTGGCATTTGGCTGTTGTTCCACATAAGTCAAAGCGTTTTCTAAAGCTTGCATTCCATTTTCGTGGGAAATCTTTGGTGTATCTGCTACCTCTTCATCCTCTTTTTCTTCGTTAGCGTCTTCTTCTTTGTCAGACACAAGAGCCAGAATATCACTGTCCTTTAACTCTTGCCGTTCGTCACTTATCAATCACTGAGTAAAATCTTTTCTTGTATCCTCTTCACAGCCGTCTATTTTAGTTATTAATTTAAACATTTCCTCGTGGATCAATAAGTTTCAACCAGGACTTTTGTATTGTTGAGGGTTTAACCCAAGCATTTGCTATCCAATATACAATATCTTTTAAATTTATTCGTTTCAAATAATCAGTTAAATTACATTCCTCAGTCTCAATTTTATCTAAAATTGTTTCCAGAAGAATGCGTCTGTAGTTTCTTTTTAAGTTTTCTAACACAACTTGGTCCATTGGTTGAACTAGAGAAGTAACCTTGGGAGGTAGAAATATTACATTAATGTCGCCATTCGTCAGTTCACTCTCATTTGCATGAGATGATACATTATCAATTAGTAAGAGAGCTTTCGGAGGATGTCCATGTTGTTTTAAAAATTTTCGAACCTGCGGCACAAAGTATTCAAAAAACCACTCTTTGAATATGAACACATCCATTCACGCACTTTTTTTGATTTTTGTAATGCACCGGAAAAACAATGACGTGTTTGAAAGCTCTTGGTCTGGCTGACTTTCCTACACATAAGAGTGGTAGTTTGTGGCTACCGGAAGAATTACTGCAAGCTAAAACTGTTATGCCCTCTTTGGATCTTTTGTATCCAGGTGCTGATGTCTCATTTTTAGATGCTAAAGTTTTCGATGGTAACACATTCGATGGTAATAATTTAATCCAGTTTCGTCGCAATTGTAAAACTGGTCTGGTGAATAATTTTCATTTTCGAACATTAATTTTAATTTATCTTTAAAATCAGCAACACATGAGGATAATTTTTAACCACATATTTTCAACTCTCGTATTCCATGACGTTTTTTCCATCGATTTATCCGTCCAAAGCTAGCGGTGAATTCGACAGGATCCTTGCTAAGTGACAAATTTTCAGTGATGGATTTAGTTTTTTGTTGTAAGATTGGACCCGAAATTGGTACACCACGCTCGCGTTGTTCCGTGAACCATAAATATAGACTTTTATCTATGTCCTCATATTTAGGCTCTTTCATTGTTTTGCACGAAGACGCTGGAGCAGCAAGAACATTACACCACTTTTCAATTTTAGTCTGATTTTCGGATAACACGGAGAATTCAAAAAATGATTTCATTTCGAGCGAATATCAGATAAACGAGATTCGGATAATCGGGATCCCACTGTACATCAACGTGTTTGTAGCGAACGGCGAAAATTTATAACAATGCCAAACTGGAATTGAGTGTAGTTCAGATGTATTCGTTTCATTGTTAGGAAGAAGATTTTCGTAATTTCCTCGGTATAAGGTATTACAATATGTTTAAAACGCTTTTATTTCCGGTTTAATTAATGACTCTTCAAATTAAACGCAAATAAGACACCTACATTTTATAATATTATATGTCAGATTAAATTAATATCCATTATATTATTAAGGAAAGCAAAATTCCTTCTCACATTCAAAATTCGCTGAATTTATTATTTTTGATTTACATCATCTCGATATCTATCGGTAGAATAGATAGATTATTTCAAAATGATCATTAAAATACGCATTAAGCGTATAATCCTCACGCTAGTTATCGCAGTACATAAAAGCAAATATTTAAATTAAGCAGGCACCAAAATTTACACAAAAACTGCCGTAGGTACATTTTTAAAAACCCATCGTTATTTTCCCCGCAAAAGCATTAAATTCGGCGATGATAACACAGCGTGTATACAGTAAAATGAACGCTGTAAAAGTGAATGCGCTTATTAAAATAAATATTTATTATAACTATATCGTTTTATAGATCCCTATTGGGCGCTAACTCATAAATATCTCTTAAAACGTATATCCAGCTCGGTGATCATCTCCTATATTCCGCGATTGACCTCATTTTCCCCGCCATATAGCCCCAGTTCGTGCACACACAGTGTCGCGCAACACTAAAACACATCCCCTATTCGATACGTAGCGCACACACAATCAGGCGTGAATGATTGGAAAGTATTAAGAGCCGATCGTAAATTGTCTTTGCCCGTTAAAACCGTAGTTTATAAAGATTTGCCAATGGACGCGTGAAAAACAAAGACCGTTATACCGTGCTTTCATGTTGGAGCGAAATAGGAAAAAAAATTGATAAGGTCCAAGTAATAAAATAACTTTAAGAAACTACAACTTACTTAGTAGCATCGTATGCTACAGGGGTGATGTGAATACTGTGAATACTGTTTGACTACTATCTTCATAGCAATTATCAATACGGCGCCTTCGTTTGTTAGATCTGGACATTTTTGCAGAATTTTTTGGTCCCAACATCTCAACTTAAGAACAAAATAATCTCACAACGAAGCCACTCGATCAGTAGCCAATCCACCCGCTGCTAACAAAAATGTATAAAATTAATGAATTAAAAAAAGACAAATCTTACAATCACACAAGTTAACACAAGAGTTTATGAGTGTGTGTCATCTTCACTACCAAACTTCGACGCTGTCTTCGGTTACCCTGGATCATAATTTTAACATTGGAATGGTGTATTTAAATTGTATAACGCTATATCACTAGTTTGCCAAAAATTTTCTTCGTTCTCTTTCCTTCCCATCATTGGCGAACGAAAATGACAAGCTTAAAATTACTTCAAAAACTTACGATAAACTGTGGACGGCGTCAGTATTTTAACAAAGAAGCAGGCGGTTGCATTGCTGTTTAAACGCCAACATTCAATATAACACTATAACTATACTATAATTATTACTTGCTTTCAATTCCGTGGTTTTCCTAGCTCCTGAACGAAGATCTTAACTCCCTTTTTTGGCTTTATGAATGCAGCTCCAGGTTAACTGCAGAGTTGTGTGATATTAATAGTGTAGAATGACGTCCGTGGCCAGCTGTCTCAACGACGATAGGATTAGATGATCTTTCTGCTCGTTCCAAGGTTTTGAGTTCCAATTGTGATACATATTGGAGAAAGAATGGAATCTCCAATTCCCGGGAAAGGTCAGTGTTGCGGATAAATCAAGGTGCGTTTACGATCAGTCTCAGTATTATTTATTTTACTGGGTGTTACACATTGGGTTTTACTTTTATTTTAGATACACAGTAGACTCTTCAATTAACCCATATTTTATTGAGTTAAAAAAACGTCGAAAAAATATTTTCTTTTCCTCTTTTTAAACGTTTCTCCTCGTCCTTAATTTTTTCAATGTTTCTTGCATCGCAGCAATAGTTTTCTCATTGAGACCTCTCTCTCTTGGCATCTTTTTCTTCAGCTTTTCCTTTCTTCTTCTTCTTTTGACTTTCCTCTTTACCTTCATTGTCATCGCCTTGGATTTCCATGTCTTTATCTTCAGCTTTCACATGCACTTTCGTCTAGACTACCAATTTCACCTTTTCTTCTTCCGGTACAGTTGATTCTGGTTTCACATCAGAGTATTCATCTTTAACACCTGAATATTCCATTCTAAGCTCGGCTAATATTTCATCGACATCTTCATCCCTATCATCCTTCGTCTTCCTATTCTTCTTACCCTTTTTTGCATCGGTTTGTTCTTTAGTCCTGTTAGCGTTTTTAAATTTATTTTTTGCTAACATCGATTCTGCTTTCTTGTTAATTTGTACGATATAAAGTCCGTTTTCTTGTTTTCTTCCTTCCAGTACTTTCTTATCATCTTTCAGTATTGTCACCCTGTCTTTTGTAAAACTTACTTCACCTTCGTTTTCAGTTATTGCATGCACAGATATTAGGTTTTTACTAAGTTCCGGTACATAAATAACATTTTTAAGTATGCATTCAGTCCCCTCAATTACTCCAATACCTAGTCCTTTCAGATCTTCATCCTTTTTCGCAACAGATATGTTTGTTTCGGTCTGTTCTAATGACATGAATGTTTCTATTGAATTTGACACATGTGACGATGCCCCAGAGTAAACTACAAAACTTTCCATTTCCTTTAAATCTAGTTTCCTCCTTTTCTGCAAAAAAACGCAATTCTAGTCTTACTACTTTGGGCCTAAAAAAGCAGTTTTCTTCAGCATGATTATTTTTCTTGCATATATTACATTGAAAAACATTCGGTTCACTTCCTTTTCCACATGATCTTGCGTAATGTCCTTTATTCCCACATTTAAAACACCTTCCTTTAGTTTTATTATCCTTGTTAGGACAATTGATATACTCATATCACCTTTGTTTTTACATCGATAGCAAATCCTTTTAGAAGATTTAACTGCTACTGCATTTTTTTTGATCATTGTTTTTTAATTCCTCATTTAATAATCTTGATATTAATTAAGTTAACGTCTTGTCCCAAGTTGTTGTAAAAAATTTGTATTTCTCAGGCGGTGTAGATAATATTTTTGAAATTACCAACCTTAACTAAGTTCTATATTTTGCTGATATATTCGGACATATTTGTAACTTTTTCATATTTTAAATTGAAAAAATCTCTTGTAAACTGCATCCTTTCTAAATACTTTGCTCAACTTTTCATACATTTCCTTAGCTTTACTTCTTGGGCTTTCGCATTTTTCTTTCCTCGTCTCTTGTTAAACTATGAAGTATTTTCTCGCCGCTTACTATTTCCCATAAACTTTGAGCTTCAAGTATTATTGTCACTTGAAAATTCCATATTTTGAAAGTTGACAGATCTGACAGTTTTTCGACATACTATGTTGAATCGTCCATTGCTTTTGCCATTTTACGATATTACTTTTTATTATTACACGACGCCTGAGCCCATAACCTGTTACACGTTGGGATTTACTTTACAGTTTGGTTTTACTTTTATTTGAGATACACAATAGACTCTTCAATCAACCAATATATTATTAAGTAAAGAAAAACGTCTAAAAAAATGTGTTCTTTTTTGAAATTTAATATCTGCCTTCTTAAATAATTCTAATTGTCATTATTACTTAACACTGGGTCTCAATTCTTCTTAGATGAGTTTTGGTAGCACATACTCAGGACAGCGCTCCATAGGTGAGGATTGGGCGAAAAAAGAGACACAGTAAATTGTTAGCTTAAGACATGCTGGCGAAGAGTTGGTTAGGCATCATTCCCAGGTAAGTGACTGTTGTGTTCCAGGGCAAGCGGTGGTCAGCAACATGGATATGGACTACGGCGTTTAGTGATGTGATTCGCTTAACATTTGCGTTTCGTTGAGTTTGAGTCGCAATTTAGTGTACCAGGGCGTAATTTCGCTCAAGTCGTTACTTTCAATTACTCCGTTGCTACTGCTGTTGGTACTTTCGCCAAGGCGTTGCCCAACATTATTATCGATACTCTTCAAGCAATACTTAATATGATTAATAAGTTGGTGAACATTTTGGGCACACCAGCTCTTTTAATACACTCTGCACTTGATAACTCTAAAAATGCTCAATAGGTTGTACTTCGGCAATATTTATTGGGTTGTTTACTTTTTATATAAAAGTTATGCGTTCCTCCTTTAAATCTTGGATAACTTCTTTTAGTAAAAAAAAGCTCGCTAGATCCAACCAGAAGACATAATCACTATTTGGATAGTTGGCTTTAGTAAACGGTACGTTATGGTAACGTTTCTCTATTAGTAGTGAAGGCAGATTTGTGTATCAATGTGGAATTTAATCCTTTTGGGCACATAGCTATTCTTATACCAAAACTCAACAAACTTAGCTTTTGTTTTAATTACTTTTGAAGGCTCCATTCCTTGAATACATCCGTCATTTCCATTAATGTTTGAGAGTACAAACATAAAATAGGATTCGTCATGTAAAACAACCTCGAAATTGGGGAATTTTCGAAAAAGTTAACCCTATTTTGTTTTCCCTGCTAAAATTTGTTGGTCAGATCTTTTTGGAATTGCTTTTTTTTTCTGTACCAGATTTCCATTCTTTCTTTTAGTATATGTTTTGATCTTGCTGTGAATATATCGAATATATATATCGAAATATTCCTTTATGACATTTAAACGATTTCCCGTAATTAACGTTTTTTCAACATTTTTCTTTCTTTCTGCAACCAAATTACTCTTGAAACGTTGTAAAAGGGAATAAACTGTTTCCTTTGCCATATATTTTCTTTGCAAAAATTAACGAAAACCAACGATTTATTATCTTCATAGAATCTGCTATATACAGCATGTCAAAACAATTTTACTTTCGAATAACTTTATTCGAAATCTGTATCAGTCACAAGAAAGAAATCGGTATTTATTTTTAGATATTTGATATGGTGTCAACCCAATAACTTTGTTGCGGTAGAATACGAACCTTAGGTATATCTATATCCGTATCCGATGTAGAAATCGAGCCTAAAGACGAAAATTCCGTCGTGGCCTTTATTAACCCATAAAAACTGGGCAAATGACATGTTTCCAGGGACCGGAATTATTGAGTAACGTTAAATTTTTATTGGCAGTTCCACCGTTTGCGAGAAGTGAAACAAAATGGAACTGGATGGGACGACTGACGCCGTTGTTGCAGCAGTAAGAGCAGAAAGAGACAAGATCCGGGCTTTAAAGGGACGGGCTTAGAAGTCGAGATGGCTGCCGGATGCTTTATTATTTTAAATTTTATAACGCCTTCAGATCGGCATAAAACAAAACTGTCAATTTACGGTGCTAGGCGGATATTTAAGAAGGCGAACTTCGGACAGATAATAATAGAACGGTGGAATGGGGAAATGGAAAGGTGGTAAGATGATTCGCGAGAAACGGCACCAACTTGGTTTTGATGAAAGGGAGGGAGAAGCGGTATGGGTACACTGTAAGCTTGAGATATTGCGCTAGAACGAGTTTATAGGTATATAAATAACGAGTTACGGATAAATTGTAAGATATTCTCTTTTCGTGGAAGTAGCTCAACTTCAAGTTAAGGAAAGTTTATCAATTAGACGCTGAACTAGTGGGTGTTGAATGACAAATGGGAAAATGTTTCTTTTTGTGGAAGTATTCCGTATTTGGGGTAAGAAATATATTAATTTAAGTTAGCGACACACCTGAAGGATTGTGTGAATTCTCCAATCAGTATTAGGTGTATGAATTTTTTTTACTCCCAAGTTTATTGTAATCAGGTATAATATTATAGCTATGGGAAACATCCTTAAATAAGGTTTATTATTATGGTTATTATTATAAACAACCGACACAACTTTCTGCGCGTCAATCGAAGTTAATAAACATAAAAAGTTCTAGCTCGTTAAGTTGAGTTATTGCGTTTCATATTTGGCTCGTTGGTTGGAGTTATGATCGCTGGCGCCGCGGCCATAACAAAACGGTATAAAAATCATTCCTCTTCTTTTACAACCCAGCGAATAAACTTAACTGCTACTATAAATGTTCCAGAATTAATGGATTTGCTTTTCTTCGTCCTTTACTCCGGTTTCGACTGTTTGCGAATGACGAGCGGACGATAATATAAAATTCGTCTAAAATTAGACACAACTGTGGTCGGAAGTATGTCTCTCTAAAAGGATCAAATTGTGAATGCGAAAGTCATGAATGCCAAATTAGCCTAAACGTTCTTTATTGTTTTCGGCTAGCTTTCGCGTTTAAATCCTGGCAAATCTCGCAGATAAATTGCTATAATTAAGCATATAGTATTTATGAGTAGTTTTTATGTAACGTGAATTGTGATAGCGGTTATTGCATTATCCATCATAATTCTATATAAAGGGCGATTTAGTTTTTATGTTTAGAACATCACCTATAAAGTTGAGAAATGTACATTTGTAGCCACTAACGTGCTTCACAAACGTTTCCGCCTGAACTACATTCTACACAGTCGTGTGGAGAAAATTATACAAATAATAATTATAATAATAATAATAATAATATTTTTTTAATGTGTGGTGGGTGCTTAGTTGCAGTGACTCTGTAAGCTGTATCGCTTGTCTGGCTATCACTGCAACTCTCGCGGTGTAGTTTTGTGTGTGTAAGTTGTGTTCAATTGGCTTTGTGACAGCATCATATCGCCTTTTATGAGGCCGCGCTGTTAATCAGTTTGCTCCCAACAGCGATTGGCAAGTCGATCCGGGATTAAACTCTCTGAAAAAATGTCCGTCCTTCCAGAGAATTAAACCCCGGCGTCTATCGTCCTCCCACAACGATAGTCAGCCGCCTAACCACTGCGGCTATCGACCCGTTGTGTTTTGACTACATTCGATTACATTAATAATTTCATTAAATATACCGAATACATACACCCCCAATGAGTATGTGACATGTTATTAGATTATGGACAATGTAATAGGAATTCTCGAGAAGCAGCACGCGTGTATCGAGAACGATTGCCAGAACGTGCTCATCAATCACATATGACTTTCAGTAACGTGCAGTCAAAAATGAGAACCGGATCCTTTCCTAATAATGTACAACATAGGAACCATCGACCAAGTGTTAGAAATGAAGAAAACATTATTAACGTTTTGGCCTACGTGGGGATAAACCCTCACGTTTCTCTTCGTGTTCTGGCAGCAGAAATTGGAATTAGCAAAACGATCGTACTCACAATTTTAAAAGCACACAGATATCATCCATCTAAAATTCATCTAGTTCAAGGTTTGACACCCAACGATTTTCAAAGAAGGCTTGACTCTGTTGCACGCTTACATATTTTAGCAGAAGAAAATTTAAATGTTTTCAACTACATATTCTGGAGACATGAATGTCGCTTCCACAATAATGGCATCGTTAACAAGCACAATGCTCATTACTGGTCGAATCAAAATCCACATTGGATGCAAGAAGCGCGCTTCCAGACAGTGTGGGGAATCAATGTCTGGTGTGCCTTTTCAACGGCTATGTAATTGGTCCTTATTTTTATGAGGAAACTAACTGGACAGCGTTATTTAAATTTTCTGCAGAGTGTTTTGCCAGGTTTAATGGAAAATATTCTTCTCGAAGATAGAAGAAGAATTCTGTGGCAACAAGATGGTGCTCCAGCTCACAATGCCCGTATTGTCATTGACTACTTAAATATGATTTATCCTGAGGAATGGATTGGTAATTGAGGTCCGATGCCTTGGCCTGCGCGTTCTCCGGACTTGTCTCCTCTTGATTTCTTTCTATGGGGTTATTTAAAGGAAATTGTACACTTTGAGCATACTATAAATTTGGAGGATTTGAAGAATAAAATTCTTTAAGATTGCCAAACAATAACTCGAGAAATGGTAATTTCTGCATGTAACAGAGCGTTAATGCACCGTATGGAGGTTTGTGTGAAGACCGGTGGCGCACAATTCGAGCACCTGTTGTAAATTTTTATTAATTAATTAATTATTAACAGAAAATAATATTAATTGTATGATTTATTGTCAAATATGTAGTTAGTAAAATACCTTTCGTTCAAAAAACGTTTCTCAGTAGTATTCCGACAAGTTTCTCAGTATTTATTAAAGAAAACTGCAAATGTAATTAAAAAACTATTCAGACAAAAGCTATTTGTATCTTTCTGGTTAATATAACGCTGCATTCAAAAATATAGGTTTCCATTAAAAAAACAAAAGTTGACCTTTAAAAGAACTTCAAGACGATAAGCAAATGTAAAGCTGACTCTGTCATTTCTAGACTTTAAGAGGTAAAGCAACTTTTATTTGAAATATTTAATCGTAAATATACCAGGTGTGGAGTTACAGCCTGTAAAATAAAATCCGGCACACCCTGTATATATATATAAGCAGTTGTTTTCAATCATAATTCTGGAAGCCATTCTTCTATTTCTAAGCCTACAGCTGTAAAACGTGGAGTGCCTCAGGGTTCCATTCTTGAATCTTTCTCTTAAATTTCGTTAATGATTTACCCTCTTCTTTTCCTGTTAGTAGCGGAACACGGTTTGCTGATGATACTTCGATGGTGGTTTCTGGTGATAGTTTTCATGATATGTCAATTTTGGCTGATAGGTGTGTTTCATCTATGGTTGAGTGGTGCCAAAGCAATGGCTTGATTTTAAATGATGCAAAATCTACTGTTTTGTTTTTCGACCCCTTAAAAAGGAATATTGATCTTTATCTGCTCTGAGTTTTTTCAATATTTTATTTTTATATTTTTATAAACATCAATCAATCGATCAAATAGAATATCGCGATCTTCATGTGCCAATAAGACGCTAGTGTCGTCTGCATATCTCGTCAAATAAACCTCACCACAGCGTGACAAAAAGTTACCGAAATCATTTGCATACACTATGAACATAAAAGGCCCCAAAATCGACCCTTGAGGTACTCCTTGAATCAAATCAATTGAATCACTTAGGGTAAATTGATTTACTCTTGCTAGTTGTTGTCGATCACTAAAATATGATTTAATGAGAATAGGATGTCACACACAATCAAAAGCTCGGGAGTAATCCAAAAACAGACTCAAAACAGATGAATCCTTATCCAGTTCACGTACTAAATCATAATGAAATTCGCTCAGGGCAGTGTCAACTCCCTTCCCCGTAACATACCCATGTTGATCAGTTGACAGTAGTTTGTACTTATAAAAGTAATCAGTCAACCGACGCATAAGAAGATATTCTATAATTTTCGAAAAACTGGACAGTAAACTGATTGCACGGTAATTACCGTAGTAGTTACGATCACCCTTCTTATGTAAGGGGTTAATGATTGTCTTTTTTAATTTAGTTGGAGAGATCCCTTTTTCAAAGCATACACAAATTTGATATTTAATTATTTTTAATAAGTTATTTGAAATGACGTCAACACCACATGAAGTAGATGATTTAAGAGTAGGTAGTTATAAGACTTGAAATCTTCTCAGCCGTAACAGGGGAACATTTTTATTTAAAAAGTTCATGTCCACTGTAAAATTCGTCGAACTGTTAAAAGAACCAAAATTAACATTAAGCTTATTTGCAACCTGCTTATCTGAAATTTTTACATTGTTAACAAAAAATTACAATTTTTCTCTCGACGTGGACTTACCCTGAATTCGAGAAATTATATCCCATATCGCTTTATTCTTATATGCTTATATTCTTCTAATAAAGACAAATACAAGTTTATATGAAAGACAAATAAATGTTGTTTTATATTTTTGTGTTTTTTATTTTTATGCCGCAAATGTCTACATAAGGAGTTTGGATTCAAATCCAATAAAATTAAACCTGTGTAGATGATTGTATTAAATTATCCACCTATTGGTATCCAATCTATTTTTCTTACTTCTCACTATACTACGAAGTTGCAAACTTTCCCCTTGATACTAAACCCCATCACCCACCGCCTAAACATGACAAAAGACATAAATCCAGTTTGACAAACCATAAATTCATCCAACGAGTTTTATATTTACTCTTATATATATTTTCAGTGTCAGATATATCACAACCATCATAAACATTAAAGCGACCCTACCTCTTTTAAGACAATCAATCTAGCAGATTTTAGGTCGTACGACCCCCGTATAACTCGCACGTTTACCGAATCCCTACCCCTATAGTTTCCGAAAGAGCGTTCATTCTCTCCAACTGTGCACACAGAACAGAGGTTACATAAACTCGAACGACAAAAAAATCGATATTCGACTGAAGTACGTCGCTTCTCGTCATCGGCGGTTCCCGAATTGATAACTTATACATTCTCCCCGGGACTTGTTGAGAATAAATTTCGCCCATAGAACTTTTCCTTGAACACGCTACACGAGGAAAAACTTCCCGACGCGCCTGCTTTTCTTTTCTTTTGTGTCGCTTTTTTTGTGCGTGTAGCAGGGTGGAGACGTACGACACACACACACAGAAAACGACAAAAAAAAAACGTAAAGATGAAAAATTGTAGCAGACTTTCGTTTTTCATTGTCTTGGTGTATTGCCGACGTGGAATTTGTAAGGAGAGTGTAGGAAACTGGCGACAAGATTATCGTGAAAAAAGTGCCAGTGATTAAATAAGCTTGTTTCAATTTTAATTAAGAACGTCTACTGGAAGGAGAACTTAATTATGTGAACAAACTGTTGATCCGGATTTTTTTTTGTTTCGCTCTGCACCTTACAAATTATTTATGATACCTCGACAGAAATGTTGATTGAAAAATACATTTGCACAGATTTGGCGGTTTCAACACGATATCTACAATACAACAGATGACCTATTTACGAAACTTCATGTAAATGAACAATAGACCGAAATTTTTATTTCCGCTCCATTATTTGTTAACTAAGCCGATAATAAAGATAGCTTACGCAGAGGGCGCTGTAATCAGAGCGCAAACTTTAAATTTATTTGAATACGTGTGCTAATGAACGACGTAAATTAGTTCAGTGGAGTTGGGAAATTCCCTGGAGGGTACGTAGCTGTAGCATGCCAAAGCACAATTAAGATACTGCTAAATTGGGCGTGTATGTATTTATTAATAATAAATCGAGCTAACGCACTCTCTGACTCAACTAAAGTGTTGTATTTTATTAAACGTTAAATTACTACCGCGCCTAAATTATATTTTTTACATCGAATAAAAGGTTGTAATTACATTTTGGCGTGTGTTTCTTGTTTTTCTCGTATAACGTTATTATTATTCAATTGTGTAATAATTATTTAAACGTACTCGAACAAGCGAATCTGATCATTGTTAGAGTTATCTTCGAAATCATTTTTACCTAGAAATTCAAAAATGTCATTTATTATTAATTAAGCTTGCAGGACGTTTAGATTTCACCATTTAAATTGTTTCTGCACTGGTGTTATAGTTCAAATTCAATAACAAATCATTGATGTAGATGATGAAAAGCAGGAGTCCCATATTTAAGCCCTGAGGTACACTAGACAATATAAGAAACTGATCTGAGTCATAACGAGCGCAAAACCGGAGAGCAGAAGGCAGAATGATTTGATATTCAGTTTTACACAGATAAGTAATGTAAGCTGCCTGTATTTTTGCCAGAGTTGTTCATGAACTCTTTTAAATTCTTTGTCATAATAACTCGAGCCTCGAGCCATTTGAGTCGGTTACTGTGTTAAGTTGGTGTAGATTCTAAGCTTGTATAAACTGATTAATAATCACCCATCGCAATGATATTTTTGTGGAGGAGATGTATCTTCAAAGCATTGTAATCAAAACATATTTCATAATCATCAGCTGCCAATATCTGGATTGTCAAACTGCTTACGAAATAAGCATCGATAGAAGAATGCAGGTTGTTGTAGATCTATTTCCTGCCGGACTAGAGACCACATGGAGTGAGAGCAAGGTAACGGATGTTGAACTGTTCCGTGAAACAGAGATAAAAACGCGGACATGAGCATCAAGAGAGGGACAGCTGCAGGATTGAATAGGCTACCGCCGGAGATAGTCAAGATTGTGATGGGCTGTTCACCCTATTGCATTCTAGAGACATTAATTAGGAATAGGCTAGTAGCAGAATTGGAGACAAAAGGCGGCCTCATTTAATTTGGGTTCTGTAGAAATAAGTCCACTATCCAGGTCATGAAAACAGTTGTATAAACTGCAAATGAGTACCAAGGTATGTGGTATGCTCTGCTGACCAATGACGTCAAAAACGGGTTCGATAGCCGCAGTGGTTACGCGGCTGACTATCGTTGTGGTGGGACGATAGGAGCCGGGTTTCAATTCTCTGGAGGGACAGTGACATTTTTTCAGATAGTTAAAATCCGGATCGACTTACCGTTCGCTCTTGGGAGCAAAATGACTAACAGCGCGGCATTATAAAAGGCGGTATGATGCTGTCACACAAGCCATTTGAACACAATTTGCACACACAAAACCACAGCACCTAAGCACCCACCATACATAAAAAATATACAGGGTGTCCCAAATCGGGTGGGATTGCATGGGCATCTTTCTTATTATTGAAGACAGGGATTTGTTTAAATAGGCAATGTTTTGCAGTTTTATGTGTTGATCTAGAATCTGTTTGAAAAAATTCGAAATTTCGAGCCATTCAGAAGTTATGTTTAAAAAATTTAAAATCGCCATGTTCTTCTAAGTCAAATATCTCCGTAAGTATAAAGGTTACGAAAAAAAGTTTAATATAAAAAGCAATATGCTCGATAGAAGCAATTCAAAATCAATATCAAACAGAAATTCAAGATGGCGGCTTTCTTAAGTTAAATAGGCGCCATAAGATATTACTTGCACTAGATTTTAAAAAGTATGGTGAATTATTCAGTGAGGAATCTTACGATATTTTTTGTTCATTTATCAAGTGCTATAAAAATTCTCGTCTTGCCAGCCAAACTTATTTAACTAATTTTCCGGATAGAAGGCAACCAAACATCAAAACATTCAAACGACTAGACATGAATATGCAACGGAATGGAAGTTTGAAAAAGTCAATGAAAACTAGGGAAAATAATTGTGATTATTAATTCAAGACCACGCTCTTTTACGTCACAGGAACGCCTCCCCGAAACATCAATGGTTCCTAAGACATTAATGCTGTTACCAGTAACCGATACTAGTTGAGTTGATCTAGTTGAGGTTTTGTTCAATGACTTATTTTTAAAAAAATTTAAATACTTATCGTTACTTAGCACAGTGTGACACATGGTTTATCGAACGTTCCTTCGTACAATTTGTTTGGCTGGTGGATGCTTCCAGTTCTTCGCTTACAGCCTTGACCTGCTTTCCTCGACTCCGGCTTGCTGATCTTCTTCGATGTCCGCTCCTTGAACGACAACAATGCAATGTGTGTGCAATGTGACCTGTCTTCTGACATTTATAGCACGTCCACTTCTCTGCTGGGCATCGTCTCGCTGGATGGTTTCCCCCACATCGACCACACCGATCACTTGAGCTTGTACGATGGCTCCGGCTTGTTGAGCTCGGTGGTTGCTGCCTTGCCATTTCGCGTGATATTTTATTAATAGCACCTTGGTTCTCTAACTCGGCCAATTCCTAATTTACTGCTATGTTACTCGCTTGCTCGAAGATTAACTTCTTCTTTTAACAAAATTGCCCTCAATTGTGGCTCTCGGATGCTAAAAACTAAACGATCCCTTAACGCTTCGGGTAAAAACGATCCAAATTCACAACTCTGTGCCTTTGCCTTTAATTCTACAATATATTCTCTGCAATAATATTATTTTTGAGCGCATAATGTTTGGATAGAACCCCTATGAGATAATCGTAAGGTTTAGTGGCTGGATCCACAGGTACCATTAACTTCTTTAGCGTTGAATAAGCCTCTTGACCGATGAAGGTTAACAAAAATGGTACTTTTTCGTTTCTTCTACACTGTTTAATACCAAAAATTGTTTTAACTTCTTCAGATCCCGGAGCATACGCTACGTTTTTTACACACAGATTTTTCAACGTCTTAGTTTTCCGACATCCTCGTCGCCAATTTGTTATATTTTGGGATAAAATGAAACATCCAAGATTCGGATATTAGCGATACATATATTCAATATTATTCAGACATTACCGTATAGGTATATAATATACATAATAAACATCACAAAGTACCTTTACGAAAATAGGCATGAAGATCGTCAACAAGCAACACTACAAGCTATATAGAGCGACTGATAGGGTATATATTAATGAATGGATGACATGTAAGTAGGTATCGGAAAATAAACTATTTTTTGACACAAGTCTTGTCTGGTCATGGGTCCTACCGTGCGTTTGCTAAACGTATAAATAAAGATTCCACCAACGAGTGCTTATATTGCAATAAAGTAGACACCATTGAGCACACTATTTTCGAGCACGTGAGGTGGGTTGAATCCCGAAAACACCATTTTATATATTGAAGTTTATAATTTCTAATTAATCTAATTATAAAGCTGGCTAAAATGCAACTGATTAAACAAATAAATTTTCCCAATAATTTTGGAAAGGTGTCTAAGGTTCTAATTGTTTCTAGAAACGAGGAAACAGTCAGACCATGATTGATGGTGGCATCTCAAGTAAACTTGTATTGTCGACTGGCAGATAAGAAACTAACGCATTGAATGTCGGTTATCTTTCTGTATAGTCAATGTTTTAATTGATCGGTGATAAAGGATGTCTACTCTAGGAATTGTTTTACAGAGCACAACGCTAACTATGAACGATATAACCTAGGAGTTTTTAATCTTGTGTAATACAGTCAAAATTATGTTCCCAATTTCCGATCCTACAGTACTACTAAATTTCATCAAAATCAAAATTTGTAACTGGATGATATCCCTTTCTAAATGCTTACTTTGATATATAACACAGAATGTATTCGAGCAGTACAATTTATTGTTACTGTTTAAGAGCATCAGCTTAAATGGGACAGGCCTGGTATATTGTTCGCAGCATAACTCATCAACGCAATATAATTCAGTCTGTTTATTCGTATAATACAAGCTTAATAATAAATACCTCATCGTTGATCCGCTTATTTCCGTATGCAGATTTCTCGGGCGTAAAATATAAACTTCAGACCGGTATGTATCTAAATTCTAAACTAGACAGACTATTGTGCTCAAACAATAAACAAGCACTTATATTGTATATGTATGTGGGAACAACGTGTATTCTCAACGTTGTTACTATTATTACCTTATTATAAGGCTTAGTAAAATATTAATAAGTGAGAACACAAACAATTATTGATAATAGGGTGAAATAGATTATTGATTCATAACTTGAAGAACCCTTTCTATATAACTGTAGTAATTCCTTCCGAAACAATCTAATTTAATTTCCGATTCTGTTTGATCGTGTTCTGGTAAGAGAATTTCTGAAAACAATAGACATTAATATATTCATATTGTTTCGATTTAATTTCTTTTAAAGTTAGTACAACTCACTTCGTTTCTCACTTTTTAGAGCAGGTGACTTACGACTTTTACTGTAACATTTTGTGAACCTACTTTTTATTAATTCCACTTGCCTTTTCATCCTCGTTTGATATACATAATATAATTATGTACAGGGTGGCCAACTAAAAATGTTGCTCGGCCATATTCCAGGAACGGTTTACAGTACAATTTTGGGAAAAAATATTACTAGCTAAAGTGACCCCGGGAAATATCTGGAAATTATTTAGAAAAGCGTAGGATGACCGCTAGAGGGCGTAACTGATCACCAAAAATTTTAATTCTTAGTTTACGCAAAATTTACCAACTTAAGGTCTATCATAAATATGAAAATCAGAATCTACTGAAAATTTTGCATATTTTGCATTGGACAACTTTTTTGTATTTTGCCAATTAAGGGGAGAGGAGGAGGGGAAACTCTGTATTGCAGGAATGTTTATAACTTCGGTTCTGTCGAACCGAATTTTGCAAACTTAGTCTCATTGAAAGCAGCATTAATCTTGCAAATTAGAACCGATCTAATATGTGACGTGCATGCTAGAGGGCGCTGTTTAAACATACATTTTTGACAATAAATTAAAAAAGTAGGTCAAATTACCAACAAATCAGCGAAAACCGATTCTCCCTATCTTTTACCAATACGAAGATATCTTCAGAAACGTTTGGATGGAAAAAATTTCTTCTATTTTAAATTAATTGTTCTACTTCCCGTCAACCGAATTTAGCAAATTTGGTCTTATTAGATAGGATTTTCATTGGCCTATGTTTCGTGATTCAAACAGTTTAATATAGTTTCGTTCATTACCGCTAGAGGGCGTTAAGGAAATTTAAACATGTAAATTTTAGGATTTTTGAAGAGAACAGTGCATGGAATGTTATATTTATGCGCATACTATAATATAATGGATTGAAAGCTTAAGATTTTAGTGAAAAGCACAACGGTATAATTAAAATAAACAACGCAGAAAAGCAACAAAAAAGAAAACAGCATAATAAAGTTAATATCAGTGGCGGCCTAAATCTTGAAGTTGTCTCCTATTATTTTCAATGCAAACATTCACTCTACTACAAGTGGAGAGAACTACAGTCTCTATGTCTGTCTTAGAAATACTTTGAACGAGATGTCCTATTCCCACAACCAAGTTGTAACGAGCAGTAGATTGCGTTGCAAAAATAAGATATTTTTTTCGCCCCCACAAATAAAAATCTAAACAAGTCAAATTTGGTGTCCCGAGTGGCAATGGAAATAAACTGGCGTGTTACATCCACCAGCACGGGCCAGAAAATTGCGAATATTTACGGAGGAATGCACAGCATACTCATCATATTGAAAAACATAATGTTGCGAATCGCTAGCGACTTGTCTTCTATTCTGTTCTCTTTAACGTCCTCTAGCGGTGACAGAAATAAAGAAAATATTAAACAATTTGAATCACTAGCAGTAGGTTTAGGAAAATCTATGATAGTCCATTTTTTTGGCCGCCAATTATTCCACGCACTGTTCTTTTCAAAAATCGTAAAATTTACGTATTTAAATTCCATTATCGCCCTCTAGCGACGACGGGCAAGGTAAAATTAAACAGCTTCAATCACTAAACATAGGACAATGAAAATCCTTTCTAATAAGACCAAATTTGCTAAATTTCGTTGACGGGAAGCAGAATAATTTAAATTTACAGAAGAAATTTTTACCATCCACACGTTACTGAAGTTATCTTCGAATTGGTAAAAGATAGCGAAATCCGGTTTTCGCTGATTTGCTGGTAATTTAGCCTACTTTTTTAATTTCTTGTCAAAATAGAAATAGAAAAAACAAAATTCCCGAAAAAATTTAAACAGCTCCCTCTAGCATGCATGTCACATATTAGATCGGTTTCAATTTGTAAGCATTAGATTGGAGGGTTAATTCTGTTTTCAACGAGACTAAGTTTCCAAAATCCGGTTCAGCAGGACCGGAGTTATAAACTTTCCTTCAAACCAAAGTTTCCCCTCCCCCCCCTCTTTTGACAAAATACAAAAAAGTTGTCCGACGTAAAATAAGCAAAATTTGTAGTAGATTCCGATTTTCATATTTATGATAGACCTTAAGTTGGTAAATTTTCCGTAAAATAAGAATTAAAATTTTTGGTGATCAGTTACGCCCTCTCGCGGCCATCCTACGCTTTTCTAAATAATTTCCAAATGTTTCTCGGGGTCACTTTAGTGAATAATATTTTTTTCCCAGAGCTGTACTATAAACCGTTCCTGAGTTATGGCCGAGCGACATTCTTAGTTGGCCACCAGGTACATAAAACACAGATACAAACGATAACTCAAATTTACCATTACTACTAAAATTCTTTATTAATACGAAGCCAAAATCGATAGTTTCATCTGTATCTGTAAGGGGGCAACACAGCTGTTGAGGAAAACATATCTGTCAT
Organism: Holotrichia oblita; assembly: GCA_023690525.1. Classification (NCBI taxonomy): domain Eukaryota; kingdom Metazoa; phylum Arthropoda; class Insecta; order Coleoptera; family Scarabaeidae; genus Holotrichia; species Holotrichia oblita. The sequence goes on along the minus strand of CM043021.1, from coordinate 16,483,180 downwards.
CGAATTTGCTCAATATTTTCTAAACGTCTTTTTTATCGTGTACCTACCTCCGTTATCTCAAAGCAGACAAGGGTGGAACAGAAAGAACAACACGAAAAACACAACCGTGACTTGTCACTTCATATATCGACGACGAGATGACATTTGTCGAACGACCGACGAAAACTTTTTCTCAATCGACCTATCATCAATCTTCGCGGTGTCCTTTAATTGCACGGGAAATTCTCCTCTGGTAGAGAGAAAAGGACGAAAAATGAGGCAGATATACGACGTTATTCGTATACATCTGTCAAAAGGACGTTTGCTCTTATATTACCAAAAATGGTCGCTGTGCTCTTCCACGCGATGCCTTGTACGTCATTAATTACGATGGTGAAGCTCCTTAAACTACGCCAAGGCGTACTGCGAATTGACTAATTATGCGGGATATTTCAATTATTGCAGTTGGTATTAAGGAAAATTACACGGCTGCTGCATTGCGACTGTTGCTACAATTGCTGTATTCCGTGCGATTTAATTAAGTGTAAGATTTGAATAATTTTTATCACCTGCAAAAGTAGCTATGTCGAAATAATTAGAATTCATCTATTTTATTCCGTATTTTTTCTTTATTTCTGTTTCGCATCCAGTTTTTCTTTTTATCGATTCCTTTCATGAAAGTTCGCTCAGCAACATCAACGTTGCCAGAGATAAAATATTACACACTCTTCCTTTTGCTCTTATAATTCTTACTTACGAAATACACGCGTATTTACTGCAAAATATAATCTTAAATTGCTTGACTTGTTTCAGTCCTTTATGTTCCAGTGCTGTATTTACTTTTCCAGCTCGTCTCTATATTACCATTATTTTGGTTTCATTTCTGTTTATTTTAGGTTGACGTATTTTACAAGCCCTCATTCAATATTTGTAAGTTAGTAGGGCATGCAGCTTTTGCCAAACTTCTAGGTTTCGTAGCTGCTAGCATTTCCCAAAATTAAAAAGAATAGGAGATTTAGTTTAAATTCAGGAAATCATGTACATACAAGCGGAAGTTAAAATTTCTTTGAATGCAGAACTGAGTTAACGTTTTTATTTTAACAGCTTGACAACACTAGATGTAACTTGGTAAAGCTGTAATATTGCCTACATTGACTGCATAACTTCATTATCAACTATTATTATTTATTTAATTGTAAAAAAATGTGTTTCTAATAGATGTGGGTTGTTGTTGTTGACACAGTTTGAATCAAACTAAATGCATTACAATTTTATATTATTAAATTAAAAATAATCTGTTATTGTGTATAGATATAATAAAAATCAAATCACTGACAATTGAGTTTGACAGTTAAAAGGTTTAAATTTTTGTACTTTGTTTTTATATAATTCTTGCTTTTTGTTAGTTGTTTAGTTTCTTTTTACATAATTTATTTATTTATTTTTGTTTATTTCATCTGAGCAATTTCATGATGATGATATTAAGTTTTGTAATGTTTAAATGAGTCGAGAGTCACAGTAGTTAGACGGCTGCCTATCGTTGTGGCGGAACAATAGGAGTCGGAGTTCAATTCTCTGGTAGAACAGTGGCATTTTTCTCGAAGAATTGGATTTCGATTGATCTACATCCGGTTGTCGCCTCACTGTGAACGTACCTTTATCTTGTTTAAGTCGCTACGCTAGTCTCGTCGCTTGTCGGTGTCTTTGTCGCCTCACTAAGGGTCATATTTATAGTTCATGCTTGAGGTCGTGCCGATGCTTTAGCACGCAATTTTGACGTAAATGTCATTACAAATCTGTCAAAATCGCGTGCTTAAGCATCGACATAACCTCAAGCACGGACTATAAATATGAGCTTTAGTACCACCCACACACACATAACATTATCCACAAGGCAGGCTCCGTTTTCTACATGGTTCTTCGAGCCGGATATGCCAAAATCCAAGACTGTCTAAAATTAAGGAAGCGTGTGCATTCCACTCAAGATCTTTGCATGTTCTTTCTTTATATTATATATTTTATTGCTTCGTTATTTGTGTTATAAGGGTGTCAGAACTCGAACAGTTAGATAGAAAACATGAGCAATCAAGTCTCGATTAACACCTTTTATCAGTTGTTTGGACACATTATATTTATACAAAGCAAATTTAGTAAAATGAATGACATTTTACCCGATTTTACAGACTTTTTCTTTTGGTTTTCCTCTTTTGGCAATTGCTTTTCCGTATTTGTCAAATGATTTTCTCGTTTTGCAAACGTCAAATTTGTTTGTCAAATGAGCTTCTTCTTTTGTCAAATCACTTTCCCGTTATGTCAAATGCTTTTCCCCTATTATTTATATTACATATGTTATACATATTTAGAGGGAGTAAGGGATTTATTTAAATGTTCGATAAATTTAAAGTTTCATTTCTCTGTAAACAATCTGGTAAATAAGACTCCATGTGTTGTATATAATGTACACAGTTTTGTGAGGTTATATTATGAACTGCGTCGTATAGTTCATTTTCGTTCGCCGATTGAGCTCTTCGTAGAATTCGTTTCCATTTGCTGTAGAGTTCCTCAATGGGATTTAAAAATGGGCTACAAGCAGGTAGAAACACTGGCAAATGACCATGAGGACTAATGAGGGCCAATAGGGCCTCATCATTTCGATGGAACCTAACGTTGTCCATAATAAGATGTGCTCCTTCTACACCGTCCTGATGTAAATGGTTAATTAATGTTGTAAGAAATTCCGAAAAATGAACTGCATTGTAGGCTATGTTTTGTAATTGAAACACATACAACGAATTCATGTTCAGGCCATAGCAACAGAATAATTGCGTCCTCTTAATTGGGCTTTTATTTTTGATGCTCGAGTATTATTAATAGACCTTCCATAGGAAACTCCTGAGTTCACTTGTATACCATACGCATCAATAAAATAAATTTTCTCTCTTTCCAGCATAATTCTATTGCAATGCACGGCATAATCAAAACGAGCTTGAATTATTTCTGGTATATGTCTTATTACAGGAACAAATGACGTTCTTTTAAAAGAGCAGTGGAAGCTTTCAAGGACTCTATCAATCGTCGACAATGATATTTCTTGAAGAAGTGGCCATTCGTTTAAATATTTTTCTTTCAACTGAGTAATGAAGCAGTCCTCATCAATCCAGTCGCAAATTTTTTTTTTTCTGAGCTAATGATAATTTTGGCTATCGATGCCCAGCACTTACCTTTGCAACAGTATTAGTCCTCTTATAATAAGTTGTATACATTTTTCTAACGGTATTAGGTAAAACCCAAAATACACCAAATATTTAAGCACGTAAAATGTTTGCGAAACTCAATTGACAAATACGGAAACACATTTGACAAATAAAGAATTTCATTGACAAAATAACTCTACTAGTACAGAATCATCAGAAAAGCATTAGACACATTTTGAAAAGCAATTGACAAAAGAGGAAAAGCAAAAGAAAAAGACTGTAATAATGTTCAATTCGAAATCTCGGTATTACTCACCGATACAATGTCTCACGAAATCGAATCTTAATTATACTACGAATTCTGTAACGAATCAGCAAGATTCAAATTAATCTAATAAAGTATCAAAACGGCCTATTAATTCAAAAGCATGATTGATTTTATACATCGTTAAGTAACGTCGAAAAACTGCATTATTTGAATTTATATTTAAAGGGAGAGGCTGTAGGTACCTCAATTCTGTGTCTATTTCCGACGAAAGTTATTCCCTGGCTTGAGAATTGTTAAATGAGCGATTTGAAAATAAACAATTTATTGTGCATAATCATATACGCGCACTCTTTAATTTAAGTTATGTCAAACGCAGCTCATACAAAACGTTACAATTTGAATTGGCATTTATGGTCGTTGCAGCAATTAGAATTACCGACGAAACGTTGGGATGATTTAATTATTTATTTAATTTGCATCAAATTAGATGCAACATCAAAGTGCGAGTGGGACTCTGCCACATCTAGTAACGTTAATGAATTATTTAAGCTAGAGAAATGACATGAAATCACATTTTTAAATCAGAGACGTGGGCAACTCGAGAAAACTAATGCGATGACCGATCATACGTCAACTAAATCAGAAATGAATAGTTTGATCTCAACAAGTCAGCAACATTGCAATTAATTGCAGCAATCAATCACATTTTATCTCTAGTTATGAGTTATGACTCTTTCCTAAAATTAGCAACACTTATCTTTAAATTGATTGGGAAAGAGTCACATAAATATATTTTTCTTTCTAGCGTAGCGTCAGGTCGAAGACATGCACTACAATTAAATGGAAAGTCAGTGAAATGAGGGAAAGCCTGTTATTGTGTAAACAACACTGGACATGAACCAATGGGCGATATGACCTCTGAGGTATATAACGAGCAAGAATAGGTAATTTGATTCGAAATTCAAAATAAAATAAAATGTGCATGGAAGACACCTTCAACCGTCGGGAAGAATTACTAGCATCATTGCAAAAAACTGTGCGAACTGCGGGAAGTAATCATAATCATAATCATAATCAAAATCATAATCATAATCATAATCATAATCATAATCTTTATTCATGTTAATGCATAAATGCTTACAAAGGTCACATAAAATAAAAAAAATACATCACATATATCCAGATAGGTCGTGAAAATCACAATTCAAATATTTAGACAAAGAATAAAAAACCTTAGACACTAAGTACTGTTTCATTAGCCGTCCCAACAACGAAACAGGCAAATTTTTAATAGCATCCGGGAGAACATTGAAACATAACACACCATAATAATTTACATTGTCTCTGCTTCTGCTTAACCTCAGGTAATTAAGTCTAATATTACCTACTACTACAGCTTCTAGGATAATTGTGCTGATCAATACTTAGACTATATTTATTTAAGTTATTCTTAACGTATAGTATACACTACAATATGTACACATATGGTGTAGTTAGAGATCTAAAATTGTGTCTGCAGTCTGCAACATAATTGATCCCAGCAATCACTCTTATACATCTCCGTTGAATCCTAAATACCTAATAAGAAAGCAAAATAAATCATTCTCAGGTACTTTAATGATGAAGTTTGTTCGTCAAAGATCGTATTAGGAATAATTTAGTAATAAGTTTTTGCCCAAGTTGTCAATATGCGACTCCCAAGTTAATTTACTGTCTAACCACACACCCAATAGTTTTACAGATTGAGTGAGATTATTATCATTAACTTGTCGTAAGGTTAAGAGTAAACTTTTCAATTTAGATACATTCATACTTAGTTTGTTAGCTAGAAACCAGTTTTCAATGCTGTTTTACAAGTTATCAACTTTAACACTTAATTCCTCAAAAGAAGAGTCGAAATTTATTGCAGTGGTGTCATCTGCAAATAACACGAAAGAGGATCACGGTATTGAATATCATTAATATAAATCAAGAATAAGCACGGGCCCAGGACAGAGCCTTCAGTTACTCTATCTTTTATGCACAATGTATTCGAAAGTTCGTTTTTGTATTTAACAAACTGAACCCAGTCATTTAAGAAGGACTGTAACAGATTAATGCTCAATTCTGAGAAATGATAGTGTTTAAGTTTTTCATTAAGGTTTCATGATTTTACACAATTTAACGCTTTAGTAAGATCATATAATTTCAGTTATTTGCTTTTGCTCGAAATTTTGTAACACTGTTGAGGTCAAGTTTTGAATAGCAAGGCTCGTAGAAAGGTTGTTACGAAAGCCAAACTGGGAAGGAGTATACAAGGAATTATTTTCAAAATAATTAGTTATTTAAATTTTCAAAATTCTTTCAAAGAGTTTCATCATTTATACATCCGTTATTGAAAACTGGTGTAATAGACGATATTTTGAGTGATTTCGGATAAATTCCTTTCGAAATAGACTCATTTATTAAGTTCGTGAAGGGATAAATTATGACGTTTTGTATGGTATTCAATATTTTGGAATTCATGCTATATGCATCTCTCCTACTTGATTTTTTCATGTTTTGAAATGTAGACCTAACTTCATTAAAAGTAACCCCACGGAAACTAAAAGACATATTAGGGGGAGTACTGTCAATAAGATAGGCAGAAGAAACGCTCTCCGTAGTTAGTAAATTATTAATGATACTATCAGCAACACCAACAAAGAAATTGTTCATGCTGTCAGCGTTAAGAAAGTCAGAAGATTTATGACGAGATTGACAGGAATTATTACATGATATGTGCGCTGTTTTTATGGTCAGATATAAATCTATCGTGAGCAGAATCTTAAGCTCAGATCTATATTGATTTCTTAGAGACTTTACGCAATTATCAGGGAGAAGATTGGGATACATAGAACCAAATTGTCTAAACAAATTAAAGTTATCGTGTACAGAATACAACCTCTCATTAAAACATTTAATATTTGTTTAATTACTATCAGCTTAACAGTAAACTGTTATCAAGCTATCCTGAAATTTAAAGTAAAGGTATAAGATTCGACTATAGAGAAAATGCAAAAACCAAACTCTAAATACTCCTTGTCTAGTGGAAGCTAAGGAGAAATACAATTAATATACTCATATTTTTTAAAATAAGTCTTTGTACAGAGTTAAGTCTTGCTTTAAGGTTCGGCGATGCTTTGCTATATAGCCATATATAGTTAGTCCATAGTTGATTGCTTCTTGTACCAAAGGGTCATAGATTGTATACATAAATACTGGGCAAAAATAATGGGCAAACAGCTGCAATCTTGAAACCAATATGTTTATATATCTATCCCAGATGAAACGGCAATCAATTGTCAGTCCAAGGTATTTATAATTATTGACAATATGTGTTTGTATCACAGATGCGATCAAGATCTTTTGGCAGGTTGTTGTGTATGGTCTCCAAGATTAATTGCTACTGTATATTGTAAGTGAGGTGATCTAATGTGTAGAAGATTTGTTTTGGCGGTATTTATTGCGAGTTTTTTATTGTGCGACCACATTAAAATCGATTTTTGGCGAGCGAACTGTTTACTAAAGCAACGACCCATTCTATTTTGGCGGTCTCAAACAACGAACTGTTCACTCATTTATGACGTCATAGAAGCAAACTGGTTCGTCAAATAAGCAAACCGCTCGGTGATGTGTTTGGTGTTTATGGTTTGTTTACGTTTCATTACCGCCATATTATTCCTAACCTACTGGCACCAGGCTTTATCCTTTTGTGTTTACTTTTTTATTTAATATAAAATGGAAGGTATGGACACAAAATACACAGTAGATCCTATAAATTTAAAATGTGAAATCATTTGTCTCTTGTCTAATATTCATATATCATTTTGTGCCGTCTTATATGTTTGTTGAATTATTCCACAGAACATAAATAATTTAAAATTGCATCATTAAAAAAGTTGTTTAAAACGTATGTATATGTCGTATGCATTCAATGTAAGAATTAGCTAGACAAATAAACGCACGATACATCGGATACCTGTTAAGACCAAAGTAAAATTTAGGTTAGAACGCGTTATGTTTACACAACAAACGCCATCATACCGAACACTGCGTTTTGGCGTTCTCTCGTATGTATGACGTCACGAGCGAACGTACCATCAACCGTGCTTATAAACAGTTCGCTCGCCAAAAATTGATTTAAAAATCTATTAAATTCGTTTCGAAGGTTTGCTGTGGCTCTCTAAATCAGAATGACACGAAATAATTAATGTATCTCCCGCTTATAAAACGTAATCATAAATGGAAAAACATTTTCTTATGTCGTTTATATATATCAAGTAGAGAATTGAGCCGAAAATGCTACCTTGGGGGACTTCGGCCAAAACGTATCAGTTTTGTCTCCAACATGTAGACCTAGTTTCACCTTAAAAGCACGATTACTAAGGTAACTCTTTACCGTTCATGCATAATCTATTCATACATGCATTGCCATAAATAAAAAGCATCATTCACTGCTCCACACTGAGCAAACTCCCAAAGGTGATGTTCATCTACAACCCAAGCAAGTACCACAGTTGCTCATGTTACTGCAAACAGTCAAATTAATCAAATACTAGTGGCATCAGTATCTATCCAATGCAGCGGGTAGTTGGCATCATTGCAATGTTATTTTAGATAGTGGTTCTTAATTACAAACAATCATTTCAAAAAACTCAATTTGCAAAGGTAGTAGGTTATATAAAAGTGATTGTCTACATTCAGTGACAGCAGAAGATTCAATTTACGACAAATGTATACTTAATAAATCTGTTCTACACTTCACGTTATCAACATATAGCGCTATACCCACACAACGCAAATTACCACTCGCGAGGGGAGTTTTACGACGAAAATCTTAGACGGCTGTGAGCGAAGATTTTCGGAAATTACATTAAAAGCTCCCGGATTATCTAAATAAATTAATCAATCCGGTAAGTTAACATTGTTCCGGTAAATTCTGGAGAACTGACGTCAGAAGCACATCAATAAAAAGCTGCCTCCCAGAATAATTTCGCGTCGGCTCCGGTGTTCTTAAGTACGTTTCGACCATGTTTTTTATTCGCATCTAAAACTCCGGGGTGCTGCTTAAACATAGTTTGGAACCATTATTTTGTTAATCCTTTTGCGACGCTCAACAAGAACTTAATTTAATGCTTCTAGATGCTGTCTCCCGTTGTTATAATGCTTAATTAATATTTTACTAATCTCATATGTTTAGTAGGTCTTATTTTATGCAACGAAAAGGATTTACTTGGAATTTGAGAGTGGCAAGGCCCATATTTATATTTGAGAGCTTTTAGTGCTTTCGTGATATTGCATTCCAAAATATGAGGAGTACATATAGCTTACATACAATCACGTAAGCAGTACTTTATATACAAAGACCTCAAGCTCCCTAATTCTTTTCTACCTCCGTTAAAGAATAGAGCAGTTGACTTTCAGTAGGTGGGTAAGAACGAAGAGATTCAGGAAAGATTATAGCTTGCACATATTTAATTGCAACCTCTTACGGATTCTCCCCTTGAAGTTAAATTAGAATGGCAACGCTTCCTGTTACGGTAAGTCCCGGCGCTCTAATTTGCTCAGGCAGGCCTTTTATGGCCCGTTAAGGGGTGTCCTGGATAAAACAAACGGTCACCTAACCCTATTATTTGAATTAAGGTTGAGCTGCGTTACGGTGCGCCTTACTTAAAATGTCTTTTTTGTCGGTTGTTTTAAGGAGGAACGTTTGCGACCGTATTACGCCCAAGCCAGATACGTAATTGGATTGGTCTTAAAGCTAATCTGTCCGAAAGATATGGAAATCTGTTGATGACTAAATTCGCAGTATTTGCGTGTGAGGGTGTATGATAAGGGATGGAAATAATAGGGGTGATTTATATTATGTAGGGTATCCTTCTTATTATTGCGGTATTACAGTAAATGCTTGTGGGAGGTAATAACTAATTCGGTCTATTTATTAGGAAGAGCTAGAAAATATCACAACTAAATTTGTAACCATCAACTCCATCAAGTTAATATAAAATTCTGCTCCTTTCACCTTTCAGAAAGCTTTCAAACGCTCAGCACGCCAACTCAACCGACAACTACCAACAATGGTGCCCTCTTGCGAGCGGAATCGCGATGAATAAAAAATCACGCTTGTGTGTGAACGGTAAAACCCGTCCCGTATTTCCTCTCTCGAGGAAAAGACCGCCGGAACTCCCGGAAGAATGTATAAATTGCTGTCCTTTGAGGTTTACTATCATTAATAAACATGACTTCAACTGGAGCGCAACTTATTCCTCGACTATTAATCATGAATCAGATGCTTCGCAGGGTATCTGAGAAAAGACTCCTACTTCTCCCGGTATAAATCAGTCGAAGGAGCAATAATCTTGGGCGGGAACAGATGCGTTACGCAACGGTGGATAGTGGGACGATACGGGAAATGTGTTAATTTGGTGTAAATGCTGGGAAAAGGAAAATAGAAATGAATCGTGCCTACAGCATGTAATTTTTCTTCCCTTTCGAAAAACGTCTTGGCCGAAACGATGCGGTGTTGTTATAAATTGCACCGTTGGTCTTGAATTATGATTATGTTTTGCGGGAAATATGTGGATATAAAACAGAATCGTGTTCTTTTTTATCAACTACGTGGTTAGATATGGAAAAACTTGCGTTCTTAATTATTATTATTAGATCTCATTCTGAATTAGTTCTTGCCATACAATCTACGTTAATTTAAAGATATAAGATTATTAAGGGGTAATAATAAATCGCATAAACGCAAAATCCCCTCAATGGCGAGCGATAAAAACCGATAATAAGGTAGAGCATTGACAGGAATGGATCCATACTCTAGACATGGTAGTGTTAAATGACGGAAAGGAGCCCACCTTCGTTAGCGGCGCCACGAGGTCCTATATTGATGTAACCTTGTCCACCAACAGAATTGTGAAACAAATAGTCAATTGGAGAGTGTTGGACGAAGACTCCATAACTGATCACAGGGACATATCGTTTGAACTTAGAGGAGAAAGCAGAAGAAATTTAATGGGGAGAACTAACATAAAAACAATAGTAGATTGGGAGAACTTCAGGCAACCGGTGGAATGACAATATAGCCACAAGAAGAATAGAATGCAACAAGCTCAGGAGAAAACTGACCAGAGCACCGAGAGCTCAGGGCACAAATGGGCAATCTTCGGAGGAAACCAGAGAAGCTTACAAGACATGCAAGAGGGAACTAGTAAAAAGCATAAAGGAAGCCAAATGGAAATGCTGGCAGGATTTATGCCGGGGACTCGATGAAAATATTTGGGGTGATGCACATAAGATCGTTGCAAAAAAGCTTAACATGCTAGGTCTCTATGATCTCAGTTCGAATAAAAGAGAGCAGATTTTACGTGCTCTTTTTTCATGAACATTTAGCGACTCGAATGTGGAAGTCATTGTGAACGTCGATTCGTTCACTGCAGAGGAACTAGTGGGCGCTATAGTTAGTATGAAACCTGGTAAGGCTCCGTGATTGTGTATAATGTTATGAACGACCTGATATCAAAGCAAACATTTCCTGACAGCTGGAAGATGGCAAAAGTCGCACCAATTCTAAAAAATGGAAAACCCTCTTAACTACAAGGTTCCTTCAGACCAATTTGTATACTAAACACGCTGAGCAAATTGTTGGAGGCGTTCATCAGAAGCAGGTTGAATAATGAATTGCGCGAAAGGGGAGGATTGCATCCACATCAGTATGGATTCCGTAGGGGCAGATCAACAGTCGATGCTATAGAAACAGTAGTAAAGACAGTGCGCGATTTTAACAGCAGATGGTGTGTTCTCGTAACTATTGATATCAAAAATGCCTTCAATTTTGCTTGTCACAAATTAATTATAGAAGAACTGCGTCGGAGGAAAATTTCCAACTATCTTGTTAACATGCTAACCAGCTGTCTCACCAACCGAAAGATAGTGTTGGGGTAGGGTGGAAATGAAACTATTGCAAGCAAATGTGGTGTTCCTCAGGGATCGGTTCTTGGACTGACGATGTGGAACATTTTATATGATGGTATCCTTAGTCTAGAACTTGCGACAAATGCCGTAAGCATCGCATTCGCCGACGACCTAGCATTGGTTGTCGGAGCGAATAACAATAACATGTTGATGAGCAATGTGAACATTTGTTTGGAGCGAATCAGTGGGTGGATTAGACAGCACAAAATGGTTCTTGCACCGGAGAAGACCGAGGCAGTGATAGTAAGAGGTAGCCGGAAGAGAGATCATATCTTTTTCAGCCTGGAAGGTGTGAAGGTAATCCTTGTAAAATGCTTAACCTACTTGGGGGTTAATATGGACGATAAGTTGAATTTTAAACAACATATGGTGTCAGTAGTTGCCAATGTCGATGCAAAAATCTCTAAGTTAACCAGGCTAATGCCCAACGCAGGGGAGCTTGTGTAGTGCCATGCACAACATGGTGATTTATGGGGCTCCTGTATGGGGTTACGTAATCGGGACTCGGAAGTACGCTATGGAACTGGGGCGTCTACAAAGATCTGTGCTCCTGCGGAGTGCATCAGCATACAGGACTACATCTGTGATAGCCCTGCAAGTAATAACGGGCACTATACCCATTGATTTGCTCGTTCAGGAAAGGTGCTACATTTATAAACACAGACAAGAAGATGATCAGACATCCGTAAAGAGACGAGTTGCTTCAATAAACAGCTGGCAAACTACGTGGACAGATGAACACAACAAAGCCCAAGAGTGGACCAAGAGCTTAATAGGAGATATATCTGTGTGGGTTAATTGTGAACATCGGGAACTAGATTATCATCTGAGCCAGGCCCTAACATCGCATAGGGTGTATAGATCCTACGTCAAACGCTTTAATAGAGATGATAATGACGAATGCATCTACTGCGCAAATATCGACACGACCGAGCATACTATATTTGATTCTACTAAATGGGAGGTGCTCAGGAAGCTACGTACATGAAATTGGGAACCACATTAACGGCGGATACGCTGGTTTCTGCCATGATCGAAAGCAAATCTATCAAGGGTATGATTGTCAACCTTATGAGCCGAAAGGAGGTCGAAGAAAGAATAAGGCAAAGAGATAGAGCCGTTCATAAAGAATTTCCTTCTGGATAAAAAAAAATAAATAAATAAATCGCTGAGATGTTACACTTAGTAGTGACAAGATTTCTGATCCTGGAAGTTTGGATAGTAATCCTGAGTTTTTCCAACATTAACGGTGTTCGCTTGGTGGTTTTAATGGTTGCAGCAATACTTGACGAAGTAAATTAGACCATTGGTTGCTTTAAGATTAAACGATGTGCTCAGATCGTTGTGAAAATGCAAAAATATAAAAACACATTTTCCTTTAAATGAATTTGTAATGCAAGGCAGGTAATATTTTAATGTTATAAAAGTTTTTATTGTTTATAAAACTTTATTTCAAGTCATCATTTACAAAAGAACAGAAAAAAGGATGCGTCTATAAATCGAGCATTGTAAATTTTCGTCGTCCTAACAAAAATCTTTCCGCTGTAAATTTTCTGGAAAACTGTTATAATTTCCGCGAGAAAAGAAGTGGAAAAACACCGCGCTAAAGTCCGATACAAACGCAGAAACCAAATGAAAAAAGATACACCGGCATCTGGAACGTGGGCGAAGAACTCTAAAGTAAATTAGAGACTTTAAAAACTCTTCCATCTCTTTTTCCTTCACGTTCTTTTTCTTGCGCGAGACGTGGTGGTCGGACAGACAACTCGAATTTCTAACGTTTTACATCGTTTATATCTATTCTGTCAGATTCCTCGTGCTTTTTTACTCCTCTCTTTTCTTCGTTCTACCCTTTTTGCTTTACCCGTCGACTTGCCGGGTCGCCATCATGTATTTAATTTAAAAGCGTCTTAAGGACTTCTAAGTTGAAACTTTAAACTTCTTATTACGGGGCGAAGTTATATAATTTCTTAAATACGACGATGCCAAAGAGCTTGAGTCTTCATTCTTCCTGTTAAGCGGGTGCTTTGACAGTATAGTAGTGCCACACTAAACAAATAATTATTTTCGAGCGAGTTCGAACTTCCAGGAAGAAAGTTTATTTAATGTTTAATACCGGAATCTTCAATGTTTCAAGTGTAGACAGGTAGACACATGCATTATTACAGTTTATGGTATAGTTCAGGATGTAATAAAGAGTTTTTTTTATTTGTGATAGTTTTAAAGATAATACGCGGACGTAAGATACTTGCCCGAAGACAAACTCATAAAAGTTTCATGTAATGTTGAATAGATCCAATTGTATCTTAGAGTTTAAATTTAGATTTAATTCAATCGATGATGAAGTTTAATTTCTTCCCTAAGATGCACTTCCATCAAGAAGTTATGATTTATAGAAGTAGAATTATAGATAAGATACTAATGCATTCTTCAGACGTATCTACGCTACTTCCTTAGCGCAATACATAGTTAATATTACAACCATCAACTTCGACATAGCTTCGAAGTAAGTCAAGGATTAACCGACTCGAATATAGCGATAACTGCACTACATTACTCTTATGCAAAATATATTATATTTAACTTCCTTGCAAATTCGTGTGTGCTCCCAGTTACCACAGCAAAATTCGTAAAAGTTTGGTTATTAAATAAGTTGAACGTTAAGCTTGCACTACCTCGTGAACTTTGTACTTACGTAAGTACCTAATATACACTTAAGCGAATGAACATTATTGTAAATTTATGTTTTGTTTGCTGGGGTTGTTGCTTACTTTGAAGTTATTTTATATTCAAATTATAGGCATGTACATATAACTAATAGGGATAAGTAATTAAGTTGCTAAATTTTTTTTATGCAAGTTTTGTTATAATATTAGGTTTAGCTGTTGAAATTAAAATAATCCCAAAACTGTTCAAAGACTGATTGATTGATTACTATCAAGGCAGGGCAGTCTTTAGGTATCCTTAACACTGCGGCCCACTGGGGCTTATTGTATTATTTCTTCTTTGATTTCATTCAGAAAGATTTGAGGGTATGCTGCCTGGAGTAATGATGGATACTCACGAATTGGTTGTTTTGGGCGACTTTAACATTAACCTTTTAGATATTAATAGTCGAGCATGCTCGTTATTTGGTGATTTCTGCGATTGTCTCGGCATAAAACAAATTGTCACTAGTCCAGCCCATGAAACGTCAACATCGTCAACACTTATTGACTTTATCTTGATTCTAGTTGAAACTTCTTTTAAGTCTTGTGGGGTATTACAGGATCTGAGCGTGTCGGATCACTACCTTGTTTACGTTCAATTAGAACTGAATGCTTCATCACCTGTTAGTCGCACGCGTACGCTTAGAGATTTTTCACGATTTGACTTTGATGGTTTTGACAACGATTTGGCATCCACTCCTTGGCATCAGATATATAATTTGATTGATATAAATGATAAACTCGCCTTATTCAATGAATACATTTTAGATTTATTTAATAAATATGCATCTATTAAAACGATAACTTTTAAGCGTACTCATACACCGTGGATGACTGAAAATATTAGGTTGATGATGCAGAGACTGCATAGGGGTTCATCTTTATAGATCCCCTTCTTGTGCAGGTGACCTCTTAGACAACCATGTCCTGTTAATAGAGATGTTACTGTTCTAAGCTGAGTCCTGTTTAATGCAAATAAGTCAGCAGTTAATCGTTATGACATTTGTTCCATCATCCGTTTGCTGTGCTTTTGTCCGGCTACATGATTCCGATTTAGTTGATGTTATTTTATAATCCATTCATTAATTGCACCACATACTGCACTCTCTCAAATTTCATTTGGAAACCCTCCCTTGCTAGGCGGTCTGCAGCACCCACACCAAGGTGACGTTGTTGTTTCTGGCCAGAACAGTTAGGTTTCCATTTCCACAGTTTGGAGGCTATATAATAAAATGCTAGAGAGGACTCCCCAACGAACAGGTTTGTATAGCATATATTTCTGTTTGCAATACCGTTGTGTATCGTCCAAGTGGCTCATATACCTTGTAACCCTGGGCTTCGTCATAGACACAACAGTTCAAGGAATATGAGCTATTATTAGGATTACGTTAGCTTTTCTGAAAGAGACCATGGGATTTTATGTTCTGATGTGTGCAGTAAAACTGTCTTGACTTGTTAACGACAAAATGTGCCCACAAGAACAAGAAATTACTAAAAAGAGTGAGGTATAAACAACACAAAAGTTTTTATCAATTCTTATACAAAAAAAAATCTGCTCCTAAATGTCCGGATATAAAAATAAGAAAGAAAAGTTTTCCGAGGTTTATTAACTGATATGGCAGAATTAACTTATAAATATAGCCTTAAAAATGGTGAGATTTACTGGAAGATTTTGGAGTGAGAATTTGATAAAATATGCTCAAAATAAAACTTGAATATTTTATTGATTTGCAGGCAATTTTACAATAGTCTCATGTCAATAGAAATGCAGCCATAGATACTTGTCCATATCCAATTGGCAATCAAGAGAAACAAGAGTCAACACCAATCTCTACTCTGGATATCTCAAGTTATTGTTTGAGAAATATCTGACATAACTGAGCGGATTTCAAAGTCAGTATAGCTATATAATACATACTGTTGGTATTTCTTAAATATGATGTCATAAAATTTGTTTGTTAATACTTCTGATAAACCATTTATCCATTGTCCAAATCACACCTACCCTTTATTTTCTTTTGTGACGGCATATTTGACTCAGCATTGGCACGATTAAGTTTTTCCAATAATAAACTTTTTGCTTCTATTCGATGAGTTGCGTATGTAATGTGATTGTCATTAATATATTTTTTGGCAAGTTCAAAGAATTTCATTTTTAATAAAAAATTACCAGTAACAATTCCTTTCAAATTAAACCATTCATCAAATTCTTCATTTTTCAAAATGCGGGGTCAAATTCAGCTATTGCTAAAGAGTTTTAGCATTTGAAAATGAATAGAACTTTTGTGTCTTAAATCATCACCATTCGAAGAAAATGTTTTTTTTATGTGCGGCGGGTGCTTAGTTGCAGTGACCCCCAAAGCTGTATTGCTTGTCTGACTATCGTTGCAACTCTCGCGATAATTTTGTTTGTGTAAATTGTGTTGAAATGGCTTTGTGACAGCATCGTACCGCCTTTTATAATGCTGCGCTCGTAATCACGTTGCTCCCAACACTGAATGCTAACTCGATCCGGATTTCAACGCTCTGAAAAAATGTCACCGCCCCTCCAGAGAATCGAAACCCGACTCCTATTGTCCCACCATAACGATAGTCAGCCGCCCAACCACTGCGGCTATCGACCCGTTATTAGTCTAGATATTATTAGTAAAGTGAAGGTCTGAATTCGACGAAACTCGAATAACAGCATTATGAAAATTACCAAAGCAATCCGCATATTTGACTGGAATGTTCGAAGAATGTTGAAAATTTATCTTCATATCAAGTCCTATGAGGTACAATAAATTTATTGCCTCCATGCTACCGAGATGAAAGTACGGCTGGAAAAAACCAAAGTATTGAAAGGCTTGCACACAGCTGGTGAAATCCAAACATTATTCTTTCTGATGAAAAATTATTTTAATTGAACTGCTCTGAAACAAACAAACATAATGGGTATGGCTAATTGTAAGTGAAAGATTAAGCGAAAATATGAACTCGCTCTTGGCCACCAGAAATCACAATTCTACTTAGGTGATGGAGCCTGCCGTTTTGGAAACTGCTCTGAAGCCGTAGGCACGTACTCATTTCAGTTCTATGCTGTGGACGTCAGCATAGTTCCATGAGGCTTTCATCATACATATACATATATGGCTTAACACTCCGTGCAGAGTTGCACCGCTCATATGAGCCTTTACGATTCGTTTCTCGGGGTGAATCAGTCCCCATTCTTCAAGTATATTCTTGTTAGAAATGTGCGATGTGTGTGCATTTTGCTCTTCCAGTCGCGAATACCCAGTTTTAATAGGTCGTCTTCTATGATACTTCCTCTATCCATTTAGGTCTTGGTCTTCCCCTCTTTCTTCCACTGTCCCGCCTCCACTCCACCATTATTCTTACTGTTGCCTTCAGTCCAGCTCTCCAAACGTGTCCCAACAATTCTATCTGTTTAGCTTTAATTAGTTTCACGATGTCGTCTTCGTTTAATTCGTTTAGTATTTCATTGTTGTTTCTTGCTCTGAGTCTTCCATCCTCAGTTTTAATAGGGCCTAGAATTTTTCACATAATCTTCCTTTCTGTTATCCTCTTATTTGTTTGTGACAAGATCTTGCTTTATATCATACTCTTACAGCTATGATATGTACCGTTTGCTCTCCGTATTTTTTCTTGCACCTCTTTGTTTCTTTCTCCATTGATTTTTATGGTGACCCCCAAATATTTAAACTTATTCACTTGTTCAAACTGATGTTGGCCAATATTAACTTGTTTTTGCTTTAGTTGTTTTCTTATTCTCATTAGTTTGGTTTTCTGTTCATTGATTTTCAATCCCATTTTCTTACTTTCGTTTTCTATCTTGCTTAGCATTGTTGTCATGATATATCGATTTTTTGTTATCAATACCAGGTCGTGATAAAGCGTCTCCTTGGCGAACTCCTTTGTTTGTTATAAAACTTCTGTCATTTCTGGTTCCATGTTGTATTCGTACGCTTTCTCAATGATCTGCTTGACATTATGGATCGCATCGACAGTTGATTTTCACCTAATAAATCCGTTTTAATAGTCACCTATTATATTTTTGTAATTATTTACTAGCCGATTCTGTATGAGTCTAGTCATTATTTTATTTCAAAAATGTAATTCCAGGGTAATTCTTACACATTTGCTGATCCCCTTTTTTATAAATGGTTATTACTTGACCATGTTCCCATTCTGTTGGCATTCTTTCTTCCCTCCAAATGTTTCTTATCAACTGGAATATTGCTTCCTGTAATTTTGCTCCTCCGAATTTTATTAGTTCCATGTTTATATTATCTTTTCCCTGGTTCCTTCCGTTCTTGCTTTTATTAATAATGTTCCTTACTTCGTCGATTGTCGGTTTTTCGATTATTGAACTTTTAGCTTCCGATTCGTAACTTTTTTCTTCCAATTCCATTGTTAATTCTTCGTTATCATCAACCAGCAAGTCCTTAAAGTATTCCTTCCGTATATTTTTATATTCCTCTTCCTTTTGGACTAGATGTCCTTCTTTGCTTATTACATTTGTTCTATTTTTGTGACATATATATTTTACGTTGGTTTATTCTTTGGTAAAATTTCTTGAGTCCTCTCATCTTCAATTTTTTTCATTTTACCATTTATCCATTCCCGTTTGGTTCTTCTTATTAGTTTATTGGCTTGTTTTCTCAGAGGCTTTCATCAAGATTGGCTAAAAAAATGTTCCAAATTTCATTTTGGCAGAACAATGATTTTTCAATTCAAATGTAAATCCAATAGACTTTTCCATTCGGTCATTTTGAAGGTCACGGTTCTCTTTAAAAAAATGTCAAAGTTTGTGTCACAAACTTGATCAAATGATTAAAGTAAGAGGTGGATACGTCGAATGATGGGATGTCTTGTGGAAAATATAATATGTTTAGCATAAGTTCTAAATAAATTAATTGCAATTTGAATTGGTGACATTTCATACCTCGCATATAGTAGGAAACTTTTTACTTTTTAATGGGTCTTACGCAGCTTTGTCTTTATGATGCTCTCAAGTTGTTTTGGGATTAATAACATGTGCAAATGCCAATTTCCCCAAAGATGTCAACGTCTGACTTTTCCTTACAGGTCAGCATGATAATCTGTTTTCAAACATTTTCTTAATGCATATTCCGAAAATCCGGCTTCCCTGACCAATTAACGTGAATCAAAATCTTTTGTCAGCAATTCATTTATCCTTTTAAATATTTTAGGCGCGATAGGTATGCGTTAACATTTGCATTCCAAATCTTTATTTATTTAGGTATTTGCATTATCTTCAATTATTTAAACTCACATATTTGTTATTAACTTATGTTTAAGTTTATTTTTATTTGAGCAATAAACTGTAAGCGAACATAATATTGAACACCTTTATCATCCAATTTCTAATTTTACCAGAATGACGGATGACGCAACTTTACAACCAATATATTAACCCATTTACTATGATTATACGACAAAGAAGCTATAACATAAACCATTACTTCCATTATCTCTTCTTATCGATTCTAAATCGGAAACCCCTAAAGATATTACAACCATACAATAGAAAAATTATCTTCTCGTATTGGTCGCTAAATTGCATATCGTAAACCTTCTATTACCAAATTAGAACGTAATAAGGCGGGGGAATAAAATCCGCATACCGTGAATTATTAACATTTTCCCCATAAATACTGACTAAGTAAATTATTTCCCACACAACATAAAGGGCGGCTCTTATTAGTTAGTTAACTTTCCTTATCGCTAGTTTATTATTAGAAAGGCCCGACCGCCAGCGTTCAATTCGGATCAGGAGGAATAGGGTGGATAGATTATTTATCTGGAAGCGTGACGCCCGGCAATAAGTTGAGAGTTTTCGACGTGCTGTGGTTCGATACGCGCGCGCGCTTTCAATAAAAATTTGTTTCCGAACAACGCAATCCATTAGCAGGCGAGGAGATTCGGCTATGCTATAGCTTCGACAAGCAACGTTTCGATAGCGACGCGTCATTCAATTTAAACTGCTTACGAGATTTTCAGAGGATGTTGGTACCCCATATGAAAATATGTGTATACACACATTGTAATCTGTTGGAGATTGGAAGAATAGGTTTTCAACTGAATCATCACTCGTTTTCCAAGAACAAGTGGATCAAAATGTGCAAATGACGTAAACATCTCGATCATAAATTAATTCCTTAATTCAGCAAGCAGTTGACCGAAAGGCAGATTGCGGTGTCTGAGAATCCGATGAGTGGAAGTTTTCTGGACTTTTCATTCAAGCATTCAAGATAATCTAAATTTGATGAAGATGCGAAGCTTTTCTTGAAAGTTATCGACGTTTTAAATGCAGAATTACATTTAAAAAGTGCCACAGAATAAAATTATATTGAACTGCAAGAATTATGCGCGATTATTTCACGACAAAAATTATTTTAGCTCAGAGCTTGTCCATAGAGATCTACATAAATTACAGTTGTAGAGTAGAATAGATTTCACACAATAGAATTATAATTTGCGGTCGTTTTGTAGATACAAGTTACGGGTTTATAGCATAGACAGGGACATTGCGTGTATGTGTCATTAATCTTACACTAGTGTGAGTAAAATGAGGGGAAGTAGTATGAGAACTCTCTGAAG
Source organism: Holotrichia oblita (assembly GCA_023690525.1). Classification (NCBI taxonomy): domain Eukaryota; kingdom Metazoa; phylum Arthropoda; class Insecta; order Coleoptera; family Scarabaeidae; genus Holotrichia; species Holotrichia oblita. Next base: position 16,462,409 of record CM043021.1, on the reverse strand, counting down.
CATTAACCACAGAATAGTTTACGCCGGAAGTTTCGCATATATGTAAGAAACATTGTTACCAGACTCTCTCTCCAAAATCGTATATTGTGGTGCGTCGTTTGTACTTATAGTTTAATTAAATTAGAATCGGGGAAGCTTTTTTGTTTTTGCACAAACTGTTATAGAGTTGTTTGTTCGCCTTGTACACTGATTTAAATACAACAAAATTTAATCACATTAAAAGTGTTATCTGTATCTAAACGGAGCACAACACGGTAATAAATCTGAAATGGAACTGAGGTTGTACAAAACAAAATGATCAAACTTATTTGACCGTATTTTATGGACAAAACTTAATCCAGATACACAACGTAGCCATTTTAGGAATTACAATTTTATTTATATTCCGGTGAAACATATTGATTTCTACTTTTTTGAGAGATAAAACAGTTTCACATGTGGTGTAACCCTAGTAACTGGATTTCGGGCCAAAGATTTGGTAACATCCAATTTTGGTAAGGTGAGGATCAACTAAGAAATACTATTAAACTAGTTGGGGAAAATTATAGGATTAACCCTATAATACACTGGGGCTGTTTGTCGAAAACGTATTATAAATATTTGCTTTTGTAAACACTATATCTACTGTTTATTTGTAATCAAGCTTTCAAGGAGAAAATCTGATGCACACTGTAGAAGCTGTGGTTCTGTGCAAGCACAGTCGTGGCTGTGTTAATCAAAATAGCTATATACAAGTTCAGCCATGGTATACGCATACATCTATGTATGTACATCACCAGTTAAAATTGACAATATCTCAACATCATCATCAAGACGGGTCAGTACCTGCAGTGGTTAGGCGGTTGAGTGAGCCGGGTGTCAATTCTTCGCAGAGACGGTGATATTTTTCTGGAGAACTGAAATCCGGATCGACTTACAATTCGCTGTTGGGCGGAAAGTGATTAACAGGATGCTGTCACAAAGTCATTTGAACACAAGTGTACAGACACAAAACTACCCCGTAAGAGTCGCATGATAGCCATACAAACTACATATACAGCTTACGGAGTCACTGCAACAAAACACCCACCACACATAAAAAAGTAGAATTGAAGATTAAAAAAATCTGAAATTATTAGGACTAGACAGACAAGGACGTTAAAGACACAGTAGTCATGCTGAGAATATGTCAACTAACACAGGTCTACAACAAATTCGATGTTAAGAAATTTATACCTTTTCTTGAACCTCCAGATTTAGATATCCTTTATGTTCCATTACTTACGGATTTTTTACTAAACGTGCTTGTTAAAATTTTGTGATAATGATGTTTACAGAAAAATTTTATTATAAAAAGTTAAATAGGCAACATTCCCACTGATCTTGCAACACGTCAATATTTGTCTTGGTGTTACTTGTGTGGGCATCGTTTTGCGATTTTTGAATTATTGTATTTGTTCGTGTCCGAACTGTTTTTGTTACATTTGTGGAAATTTTGTAATAACTAAAGAAAGACAACATATAACTGCATTTGTGAAATATTATGCATATTATGCTTATTTTAGCATAAAACTTAGTGACCAAGATAAATAGTGGGCACCACACGTTGTATGCAGGGTTTACGTAGAAGCTTTGCGAAATTGGACAGAAGATAGAAAAAAAATATTAAGTTTCGGAATACCCATGATATGGAGTGAACTAAAAAACCAAAGTGATGATTGTTATTTTTGTTCTTGCAATGTAAAAGGCTTTAAATTGAAGCAATAGTTTCATCTGACTCTGCTGAGGATTCATATGATTCGAAAGACGTTGACTTTAATCCAGAAGAATGTATTAAACCAGAACTGTTTACTCAAAATGAACTGAGTGATCTAATAAGAGATTTACATCCTACCTAAAGACGCATCAGAATTGTTGGCATCCAGACTTCGTGAGAAAAATTTGTTGGCTCCCGGAACATCAATCAGTTTCTATAGAAATCGAGAAAAAGACTTGAGCCTTTACTTCAGTTCAGATGGAACTTTAGTATGTTGTAATAACATTCCTGATTTATTTGAGAAGTTGGGAGTTGCTTCGTATGACAAAGGAGAATGTCGTCTTTTCATCGATTCAAGCAAAAGAAGCCTAAAAGGAGTATTACTACATAATGGCAATGTGTTGAGAAGAAACCTGTCAAAACTTGGAGCTTCTGTTAAAGAAAATTAAGGATGAGGAACATAACTGGATGCTTTGCGGAGATCTAAAGGTTCTTTGTGTGCTTTTGGGTCAAGATTTACAAAGTTTCCCTGTTTTATCTGTGAATGGGATAGCTGTGCAAGAGACAAACATTGGACTGACACACAGTGGCCTCTTCGGAAAGACCTTGTTCCGGGTACAAAAAACATACAACATATGAAATTCTTAACAAATCCTACAAAAATCCTTTTAACTCCTCTACATATAAAGTTAGGCTTAATGAAGCAATTTTTTAAGGCTCTTAACTAAGATGGAGACTGTTTTAAGTATATTTGCAACAAATTCTCGACTTTATCTCAAGCAAAGTTAAAAGAAGGAGTTTTTGTAGGGCCTCAAATAAGATCGCTTTGTAAAGATGAGGATCTTCTCAGTTGTATGAATGCTGTAGAAAAAGATGCGTGGATTGCGTTTAAAGAGGTTATTGAAAAGTTTTTGGGGAATCATAAAGACCCCGACTACGAGAATATTGTCAACAACATGTTAAAAACGTTTCAGCACTTAGGTTGTAATATGAGTTTAAAAGTGCATTTCCTATTTTCACATTTGCATCAGTTTCCAGAAAATCGCGGTGCAGTAAGTGAAGATCAGGGTGAAAGGTTTCACCAGAATATACGGGAAATAGAACGACGATATCAAGGTAGATGGAGCATATCAATGATTGCAGACTATTGCTGGATGTTACAACGTGATAATCTCGAACAAACACACCACAAAAAGCAGTTTTAAACGCAGTTTACATACCAAACGTGAAAGATATTAATTTAATAGGAAACAAAATCACATGTTATATTTTTGGAAACACGCAATAAAGGTACATTATCTCTATAAGTTCTGTTCTTTTCATTCATAATCAGGGCCCCGAAATTGTATAAAAGTAGTTGTTGAATTTAAAACATCTTTCAACAAAAATTTTTTTGTAGACCTGTCTAATCTATTCATGAACTAGATCTTCAACAAAAGTAAAAATATTTTTGTTAATTTCTATATAAAAACCTTCTTTACTACTATATTATTAAAAATAATCCCAAACATTATATAGATATGACAGAAACAGGTAATTTTGGCAACAACAAAGTTTGGTAAGAACTTTGCCAGTTGCATTTAGGTACAGCTACAGTTACTTTATTTATTATGACGAAAGTATAACCAGTGCAATACAATTAAATACCTATCATCTACAACAAATGGTGTTACCTTTTATTTTCCATCACAGTCTCAGATAAATTTTGTGTGCAAAAATTTTCCTTAAAAATATCAGATACTGCACTATTACGACGAATATATATATTTTTTGCAAATACGCCATGCCAGCGTACACTGCTCGTTCGAAGTAATGTCTTCCTCTAGGAAACGAAGTATATCAAAACTACGTTCTCTAAAGTTTGACCGGCATAGCATAGGTAAACACGAAGATGGCAGCTAGATGCTTTAATTATTAGCCGATTTAACGACATTCCCGTATTCCAAAATAAAAAAATCAATTTTGAACACATTTTCTCTAGTCTTCTGACCGTAGTTTGTTTATATCATTTTTAAACGCATCTTGCGTTTTTTCGGCCTTGATTTCTATGTATTGGACATTCAAATACTCAGCTATTCTCTAGCAGCAGTGTAAGCGCAAAAAGCAATAAATCGCCAACAGGATCGTCGTCAGTACCTTTATAAGAGCATCCTGCTATTAATGACAGACCTTAATCCTCTCTATATCAGAGAAGAAAAATTGCAATGAGAAGTTAACGTAACTAAATAACAATCTAATCAACTCAATTTCGCAAAGAATTGCTCGTTTTTTAGCAGATCCAAAACAGAGCGTCTAAAAGCGATATAACTGAGCTGCCTGATAGAGACGGGTAACTGGTTAAGCATATAGGCACAATGGTACTTGAACCCTCTCTTAAATTGCTGGATGCGGTGTCTAGGCATTTATAAACGAAACCAAAAAAATGCAATTTCCTGTGTCTAATCATAATCAGAGAGCGGACTTACGCCGACCGTTTTCGATATAGTCAGACGCTTAGACAGTGTCGCTCGCTAGCGATAATAGGCGGAAATAAATACGCAGCACGTGTATGTATCAATCGCACTGAATCAGTTCTCTGCGCTACTGGAATATTGAGTTTTATATACGCTCCAGTAGAACAAGTTGGTAATGATAGCGATGCCGCGTGACTTTTGTGTACGCTATGAATGTGTTACTGTATCGACGCATCTCCCACTACTGCGGAAACGAAAACGGCCAGCGTAAGTCCGCTCTCTGATCATAATGAGCCACCCCAATTCGGAAAGTTTATAAGAAATTCTGTTTTCTACGAATTCCAAATATAAATCACAAACATGAACTCTGCACCACCTGAATTCTCCGAATGTCGGCCTGATCCAAGTAGCTTCCATAAGCTGTATCACAGAAGTTTAAGTGTAATAGTACCAGAAAGTCGCAAAAGTGCTTCTTAACATCAACGCGCACTGCATGCCTACGAGGATACAGCATTTTCAAATTGCGGTAAGCACGACGGATACACAAATTAATGTGGTTTTTACATCATTTAGCAATATTACCCTTCCAAGCCGGACCGGGGTACATTTGTATCCCAGCGGACATGATTTTTCTTTAAAATTTGTTTATTATTTTTCTCGTTCCTACTAAGCTAGCTAATCCTCCCTTGTGTCATTTAGCATCTGATTCTGTGTGTATTATCAAAAACCTTCCTTGCAACTTGAAAAAAAAATCAATATTGTATTGGGGTACATTTGTATCCCACTCCGTTGTCGATGTAACCACGCTCAACATGTAGTTTTTTTGCCATTTTTCTTTATACATCCTAGATTTTTGGCGGATGAAATAGAAAATAGCTCTTGAAACTTTAGACGATATCATCTAAAGTGTTAAGGATAGGTAGAGGCTGTCCTAGATGAAAGTTATCGTCATTCGATTTTAATTTTATTTCTCTTTTAAATGTTATTAAGGTTCCCTATACCTATCCCTTATAGTTTCTTTGTAAAAGTCAATTTAGTGTTTTAATTGGCGATTATGTACTAAAAATTTGGTTAAATCAAGGTAGCTTTGACATGATGGCACTAATTTCAGATATTAATTTTGTCTAATTTATTCCTGAAAAGTAGGCAGTGGTGCATTGGACGTTGCTTAATATTTATTGGAAACAAAACAAAAATTAACCAATACATGTCTTATTACATACAAATTTTTGTGTATCGTTTTCATTGGAATGCTCTGTATAATGATAGAATACAACAAAATTTCTATTAAGAAATAGTTGATTTAACATTAAATATGTACAATTAAACAATATTGTATTGTTTTCTATTATTTTTATCAAGTTCTATATAAATATTAACCACATTTGATTCGCAAAATCACAAAATTGTCTTGATACATTTGTACTTGACTAATGAGTAGATTTTCCGATCTTCGGCGTGGAAAGGTTAAACAAGTTTTGGTGATCTTGATTAATCTTTTGAATAACAACCTGCACATTGTCAAGGAAAAAGGAAGAATATAACTGCGTGTTATCCGCATATAAATGATAAGAACAATAAAAGTTATTGAAGAAAAACAACGAATATCTTGGACTATCTGAGGCAAACAAACTATAGTGTACCATTCTTAATTAGCAGTACGTCTATCCTCCAGTGCTATAGTGGAAACATGCGCAATAAGTTGAAAGAGTGTGACAACCATGTTCTTGTTTCGACTTTTTTCACGACCAACTTTTGTTGTACACCAAATGGTCTTTTCCAATTGATGTCAAGTTGAGGGGAATCCACCGAAAAAGAAGCTTACAGACCTTCAAATGTTCGTGTAAAATTTTCACACCAATCTTTAAACTTGCTTGAATGAATCTTCAACAATCATATTCCGAATTAGAGCAAGTTTTTTGTTTCTACAACTGCCGTTTTTGGCTTAGGAGACGGCGTTGAATTTCATTCTTGTCAGCGAATATTCGATTGATTTCCCTCCTCCTTTCCATTCTTTGCGGCTTAAACCACGCTTGAAATTGTAAAAGAAAAAATCACCGTTCGATAACGTTCGTTGTTCAGTTCCATGATTTATTGGTGAAAGGATTATTTCAAACTAATGTAACTTACAAACAATCAGGTATCTTTGACGACTGTCAAAATGACTAAACTTGTTGAAATTGTTATACAAAATTTGTCGCAAAATATAATCGCTTACTAGGATAGATTCAGCGAAAAGAGAACATCCCACGTATAATACATGATCTTCGGCAAAAATGTTTGGTCAAGACAAAGAAAATGATAAAGCTCTGTTCGCGGAAGTTTAGCTAATGATTGTTTTCGTCACTTAAAAAAATTAAGTTCAATTTTTCTTAGATACAAATATTATTAGTATATAATCTTCAAACTTAAATAACTAGTTTGAAATGTAAAATTTCCCTTTTTGGTTTCTAATTTAGCCTAAGTTGCACTACGTACAATAGAGTAACAATATAACGAGTATAATTATTCCTTTCTGCTCTTTTTACAACATTTATTGATCCTTTCATCTTTCCCTTTCCTGGCAACCTCGCGGCAACCATCACTTTTCTTCTCTCCATCGCATTTATGCAAATGATGTCGTCTCCCTTTCCTGTACGAATCAACCGTGCAGGTTCCAGCAGAAGAAAATCCACGAAAAAAGGAAGCGGAAAACTTGGAACTACGTCTCATTCTGTCGATGTAAGGAAACGTGTGGCCGGGATGGAGGCAACCAGAAAAAAATTATTAATCGACACGTCGATTCGACGTGTACGGATGAAGGGTGACGTTAGCAGACGCAAGGGTAAGAAGGGTGTCGTATGTCGTGTGTCTTGGTTGTAAAGAAATAGCAGCAGTTGAAGGAAAAAGAAAGGAGAGAAAAAATTGAGGGGGAAAAGAAAGAACGGAAAGCGAACGACGGGGTAACATTAATCATTCGTTCGCGTCTGTGCACTTTCGTACTCGCGCGGGAGAGATAATTAATAACGTTATTTTAACGTCCTTCAACTAGTGTAACCTATAAATTTACCGTTCACCGCGCACATGAAATATTTCCCTACGTTCGTTTGGGTACCTACCTTATAACGGTTGCCGTGTGTGATTCCCCGGATTTGCACAGGTGGTGTGTTAGATTGACATTTTAAGGGTTACTAATAATAGCTGCATGTGTACGAAGTTCGACGAATAACTTTTCATAGTGCAACTTTGCAGCATCAATTTCAAGTTCTTTGGTTAAATATAATCCGTTGCAATTGAGATGCTCGAACATTTTGAAGTAATTCCCAGTCATAGACATAATTTTATTACTGGAGGCTATGAGGCTCGTCGGATAAAGAGGACAAGGTGCAAATTTACAGCTCAGCAGATATCCTGAGCTTTGCCAATACAGCAGTGCTCACAGTAAGCAATTCGCGCTGATGAATGGCTCAACGTGGATGTTGCAGTATCTAAGGGTACTGCAGGAGGTGGTGGTGGAAAATACTGTGAAATAGATTTGAGCTTATGAGTGTTCTAGCATAGAAAAAGAAGCAGCATTTTTTTAGAGGTTTATAAAGCACACTGTGATGTTACGTGGGTACACTAAAATGAAAATAGCAACTCTACTTTTGAAACTATTGATTTTGCTTATTAACAAGATGCCAATATGTAGTATGAATTGATATTTTTTAATATAAAAGTTGCATATACATGTTGCCAAATGGATGTTTAATTTTAGTGGTTCTTAGCACCATATGATACAACACTTTAACATTAAGATTTCTTAGTCGGAATTGCACGAAGAACATTGCGATGCGACAATTTATGCAACAATTTATAATTGCTAATATGTATGCTATTCTTAGATAGGCATAAGACGAGTACATATAACTATTTCAGCAATTGTGCAACGCTCTTCACGTCGGTTCGCAGATCAACTAATAAATCTCTTAAGCCGGAAAATCCGCTAGACGTTGCTACCGAAACTCCAATCGTCGCTCCCCAGGCATCTCCGAAAAGATATCTGTCGCAAACAGCTTGTATCACGCGCACGTAGTCTCCTCTCCTAGGGAAATCCTGGATAATTGGCACACAGCTTACTAGACTAACTCATACACGTACATAGATCATAAGCAGGAGGAAATGCTTTCAGCTTGTACTCGTATATGTACTATGTGGATTGTACATAAATATTGAATTTATACAGGAGGACATTTAAGTAGATTAAGATTAGTGAAGCAGGGTGGAATTGATATGTAAATGATGTTATAGTTCACTATAAAGTTCTTTTTTTCGTCCTGCATGGGCGGCTTTACTCGATAGGCAATTCCTCTAAGTAATTTCAACCAGTCTCTGCTTATAAAGAATATTTTGCAGGATATTTTCTCATTTGAACAAATCCCAAGAGTTTTATAGTAGCACAAATCTGACAAAAGTTTCGATGCTGCCATATAAACTCCTACAAGTCGGTCCTGGACTAGTAAATGGTCCTTCGCTGCCGGCATCTCTTCGCAACTTGTTAGCTATTTCGTTACCTGTGACCCCAGAATGGCTTGGCATCCATCCTAATGTAATGCTGTGATGTGCTGTCAGTTGTTCAAGCTTCCTACGCCACCTCAATACCATCTCGGAATCAAACCGGATGCTCACAGTGCTCTAAGGAGAGCTTGGCTTCTACCGAATGGTATTTCTAACTGATCCATTTTCATGGTTCATTTCTAACAAATATGGGTGGCAATTATTTTGTCCTGAAACAAGAAAGGGAACCCCCAAGCTTCATCATCAGATTTTGGAAAAATTTACAAACCAAGGTGAAGATCCTTGCATCAGGCTTTTGTAGTCTCCTATTGTATCCTATTTAGCTGAAGAAAACTTGCTCTATATGCCCCTGGCAGCCCGCCGCCCGAATATCAGAAAACAGGCTGTCCACCACTAGGCACTATAACGAAGATGACTATACTTCGCCTTGTGGGCAATGAGTTGCTGCGGTTGCTTTTATAATGCAGAGCTTCTGCGACACATGAACCGTTTCCTTTCTTATCTTGATATCGATCCACGTCGTCACGATTGGCTCAATTCCACGTTTTTGTAACACCAATAAAGTTAATCAGACTTAACAATTTCAAAAAGTTAGATTGTTATTGTTACTTATTTATAATTCCAAAACTTGATCTTTAGGGAAGTGTAACATTATCAAATTAAATTAAAGATCAAAATATTTATTTGAATTAAACGGTTTCAAAAAAGGGTTTCATAAAAAGGGTTTCATAAAATTTGCCAACGTATCTACGTAAACATAACGGCCTAATAAAACTTAGACCATTAATACAAACTAAACAAAATTCGACGATATAATCGCTGTCCAAATATAAATTACCGAAAGTACCAAAACAACAGCGAGAACAACCGACTAAACCATCGACGAAACTCCAACGTTAGCGAACACCATTGGCATCATCACAAGATCCGACTTGGGTAGTCGCCCTCCGCGCTAAACATCTCCCACAGGTTTAATAGGGTAACGTATTATACTAACAATATTTCATCGAAGCGGTTCGTACGCCTAACGAAAACGTGCAGGGGGCGCCACTAATACATTAAGTGCCGGACCTGAATGGATTGTGAATTCGCAATGTTGCTCCAGGAGGCTAAGAGAGAACGAGAGGAAACAAGAGAGTGAGTTCCGGGCAGCGAAATAATGTTTTACGAGTGTTGGAAATTTAGTTGGAAACCGAAACCTATCGAACAAAACTTTCAATAACGCAAATACTGGGGATGGAGAAAAGAACACCCTCTTCCTGCTGGATAACGGAGGACAGTATGGAAAGGGGTTGCATCTACCCGCTTATGAACCGGAGGTTGGTGTGTGTAACGGTCGACGTTGTAGGTTATTGATTAGCGGAAATCCCGCGAGCTTTAGCGTCCAAGATTCGTCTACCAGATAAAAGTACATCCGATGGAAGTCTCTGGTGGATGCTCGGAACCTGCTCATTCCTGCTATGTTTGATCGTACATGCTGCTGTTCGTAAGTTTTGGCACGCAAACTTAAATATTGAATAATGTTAGAACTGCAAAGTTTACGATTATCAAAATATGAGCTTTATAATCGAATATTGCGTAAAACTTAGGTTTAAAAGTGAATTTTATCAATCATAACTAAGCTTATCTTGTAAGTCAGTTCGAGTTAATCTAAAAGGACTGGTTGCTACAAATCCGGATTGAACGTTCAAGTATTGTCAAAAATATTTGTTGTGGGTTAAGTCGACAAAAGGAAAATTTGAGAACACAATCTCCGAAACAATACAACGTACCCTCAGGCTTGTCAAACAAGAAATCCTTTAAAAATACCCTACATAAAATTGGTTCTTGTGATAGGGCGCTTATTAATTTAGAGACAAATGTTAAATCATTGTGGTTGCTGGTGGTGGCGAGGAGAGGGGCGTCCAGAAGCATGACTAGGAGCCCACTGACGCCATGGCCATACTGCCAGATGAAACTGTCTTCGCTTTTTTTGTATCCGATTCTCCCGTTTCATTCCATTGTTTTGACTCTTCTTTGGTCTCAGGTGGTAAATGACGAACCCATGTTTCATCCATGAAACATCCTCATAACGCTGTATTTGTTCCATTGCGAGTAATCGCGGCACCCATCTCGTGCATGTCCAAATTTTCAATCAATATGCGATGTAGCCCACGTTTTGAAATGCCTATCATACCTGCTAGGTTTCACTCGAAAGTCATCCAATATCATTTTGTGGATTTTTTTCACCATTTCTAGAATTTTTAATATCACCATTTTTTTTCAAACAACATTTCAAACTTAAGCTTTATAAGGTACCATCGTCATTCTTTTCAAACAACAACCGCCATCTATACGTCAGATCGGGTAGTTCTGGGACTATTCTCGTAACAACATTAAGTAAATAGCTGCTGCATTTACTCTCAATTTATAAAGATTTAGAGAAACGATAACGAGTATTTATTTACTCGTTTTCATCATATCTCTTTGAGAGGAGATGTTTAGTTTGTACTTATTCGAGAAATTGTATTCAGCAACGTTGAGGTAATGAAAAATTCACAGAATAAACTCGAATATAAGCGGAATTACATAATACACGATGTCATTAATTTTAAAAGTTCATAGAATAAAAGTGTATTCACACAAACAGCGCCTATTTCAGTGAATCTTTTCTCTTGCAAAACTCCCAGATACTCGTCGGCTCTTTTCGTTTTTTATTTAGGAAGCAATAAACAAATTGCTCTTGGCTTGCGTTCGGTAACGCAAGAATTTCATTACTGTACAACTGGAGGGCGTGGAAGGGGTTAGGAGCAGCGCTAGTGGGTGAAAAGAAGTTGCGGGGCTGAAGAATTTAATAAACTCAAAAATTTGTGGTCGTCTTGGCATTGCCTTATCTCCATTGTCTTACATCTTGTCTTTTACAATATATACACGTTATATAAATGTATTTTATGCACATTTTTATTTAGTTGTTTTGAGAATGGAATGGGGAGCGTTATGAATTTTAATATATGTATTCTGTAGATTGTAAAATTGCGGGTATATTGTGAAAGAATGGAAAATTTATTTGCTTCAAATAAACAATTTCATGCATTTTATGCATTATAATGGTTTCTGTAACTTGGCTACTTGGAGATGATTGTAGTGACAGTACAATTTCACATTGAAAGGATTTAAGAGCTTACGGAAATCTTCAACTGAAAGTAATATATGATTTGATTCCATGCAATTGTTTTTACTACTTAACTAATTCCCAAAGTTGCTTCTTTAATTTGTTGATAAATTCACATTTTTAACCTAATGCCGTCTGTAAAATAAATGGATTATATTTCAGGTAAAATTAACGACATAAAATGTATGAACTGGCTGATGATAGCTATTAATCAACTTCAATTTTGGAAAACTTATTTATTATAATAATAATAATTCATGCATTGGTATCCACCAACAACTTGCTCTAATTACAGGAGATATCGGTTGGCCATGAGTTATCTTTACGTTTGAGGCTGTAGACTAACTTAAGATGGTGTCTTTCCTCATTTGCCATGGAATTTATTGCGAAGCTACAGAAAACCAAATTCAGAAAGTAAGTACCGGCGTTTGAACCCGGTACCGTCGGACTAGGAAGCAAGTATACTAGCCACTACGTCACTAGCAAACAGCGAGAGTAAAATTTCATTTTCTGTAATCTCCTCGAAAGTTTCTGTGAGGCTTGAAATTAATTTAGAAAGTTTTTCAATTTCTCCCGGTGTCAAAGCTTCACCTCTAATCGCTTCTCTTGGCATCATCTCTTAAATCTATCCTTGTACGATTCGTGGACATAAGAGATACTCAGAGGTTTATGTAATTTTACTTGTCCTGCCTTGTTACTGAATGATTTCACCGATATGCGTTGATTCATCGACAGTGCCATCTCGACACAGTAGATTAAAATATCTGTAAGGTCTTAGTCAGTCACCGACTGATAGTACAGGAGTTCCCAATATCAGAAAATCCCGTCAGGTAATTAATTCATTAGCGACAGTTACTTCAAGGAGAGCTGAGTTTAAAATATAATATTTTTGTGAACACGTAAAAGGCAAAGATAAAAATAGATATGGTGTGTCCTCACAAGGACGTTATCCAAACACAAAACACGTCTTTTCAACATGGCTAGTTGCGAAATCTATTTAGGGTGAAACCCAAAGGTCTCTATGGATTTGGACGTTTTTTACATACTAGAGATTATCTGATATAGGATTGTATGCAGTAATATCTTATCGTCAGTGTGATGACATTTATCCGTACTTTACCAAATCAGGCATTCATAAGCAGAATCGGATCCAAGGACGCACAGTGGCTCACAACGCGAAAAACGCGATCGAAATTGTTTACTCTCTAGTTTTAACAAATTTTACATTAAAAGTTGAGTCAGTTTATGTTTTTGGGTATGCTAAATCTGAAATTATGCATAAAAAAATGATCAGATGATATATCCAGCGCAGTATCATCTTTCCCAATATCATTTACTAACTCTAAAATATCCGAATCAAATTGCCTTCTTCTAGAATCAATTAAATGTTATAAACTTAAATATGGATCGGAACTTAATGTTAATTGACGAAACAAGTCCTCATTTTTATGCTTCCTTGATGATTTTCTCCTAAAATATGTATGAAATTTTTTCACATCTTTGTTTTTTGCTTCCTGTGCTTCTCCATTCAATTTTATGTACTGAAGTAGGCATATAATAGGACCAATTCTACAATTCAACGTATTTTTGTGCTGTATTTAAACAATATTTTCGAAAATTATTTACATTAATGTCAATACCACTATTTATTGTCTTCAAAATTACTCCAAATTTATTAATTAAATCTTCATTGATTCCAGTTATTTCAGATGACAATTTAGGGGTTGCAAAAAATTGTCTAGCTGTATTGCCATCATTTGTTATACCAAATCCTGGATTAGGAATATCAACAATAAGTCCCATTTCTTTGATGGTCGATCGCAGTAAACAGATTCAGGAAAAATAATTTCTTCTTGTGGCCAAATAAAAACACTTGATGTTTTATTGGACGATTTCCGATATTGAAAATATCTTGGAAAAACATGCGTTGAAGCCAATACAAAATATGTTTACTTGATTTATCTTCTTCGGCAAGCCCGTATGTATCAAGTATAAACGGATACATTGCTCGTTTTTTACTTTCAGTCGATTTGTCATCATTCTTCATAGCGACTTCCTGTAATACCAATCGACTTATTTTCTTCGCGTTCATTATATTACAACGTTTCAACAAAAACTACTGCAACAAAAACACAATCTTTTACAACCACTCTAACGTCAGAAATTTCAAAAATAGCGACAAGAATAATCTGCATAAAGTTTCGACTCAAAGTTGAGTTTCAACTGATCGGGTACCAAGTGGGGTTTTCTTTTATATGTTCCGAATAGGCAAATATTGGCAGCTAATTTTCTTGAATTTACAAACCCCAAATAGCTAATTTCCGCATAAAGGAGGTAATTATCGTCTAGGGTTGTGTGGAACTAAACTGAATCCTCTATTTAGGGCAATTGTTTATAATCCGATTACGTGTTACAAACAATTAATTTTCTAGTCCAAGGTAAATATTATGTAATAAATAAGTAATGAGGCTTAATAATACACTTAGAAATGTATAACAATATTATAATGACATGAATAAATAAGCGCATTTGCTTTTTAATTACACCCTAATTTCTATACGCAGAAACGTCTCAATTTTACTGAACTTTGAAAGCAAATATAGAAAAATAAAGCAACTATTCAAGATTAAACTACTGCAATTTTAACTTTGTATGAAGAAGTTGAAAATATGATTTTCGATCGTTTTTTGAACCACTGTACATGTGTACTGACATGATATCGGTGAGACAAAGTTTGCTAAGCAGCTCCTGCAATTTGGGTCTGGATTTATGGATAAACATCAGTTGGTGGATCAGTTAGAAAGATTGTCAATTGATTTCTTCAGATTAGTACAAATAAGAAGTACAGGCAGACCTCTAAGACGTATATATTGCAATGTCCTCAGTATAGATGACTAATTCAGTTTATAGACTAGATCTACAGAGTGTTACAGGACGTACTGCTCAAACTTTAGAAGCATATTCCTGAGATACTTTCAAGCAAAAAATATCTTACGATGCATGCCAGCAGATAAAGAATAACTCGTACTGAAACACTACTGCATATTATAGTGTCGATTTGGACATGTGTTTGTAAGACAATTTTTGCTTGAAAGTATGCAACACGCCTTTTGAAAGTATGTTTTGTTTCCTAAGTAATATAAAGGAGTAGAAATTCAGTGGAAAGCCTTTTTTGAACCGAAATTGCTCATCATGAATTATGTTTGAATCGATAAGCTCAGCTCTTCAACCACTTTGGTATAACAACCTCTATTATATTTGAGAGGTTAGAAAATAAACTGATGGACTGAGAATATTTATCTACAAATGAAAAGCGTCTTAATCAGAAGAATAACATTGAATTATTTTGACCAAGCCTCTGATTGTGATGGTGTTAGAATTTGTGGTCGTATTACACGCTGTGGTCTTTATTTGAGATCAAATTTTGGCCACATCCATCTAAGGAACATAGATGTCGCAGAGTACAGCCATCACGTTCAGAAATTCAGACGCATCATCATGAAGGGGATCGTAATCGTTGTGTTCTTTGCCTTCATTTTGACTCTTGATGGATTTCAGGATTTAACATTAACTTTAGCCAATTTCCATGTACAACCATTGCTAATCATGGTAGAGGATATTTTGATTCCCCACCTTCGCTAAAATATTTTCTGTATAGCTGTATATGTGAAGTATAGCCATCTCTGCAATGATGGGACAGACACTGCAGTTTCCTTTGATATGGCTTTTAGGAAACCTCTATAATTTAGAAAAGTTCACCATGTCGAAATACCTCAACACTCTCTGGATCACGCTTTTGTATACCTAATGTTATTTTTATTACGGTAGCCATTCTACAAAAATTAAACAATAATACGCACAGCACTGGTTGGCGTTTCCTTTTGGAGTTACTATTGGAAAGTAGAACATGAACACTTAAAAAGTGTGATTAAATTGGTAGTGGGTTAATTAGACAAAAAGTGTGATATAAACTTCGCAATTTTCATTTCTGATATTGCTTTGATAAAACTTCAGCACCTGTGAAAGAAAAATATTATAATGTCACGGGTGAAAAGACTACATTATTTGGAACAGCGTGTGTTTCCACCCAAATCTGAACAGCGCCCAAAGCTCCACATTATTTATTTATTCAGCACTTTCATTTTAAATTACTCGAACATACCTAACGCAATTTCTATGCCTGTAGGTATAAACACTTGTTGATGATTGTAAACCTTTGAGCGTTAATTAAATTTGGTAGAAAAGAACTATACATGCAGTATAAACTCTGTTTTTGGGCTCTTATAGTATAATGCACACTATGATTATAAGACAGTTCAAAGCCCCAAGTAGACAAATATGCAAATTTGAGTCAACTCTATTCGCATATCATAGCAATCCTAGATCATAGAATAAATAGGAAATTAGTAAGATGTTACGTTGCAGCACAAGAACATGTTTCAATATTTAATCTTCCCAATTTATCATGCAAATTCGAACGCCATGTTCTGTGTACGTGTTGTAATGAGTATCGCGCGCTCGTTTTATGCTTCGTACGCGTGATGACGTAGGGGGGGGGCGGTGGTGGCATCCACGAACTGGAAGGGAAGGCGGAAAATCCACCTGCTAATAAATTAATTTTTCGTTAAGAACCGTTACAGGCTTCCCTCTAACAGGAAACGAAGGAGATTTATGTAAACAACTAAGACAATTTCATTAAGTCATCATCAAAAGCAGTACGCTAAGATGAAAGATTGGGGAAGAAAGGAACGCAACGGTGATGTACGCCGGTAAACTGTTCAAAATTTCAGGGATGTAATCCCAGTGAAAACGTACGCGTAGGGCTCAAGAGATGGGAAAAAGGCGCAGATAAGGACGAGCAAACTTTCTAAATTCGTAATTAATATGATTTGCCTGGAATACAGAGATGTAAGAGAAGCGGAGACTGATTCTATGGAAATTAATGTTACACGTGTGGCAGAAAAGAGAAAGTTACGTTCTGAATACGTATTAATTTGCATATTATTATTTCCTAAAGTACTGATATTCATGTTCTTTTAAAGTATTAATCCTTTTGAAGAGGAATTCATCTATTTATAGGCGCAAACTGGGTTAGTAAAGATAAGAGAGCCAGATTTTGTGGTACTCGATATCAGTACGAATGGTAATTGAATTTTTAGATTCAAATGCGTTTCTTCTTTTACAGGAAAAAAAATACATATGACTGCTAAAATGAGACGACAACATTGCAACGCAAATACATATTTATATCCATTCCGGAATGGTCTATTTTTACATATAAAGCACGGAATTACCGCCACTGGATATGTTTCACTAGTCAGATTTAACATTTGCACTATAGTTATGGCAAACAGGAGTATCTAGTTTGAAGGGGGACGATATATGTATCGACATTTGCATAATCTGATAAATAAACAGTTAACTATTTGCATAAATAATAGAACTTGCCGAGCGTAAACTCTAATTCCCAGGCAATTTGCATGTTAGCGCAAAGCTTTGCGCGCCAATCGTTACGCCATGAATAAATCTTGCGATAGCAAACTACATAATGTTATATCACATATTCTCATAATCTCCAGCAAACATTTTTGTTACTGCAATTGCAACCTTGTAATTTTAAAGTATTTTTTTATTTCGAAACGAAATATTCCTTTCGAAAGACGAAGATTGGAAACGCATTAGTTAGACGTACCGTACAAAAGATGGCGTCGTTTTCGTACGGGTAACCGGATCTAGTATTCTCAGTGGTAACAGTATTGCCAACAACGTTTCCTCTATACATTCTGCTTAAGATGAAGCCAGCAGAGTTTCTATGTGGAGTTTGTTTGCAATACATCTCAGATGTCGTTCTCGTAGAACTGAACGAAAATATATTTCGATTTGATCACAAATTATCTATTTCGAGCAGTTGTTACGTTAATAAATCCAAATGCTGTAGGATTATGTAGACTTGGTTTAAATTTTCAATTAAAAAGGTATGAAAGTTCTAGTCGAACGGTCATAATTTTTTGAAGAATAGTCGATTTTCGAGTATAAATTTGTGCTTTAAAGCTCTCAAATTCAATGCTTTTGATAGTCAACTAAAGCGTTTGTTTGAGACATTTTTAGATGATCTCTTTCACCAAATACGAGCACAATGGAATTATTTTATAAGTTTCAGAATAGAATAATGCAGAAGAGTAAAATTCCAAACCTTATTGCAAGTATGATCTACCATAATAAATCCATTCAAAGAGTTGCAAGTTATTGATGGAAAACGAAAGGCTCTTATTAAGGACGCCATCTAGTAGATGATGAGAAATCTGTGTATTGCAAGTATCAATATTTGGGATAAACAACAGGGATACACACTGAACATTTCTATCTGAAAACGTTATTATATAAATTCGGATACTATAGGAAACAAATTCTGAGCTGGCTTGCACGGTGACACAAGAAGATGTGCCAACAATATAAATATACATACAGAACATTTAGAGCGACTAAGGCCAGCTAGAAAAGAGATAGATCTAGTGTGGGGCGGTTGTAAAACATATACGGAAGAGCACGCTTGCGAATGCGTTCATTCAGTATATTTACAACCGCCCCACTCTAGATCTATCTTTTTTCTAGCGTGTGTCCCTCGCGAAAAACTTCTGAACTAAAAAAAGGTTCGTCTATAGGCAACTTATTTGGTGGTGGTAATTAACAGGAACGAACTAAGTATTAGAAACAATAATAATGTAACTTATACAATAATAAACTAAAATCTAGAAATCCTACAACTACACAGAAGCGAAAACAATAAGATAATAGAGAAATACAAGTTATACATAATACTGAAAAAAATGGATCAACATGTCAGTAAGCCGTTTGCATTTCTGGCCATATGGGCTAGCGGAGCTTTACATAAAACGTTTGTTCTGGCTTTGATGTTTTCAAAAGTATCTGAAGACCTAGTAACGTATTGTGGCACAATAAAATTTATAAGTGATAACAACGAAGGGGCATCTACCTATAATGTTATTTAGAAGCTTAATTAGAAACATGCCACTAGCCTCAGTTCTACGTGCTTCAAGAGAACAGAAATTATGTCTGTTAAGTGGACTTTAATCTATGCCTCTATCAGGGTAGGTATTATCTATCTTAAATGAAAAAAATATCAAAAATCTTTTTTGTACTCTTTCCAAAGTAATTTGTGCGGATACCAAATTACAGAGGCGTATTCCAATTTACTACGAACTAAAGCATAATATAAAGCTTTTAAAGCTGCTAGGTCTTGCAAGATCTTATTAAGAAATCGTAAGATCTATAGGCAGAATTTCTAATTGAAGTGATATGGTCGGCGAAAGATAAGCTAGGGTCGAATAAAACACCTAGATCCTTTATTAGAACACGTCTAGGCACAAGAATCCGATTTACAGAATAATAAAATACGTTTTTGATCTTCGATCTTATTGACTTAGTCAATACAGCGCATTTGACCAAATTTAAGTGTATTTTATTTTTTGTACACCAATCACTGATTATGTTATTATATTTGTTCTGAACAAGAATGCAGTCTGATTCTGAAGTAATTTTATGAAATATTTTAAGGTCATCTGCGTAAGCCAACACATTACAATCTAAGAGCGCAAATAGTTCGTTGATCATTGAATAAGGATCCAAATTTGAGCCACTCCAGAACTAATATTAAAGGAGCTGGATATAAACCCATTCTAATGGACGTAGCGGGATCTATTCTCAAAATAAGATTTTATTAATTCTGTGACATCTTTAGATAAACCTGTCGAGTTCAACTTATGTATTAACCGAAGATGGTCTACAGTGTCGAAAGCTTTGTTAAAATCAGTATATATTACATCCACTTGCTGTCGTCTATCTAGACAATCTCTGATATATTGTGTAACTTCTAGGGGGAGGTTAGTAATGGTCGATTGAAGATTCCAAAAAACTGAACGTGACTGTTAGATCAGTTTTTAGATGTTCTGCGTAAATGCAAAAGTATAGCACAATATGGAATTAATTATCTGTTAACCTCATCAGAAAAAGAAGCCATAATTTTGGTGGAGGTGCCTCTACTGATTATAACAATATGCAACATTCACTGCAACATTGGACTTAAGAACAAACTCAATAAGTAAAGTATACTAGGAATAACAGTTGGCGTATTCAATAATTGTTAAGGAGACTGTTTGAAATGTCCTAGCTAAAAAGGATTAGAACACAAGATTTTTCCATTTACATTAAAAAACTATCGAATCGCGCAGTATTTAGATGCACAATTAAATAGTTTGCAGCCCCTTTCTATGAACTCTCTTATCTTTCTACTTATGCAGGTTGGAGGGACAAATACCTCTTATTGACAATTAATGATTAATAAGTTGTTAGATGCGCTCCTGCAATTTTTTATGTTACCTACTTTCCTATAAAGTAAATAAATTTATTAATTGATTTATATCGTGGGGGGTATATATACAACTGCACGGGGCAATGAAATGGTAAGGACGAGTTTCGAAATACTGGAGAACGGATAACCATCATCACGGTTGAGATTTTGGAGATGTCTCTAGATCTCGATAGCTCTCCTTACCTTTCGTGGAATATACTTTTGAGAATTGCCTACGACTGATCAAAACAAATTTTTTCTTCAAACATTTTCTCAACACTGGCCCCACAATTTGTTTTGATCAGGTACCTGTTCAAGTCTCAACGCTATTTGCCACGAAAGGTAAGGAACTTTATCGAGATCCAGAGGCACCCCGAAAATCTTACCCAGTCTGCAATATTTGGAAACCCGTCTTTTCCGCTTCATTGTCCCGTGCTCATTGATATGTTTTTTTTGAACAGTTATATAAATCCTCGCACGTCCAGTTTTTCCTCGTCAGAAAGTTTTTACCTATAGCGTGGTTTACATGTCGAGTTATCGTGACCTTCTGGCGTTCCTCACCCAGTTTTTGCTCCTGGAAAATCCACTTGCATTAGCAATGAAACGTAGAGTTTAGAGTATGTTTTTGTACATATTTTACATTGTGTGTTATTTTATTTAATTTTTGCATTTGTTTTGTATATATTTACTTTATTATGACCCGGGTCAAAACCCGGAAGCCCTCATAACAGAAACATTTTCCATAAGCCAGTATTTGTTTTTTGAAATCTTCAATTGTTTAAACTAACCATTGTTATATTATAAATATTTTGATCATGGCGTTTCACTTGGGCGTCATCTCTTGTAGGTTATTAATTATTGGCACCCGATATATTATTGGATCCCACTCCTAATTTTTATTTTATTACTAGCAGCTACAGTCTCACCTTGTTCTATCTAGTGTAACTTTGGGTTTGACAATGGATACATTCATATGTATGTCAAAACGTTTCTATAACTGTAGGAGAGGTGGAAGTACTGGCTGTACAACGTTAGGTTTGATTAGACACAATATTGGGGAAGCAGCCAATTGAAACTAGTAATTCCTTATTACTGTCTAAGTTTTCGTAAAATTTATTTACTTCATCAGAGACAAAAGCTAGAAGGACGTATTAAAGAATAAACTACTCACATCAGAAAATATACGACAAGACATCAATGTAAATCCATGGTCATCCTCACAGTAGAAAGGCTAACGCTCAATTTTGGATGAATACACAGTTGATAAGATAACTAGGAAGTAATTTATAAAATAACTACGATTATTACAACAAATTATTTTTTTAAATTAACTTTAAAAAAGACAAACCATCTGTCTTAAGAGATTAAGGCGAATGC
Source organism: Holotrichia oblita (assembly GCA_023690525.1). Classification (NCBI taxonomy): domain Eukaryota; kingdom Metazoa; phylum Arthropoda; class Insecta; order Coleoptera; family Scarabaeidae; genus Holotrichia; species Holotrichia oblita. The sequence goes on along the minus strand of CM043021.1, from coordinate 16,440,789 downwards.
GTTTACGCGCTTAATTCGGCGAAAATCAGCTGACTGTCGCAGAGTAAGTAATACCAACATGAATTCCCCAAAATTAGAAACTAAATAAAGCACGATGAATATATACACCGATGTGTAAAAGTAAACGTTATGTGTTGAGATTATTGAAAATTTGGTTAGGATTGTTGTCTAAATGTAAGATGTAGGAATAGATATTATTTAAATTGCCCAAATCAGTCCTGAAATTAATATGATCTTTCTGTTTGTTTATATGGTACATTTCTAAAAATAAACGTTTGGACCAATTGTCTTCGTGTGCTAGTATTTTTACATCGTCCAAATCGAAAATGTGATTTAATCTCTGATAGTGGTCAGCTATAGCTGTTTTGTTGGTTTTGCGAAGTTTGACCAATTGCAATTAATACATGAGATGATATACACTACGTTAGAGTTTAATAATGCAGAAGTAGGATATTTTCCTCTGCAAAACAGGTTGTTTGCCTTAACTATGTTGTACGGAGCAAGTTTTATGGGGAAATCATAAAACAGTTGCGAAATTCTCAGAAAATCAGTAAGACCTATTAATAGAAATTTGCAATAAGCAATGGAATTGCTGATGTCGCTATCAGAAACACCAACCGGTGGTGTCAAATTTGGTTGAAAAGTTGTCTCTCTCGACTCTGAATAATTAATGTCCATCCCAATGACCGGGGAGTTATATAGAACTTCCCTTAGCAGGCTATTGGGATAACCGTTGTTAATAAAAATGGCGTATAATTTGTTGATATTTTTGCCCAGGCAGGGGGTGTCAGATAGTTTCACTACTCTATTTTTCATGTTTATTACCACGTTAATCTTCATACTGAAGGAATGGTTCGAGTAAAAGTTTATGTATCTTCCGGAGAAGATCGGTTTAGTATACCAATTAATGCTGCTAAGTTGATGGGGATTCCTTATTACCAAAGTGTCTAGAAATGGGACTGAATTGTTTGCCTCTGTCTCAACAGTGAATTTTAATTTAGTATTAAAAGAATTAAAGGTATCTACGATTTCCGAGATACTATCTACCGGGACTGCCATGATGATATCATCCATATATTTAAATAGGAAGGGAAGGTTGAAGTTGATGTGTTGTATGGAGACCGTCATTAACTCGTCCATAACTATTTTGGATAAATATTGAGCTCAGAGGGCTACCCATCGGCGTGCCTGATGTTTGGCGGTAATATTTTTCATCAAAGGCAACAAACATATCCCTATCCATATTCGTGGTGAGTAAACTCGTCCAGTTTCCTGGTAATAATGTCGATAACTAATTCGCGTGGAATCTTAGTAGAATGATATCACATCCTGTGAAATCAGGACATAACCGGGAGGCAATAAACAGTGTTTGATTTTATCCACAGGAGAAGGAATCAGTAATGTTATAATCGGTTCTGTGAAGAAGGACAACGTAACAAAGTCATTTTTTCATTAGAAATCTGAAAGGAAATTGTGTCTGTATATTTAGAAATAATTGCTAGTAATAATTTATCAATTTTTACAATATATTTGTTATGAATAAAATAGGCTTATTGGTCAGAAACCACCAATCATAAAATTTGTAGGGTGATTACCAATGACTGGCAGATTAAATGTGGCATATTTTCCAAATATGTAGAATAAGTGCCTAATTGTCATCCCCTCAATATTTCCATGGAGTTCATGTCTAGCACAAATTGGTAAGCTGTGGCGCTAAAATGTTGGGTTCATAGACCAGAAATTATTAGCGCTGCCGTGGGTCACAGGTGCTACGATCAAAATACTGCAAAAGACAGAAAAATACACTGAGAGGGATTTTGAAAAAGGTGGAATTTCCAAATAATCGGTTCCAATAATGAATGGAACTTCTAGATCGATGCTGAAGCTTAAATTGAGTTGTGATTAAAAATAAAAATCTTATTTATTACTAAATGAATCCTTATTAATAAATTAGTTTTTAGAGGGTGCAAAGTGAGGTCTTCTTTGACTCTTAATTGATGTGCAGTTATGTGCGAAAGAAATTTCAGTGGACAATAAGTGTAAAACTAGGCGAGGGGTGACAAAAAGGGCATTAAGTAGCAGAACACCGGAATAGATTAGCGCTGCATCATCAAACCAGCTCTTAAAACTATCACAAGACCAATTTAAAACTCGCTCAAACTAGCTTGATTTGGGTTTAGTGGTTGGAGCAGGTTTCGTTAAACAGCATTTGATAATGACATTTTCTTTGAGGTGGTTGCAGCTGTTGCGTTTTAATAAGCTGTATGTCACTTGATACTTGTGTCAAATGACAACAAGGACTAGACTATAGGTACTTAGCAGATGTTTAGATAATATTTTCCAAATAATATTTACCAAAACGATTTTGGTTATACACTTTTGTAATTGCAAATTAGACGATTAAAACAAACATGAGTGTATTTAGTCGAGGCGTATCCTAAGATTATTTTACGTCGCTGTGCATATGTAGCAAGAAAACGCAGTCGACGAGATTGAAGCAAACCGTATGTAATAGTGAGACTCATCGTCTTCGATAAATGGAAGTTAGATCCGAGGCGCAAGGCATCAGAATATTCTACTACCGCTATCTACTTACTTACCGTACACGTCGAGGCACCCTTGTTGGATCTTCATAACGCTAGTGTTAATCTGACACATGTAGCAGCCACGATCCGATTCCTTCAGCTGCCTGATCCGGAGTTGCCAGGTTCGCAGGTTGTCGTGCGATACGCTAATACGGGAATTATGTGTAACTACCATCGACTGTAAGCTGAGAATGGTTTGATCTTCCGCTCGTACCCAAGCGACCTGGAACAACGTTACAAGAGATGTCAATTAAGAGATTTGCTCTATAGTTGCGCCAGACGCGCAACATTATCTGCTAGGGTGATAAGAAGGGGTGTAAGTAATTCGTGTAAGTTGAGTCGCTTGTCTGTAAGTGCTTAGCCGTATTCAATAAAAAATTTAATTAGAATGAGTTTATATTCTTCTTTATAGATTAATTTTTAAACCGATATTGTCGTATGATTCTTTGGTATGGTCAACAGCTTTTTTGCAGAAGAACAAAGAATCATCAAAGAATTCCTCTTTGGATAAAAATCTAATAAAGTATAACCTAACAAAATCGGAACTTCAGTAATATGGGTGCGAGACGCTTTCTCTACTCCCACCAAACTATAGTGTACTCGTCTAGTATAGCTATGTTTGTTTTATATGTACACTTCTGGGAACGTACAAACTCAGCGCCGTCGTGCTTCGCATCTGCTGCCGCGAAACAGGTCAATTACATCCGAAGAACTTCCGTAAGCACTGGATTTCAGATTCCCGTAAAAGTACTGCATGCTTCCGTTGCAATCCGAACACCGTCGAACATACACATATAAACTGGATAGATGTTTACAATTTCCTGATAAACTTAATCTGGAAATTGAAATCCGTTTCGATGTGTACGTAGTTTGCTTCTCTGTAGAGAAGGACGTCTGTACTGTACGAGACGGTACGGTGTAAGCATTATAAACCGCGCAAATACCTTTTGGAATGCGTGATAGATGTAGCAAGTCGTATGGAATTGCTAGTAAATGGAGCTGAGAATTACTTAGTTCGCGCATTACGTAGTGAGGTGCAGGATGCGGTCCAGTGATACATTGAGTAATCTTATTTTGTCGCTTAGTCAGGATTGTATCACGTAAGCACTTGTTACTAGCTGGTAGTCCACGGGGGACTAGAAGTTTCCCAGTTCTATTAATAAATAAGGCGATACAGAAGTACAAAGTACAAAAGTGAAATTGATATTAATAATAATAATTTCCAATGAACGTTTAGTAAGACATATACATATTTTGAAGATATACAATTTGGTATTCCTATACATATGAGCTAAGGTTTAACGTATTAACAAGCAATCAATGACTCCATCTTAAACAAAAGACTGAAAAGAAGCATTCTCGTGGTCTCCCCTCCCCCTCCCCACCCTCACCCCAGGCACGTGAAGAAACAAACGAAAAATGATTCAGCGAGAAACATCTTTTATCGATTAGCAGCTCTAGGGAAATTGCTGAGACTCTGAAGACTGATACTTTACACCGCAGTTGAATTAAGCGTTATGGAGCGAATGGTCACACAATAGGTAACAAAAACAGGTAATCAAACCAAATTCCTTGACTCGATTTTGAAACCAACCGTCTTGGTGATTAGCTGTGCTGATAGACACAGCCCCTTTTCCTCAAGAGATATTTGATCGCTTTTCAGTGTTCCATTTTCCTCTGGTGCCGTTTTTGTCCATACTTTCGCGACAAAAGACTATGTCAGAAGGCAAAATGTGCACCCAAAACCGTCAAATGCCCAAGAAACTGGTAAACTCAAAGCGTCTTCGAGCTATTGCTGATGTGCAGGCTTCCTTTCGAGGGTATTACTTTCTTCACCCTGTGCCATGCATTTAGGTGTAGAGTTACTATTTTTTTGATGCTTTTCCTTTAAAGCACTCATTCTGATCGGCTTCATATTGTGCTATTGCAGTTAAAATGCCATCCCTTATACAGCATTCGTTTGTTTATTATTCATCTAAAGCGTAGAAATCGATTACATTAAAACAACAATGCAAATTTGTCTCCCTTTAAGATGATGAGTCACATCACGTCCGATCAAGTCCCAGCCTGCATGTTCTCTGAATTATTCCTTGCTTGTATCAACTACATCATAAGAACTTGTTTCCTTACAGAAGCAAAATCAGCATTAATCGAATCAACCAAAACTGAATAATCACATTCAATAACAGTTTAATGCGTTCCATGTTGGCATAGATAATTTTAAACTAATTTGGAAAAGATATATCGATCTGTAACACTCCAAAGGGCACACTTGGTGTTCAGTGTTGATACATACAAGAGGCGATGTAGTTGATGATGATGACGATGTTCCTCTTAAATCAAAATTAATTAATGGCTGCTCCTGAATTGCTCTACAATTTTCACAATTAATTACGAGATAATGATTATCCGTCGAGTAGATATATACAAGTGTTTGTGAAGATGGGGTCGAGGTGTTCGCAGAAATTAATATTCTCGATTCGCGATGTAGGTAACATTCGTTACTTCCTGAATAGTTTATGAGAAATTGTCGTTAGTTGTTTGCTTTGAATAGGAGTGAAATTGTTTCTAACGAGTGTTAAATTCAATTGGCTATTTAAATTTAATATATGCATTTTTTATATAACGGTTTTTGCTAGTATCGAATTTATCGTGAAGTCAGTGTTAATTATGTTACATACATTTCAATGCAAAGTAGAGCTACCTTAGATCGAAAGCCAAAACCTAGCAGAAGACGTATGAGGACTTCTGAACTTTATTTGGATGCTCTGAAAAATGTAGAACTCACGAGACCGTTCTTTTTGTTCATGTTTTGCCTGAAAAGATGCTTTGAAAAATGTGTGAGTAGAAATATAACCATAGAATAACTTTCCCTATTTCATTGGTCGAATATCATAATAATAATAATAATAATACTTCTTTATTTCAAAAATTAATTCACATATACAACAACGGTACACAGAAATAAAAATGAAATGACGTCATGAAACAGAAAATACATGTAAAACAAACTTTAAGTTAAATTTTGCAGGTTCTTATGATCTAAATAGTCAGCCAGAGCATAAGGTTCTAAATATATAAGAAGCTTTCTAATTATTGTTTTAAAATTATTAGTTGGCAACTGTTTGAGAGGAGAGGGTAATTTGTTAAAGAATTTTATGCACATGTAGTATGGACCATTTTCGGTTAGTTTCAATCTGTGAAAGGGATAATTTAAGTCTAAAGTTCTTGTATTATAATTATGATTATATTCACATTCAAATTCTTCTCTATGTTTGATTACAAAAAGTAAACATTCATATATATATAAACCGTATACAGTCATTATGTACATATCTTTAAAGATACCCCGACACGAATCTCTGAATCTCATATTATTCATCGACCTAAGAGTTCTTTTTTGTATTAAAAAAAGTGAATGTATATTCGCGTTACAACCATAAAAAATTATGCCATACCTAAGTATGGATTCGAAGTTCGCTTGATAAATCATTTTTAAAGTTTCCTTATTCATGTATTGGGCCACTACTTTGATTCCATAGCCAATACTACTCAATTTTAGACAGATGTGGTCTATGTGGCCACCCCACTCCAGAAATTCATCAACATACATTCCCAGGAATTTGGTGTTTTTGACTGGTTTTATTTCATTATTTTCTAAAGTTATGCTATCTTCTACAATGATTTGTGATTGTTTCGTTCGAAAAAGTATTGCATTAGTTTTTATGCTATTTAGCGACAATTTGTTCATACTAAACCAGCGATATGCTTTGGAAAACCCAACCTGAGTGTTTTCGATGGTTTCTGGTACATTCTTCCCGGAAATTAAGATATTCGTGTCATCAGCGTAATTTACCACGGAATAATTTCCCATAAAAGCATCTAGATCATTTATATAAATTACAAATAAAAGTGGGCCCACTATACTACCCTGTGCTATTCCTATATTAGTAATTCTTATATTTGATTTTACACTTACATTATTGTTCGTAATGATAACTTGTTGCTGTCTATCTGAGAGATATGATTTTATCCATTTATAAGCGTTACCTCTCACCCCGTAACTTTCTAACTTCTGTAAAAGATAGTCATGATTTACACAATCGTATGCTTTACTCAGATCCAAGAAAAGTCCTATAGTTAAATTTTTATTCTCCAACTCATGCAGTATTGCGTTAGTAAATTGATACACAGCAGTATTTGTAGATCTGCTTCTCAAATATCCGTGCTGAAAGTTTGACAACAGATGACATTTATTCATAAAATTTAACAATCGTGAACACATTACTAGCTCAAAGATTTTGGAGAAGGCTGGCAGTAAACTTATCGGCCTAAAATTGTTAAGATCTTTTGGGTTACCTTTCTTATATACAGGCTTTACTAACGCTAATTTTAATTGAGTTGAAAATACTGAGAACTTCATAGAGTTATTAATAATATGGCAAAGTATGGGTGCTATGTGCGTTATTGAAAGTTTTACAATGTTGGCAGGCATGCCATCGTAGCCACAACAGTATTTATTTTTCAGATTTTGTGATATTTGAATTAGTTCATTAACGTTTATGGGTTTTAGATACATTGATTGTTTATTTTCTTCTACATCACACTTAAAAGGCTGATGCTGCTGTTTGTCTAGAAGTTCTTGGACGGTGCTGATTAAATGATCGTTGAATTCATTTGCTAGTAAGGAGACATTTAGGTCAAGAGACGAAGCTAGTAACTATATTTTTGGACAACATCACTTTTCATTCAAGCGATTTCAATGTTTTGAATACCAAAATAATTTTAGAATAGGATTTTAACATAAGACAAACTCGTATTTTAGGGGAAAAAGGATAGTCTTATGAATGGTACTGAGTTGGCTAAATTTATAAATGCATTTGAGGTAGTGTACTTCATTAATACAGTTGGTCCAACAGATTCTATCTACAACTACAAAGAATTGCTTTAGCAATTCTGGATTTAGATCTAACGTTGCACCAATATCAGATGAAGGATTGGAGTTAGTTGATGAAGCTCCATTGGACATGAACAACTTGATCCTAACGCGTTTATTAATGGACTCGAAGTTTAAAAGTTTAAAAACTTTTAATTCCTGGTGATAACACAAAAGAAACAGACTCTGAAGGTGGTTCAAATTTGGTGATGTGTTTAATAGTGTAGGAGAAACTGGGGTAAAGTGGTAATTGGTGTGTACTTATTGGAAATTACTCAAATCCGGTTGTGAGGCAATTAACCTAATACTTCGGACTTCTTTTGCGGTTAACTCTAGTGAAATCTTTTTCTTTGATTAAGTCTGCAATTTCTTAAAGAAAGATTAACTAAAATAGACGCAAAGCTGACATTATATGAAGTCCCTCCAAAGGAGAATTTGAGGATAAAAAAGCTGAAAAGCAACAGGAAAGAAAGAAAAAGCGAAAATGACAATGGCAATGAACAATATCCAGGTAGAGAACAAAACGCCAAAAAGGGTTAAAAAGCAATTGCCTGAAGGATATTTTGTTGGTTGAACGTCTACAAGTGGGGTCATAACGCATGTGTTGGATGCCAACACATACGTTATTTTATATGTGGTGGGTGCTTAGTTGCACTAACTGCGTAAGCTGTATCGCTATCATGCAACTCTCGGGGAGTAGTTTTTATGTGGGTATAATCGTGTTGAAATGGCTTTGTGATAGCATTAAACCGCCTTTTATAATGCTGTGCTATTAATCACTTTGCTCCCAACAGCGAATGGTAAGTCGATCGAATTTCAATTCTCCGAGAAAAATGTCGAAGAATTGAAACCAGGCTCTTATTACACACACGACCTACGACGATAGGCAGTCGCCTAACCACTACAGCTATCGACCCGTTTATGATTTTTTTTTTATGTGTGGTGGGTGCTTAGTTGCAGTGACTCCGTAAGCTGTATTACTTGTTTGGCTATCGCTGCAACTCTTGCGGTGTAGTTTTGTGTGTGTAAGTTGTGTTTAAATGGCTTTGTGACAGCATCATATCGCCTTTTATGATGCCGCGCTGTTAATAACTTTGTTCCCAACAACGAATGGCAAGTCGATCCGGGATTAAACTCTCTGAAAAAATGTCACCGTCCCTCCAGAGAATTGAACCCCGGCACCTATCGTCCTCTCACAACAATAGTCAGCCGCCTAACCACTGCGGCCATCGACCCATCGATGATGATGATATTGTTTGTGAACATTGAAACTAAATTTCTAAAACAAAATACAGTTTCTTTTTGCAAAAAAATGTTAACTAGCATTCATTTATTGTTGTTGAGTGAGATTGATTTATAATATTTATTAATTCTGCACTACAGAAACTACACGCTACATATTTGTAAATTGTGTTTACTTTTAAATAAATAAATTTAGAAAAAACATTTTATCTTGGAGTGACCACTCTATGCCACTCTCCCTTATAAAGAGTGAAGTCTTTTTGTTTGAAGAACAGCATGTTGAAGGGATTAGAAATGTTAGATATGCTAGAAATTCAATTTTAGTATGGGGGTGTGGTAAAATAATTTTTAAGTAAATAAATCTGATGTACAACTTTTTTAAAGTGACGTTCGAAAAGGTCTGTAAAGCTTTTGATGTTGTAACCTTAAGTAGGTAAGCGTAGATTTTAGATGATCCTGATGTTACACAACGTTAATCAAACGTAAATTTTAGATAATCCTAAGCTAGTGGGGTTAGGAGCCAACCCCATAATAAACATTGTCAAATTATCTTATACCAAGTTTTCTTTTGTAGGAGCAGACCACTTTCTACCAGAAAAACAAACAGAGTTAAAAAGGCATTGCACTAATAAAAAATGTGTAAACAAAATGCAACATAGCTTTGTTAAGATACCACGTTGTTATAGCAGATACATTTTGTAAATGTGTAATTCAAACACCTGCTTAAGTAAAGGGGAAGTAACACCTGTCACAACGTTAACCAAACGTAGATTTTAGATGATCCTATATTTCTCTATTCTTTAGATTATCCTCTATTTATTAGAGTAATGCCTTTTTAACTCTTTTGTTTTTCTGGTAGAAAGTGGTCTGGTCCTGCAAAAGAAAACTTGGTATAAGTCACTTTGACAATGTTCATTATCAGGTAAGTCAAAAATATCGGTCACTCCCTTGCCCTCACAGAAGAGGAGGGAATTAATATTGTTAAAAACGTCAGACCCTGGAAAAGTGGAGTTTCCGTTTTTGTCGTTAGGTTTAAGAGACTCCAGAAACTTCATTCATCAAAGGCCAGAAAAATCTTCCTACTTCAAAAGTTAATTGTCCACCTAAGAAAAGGCCGTTGAAATCTTTAAAAAGACACAAAAACCATCTCACCGAACCATATCACCTGCGAAGAAAAAAATTACTCATACTTTATATGATCTGGAAGATCATTTATAAATATTATAAAAAGTAGTGGCTCCGGAATGGACCCTTGAAGTACACTAGTCTTTTGACAGAAAACATTCGACGAAAAACACTGTACAGCCATGCACACCAATTTATTAATATAGTTAGTTAAGTAAGAAATTATTTATATCTTTAATGACTCAGGAAATTGGACAATCTCGACGGAATATTTAATGAAATCTGCAATCAGTTCCGCAACAATTTAAGTACACACCTTCAGAATAATAAGCCCAATTGTTCAGACTATTAATTAATTGGACGCCTTCCAAACCTGCAACCGGTCGAAAAAATATCAAGTTTCCTTCGCTTCAGTAGATTTTTAAAATTTTACCGAGTTGTCCTTGAAAATATTGACATAAAATATATACATATACATATATCTCCTAGTGTTACATGATATTTGGTTACACAGCGAGCATCTATTCAATATATATCGATAATAAAAGCGCGATTTAGTGTAAAGACACCCTTATAATTTTTTATAAAAGAAGACTCTCAATCTCAAGTTGTAACGGCGGCAACGCCATCGACAGACTGCGAATTCTTTTCTATCGATTCGAATTCCAACCGCTTTTATAGCAAAACGTACAGTAGACGACAAACACGGTAAACGGGGGACGCTTTGTGTAAAGCAATACGTTTGCGTCTCGTTTTACAGGTCCGTTTTCGTTACATTTAACCGATTCCGTTGCAGAAAATTCCCCTTGAAAAATAGCGTAAACTTCGCAGAGAGTATCGCAAATGCAAACTGTAAACCGAATATGAGTCTAAAGGAATCCCTAGATAATTTGCATATTTCAGCTGCTATAAAGGAGTTGGGTTTGTGATAGGTACAATCGTGGATAATGTTATGTGAACATAACCGATAACATCATCGATAATAATACATTTAGTGCAAATTGAGTTTGTGTGAAACGAAAATCTTTGCTTCAGTTAGCATTTATATAATCACATCAGTAAAATAGCTAAACTTGCGTGTAGGAACTGAACAATAAAACAACGTCGGAGGAAATAGGTAATATAATGACATAATTCATCTAAAATCTAGCTACGACATTTATAAACCTATATAAGTACAGACTTCAGTATTACTCCTCACTCGTTTTGAATAAAACCGGAAGCGTTCGTAAATCTCATTAAAGTAATGAGGTGTGATGAAACTTAAATCCATCTTTTAATTCTTTAAAATTAAATTAATAATTACATTATTATCATGGGCACTGAGGCAACCGCTATTTGTAAACATAACAATATCCGTTGTTGTACACAATACTGCAACGATGTTGCCAAGTTAGTTCGCTAATTTCACTCCCTTTAATACAGCTTTAATTACCCTCTCGTACTTTTTAATTCAATTTTCGTGTACTCAAGTCTCGCGGCGCTGTAAAAACCTCAACCGTTTATTTTGTTTTGTCACTTTTCTTTCGCACTTTTGCACAAACTTAATAATACGCGAGCTACCGTAGATTCTAACGCTTGATAGACGGTAATGGTGATGGAATTTAATTACAGATTCTTCAAAGAATTTCTCGAAAGTTGTAAAGATGGAAGATTACTGATATGTAATGCTTTATATAATTATTACAACTCTGTAGATACATTTATACTACATAATATGGTGTAATAGTCAACACTGCGTGCTGTGTGTCCAAATTAGTTTTCTATTGAAGATGAACATGGATTGGGAGCGCCAGAGTCTGTGTCCGTCCGTGAAAATGGTGATGCAGTTCATGACATGATTTTGTCAAATCGTGGAATTGGGTTAAAACGAATATCTGAAGCATATCCATCACGTATATAGTTCACGTCGATTTGGACATGAAGAACATTTCTGCAAAATGGATCCCCAAATGTCTGAATGTTGACCAGAAGAGTGCAAGGGTAAAAGCATCACGTTCGATCTGTGCTCGGTTTGAAAATGATGTATTCTTAAGCCATATTTGTACTATGGATGCAACTTGGGACCCAGAAACAAAACAACAATGAATGGAATGGAGACATTTTGATTCTCTAAGGCCAAAGAAGTTTTGTGTTCAAAAATCTGCTGAAAACATTTGTGCTTCAGTTTTTTGAGATTGCCATGGAGTAATCGTGATTCATATTGCGAATAAGGGTTATTATTCGACGTTACTGACCACTCTACGAGAAAAAATTATGGAGAGAAGAGTCCAAAGGTGGTTCGTTTTTGCAGGACAATGCAATCGCATGTTGCCATGCAAGCAACTCGTTATTTTAGGGTTCGAATTACTCGACCACCCTTCTTATTCATCAGATTTGACTCCATCCGACTATCTTTCCTCAATTGAAAAAAAAAATTGTAAGATCGTACATTTTCTTCCAAGGAAGAGATGAGAAGCTGTGGAGGCCTAGTTTGCAGAGCAAGATAAAAATTTCTTTTCGAAAGATCTAGAGGCGGTGTTGCAGATTCGTTATTTAGACGCTACGGCAACGTCTCCAGTTTTTGTTTTACTTTCTTTCTATACAGAAGAACAAACGTTAACGCAGTAGACTATACTGTGGTGCTTCTTTCAGAATTTTTAATCGGATTATTAATGTTCTCGTTAATTTCAACATTTAGGAGTGGATTGTTTAGAGAACTTGCCTAATATAACCTAATTATACGAGTATTTCGCTCTAGTTATGTTAAAATTACATGTGCATAACTTATTTTGGTGCCACTAAATGCCCAAGTAAACAAGAACGCAAACGGTAACCTATTGTTCCTCCGTTTCACGCGATATTGAATAATACAATAGTTGGATTTAAATAACTAGAATACATAATTACCTAGTGTACGTCTATACTTCGTTACTTCTTCAAATATTGACTTAACCCGTTCCCTTCAAAAACTTACATAATTCATTCCACTCACAATACAAGAGCTTTCTTTCCCTTTTGTCCTAATTGAAAGACAAAGCGCTAGCTCCCAGCGAGAACAAAGTTTCCATTTACAACGTCGCAAACAATAAAAGATGTAACGTACACCCGGTTTGACTCGACCCCACAAGCGTATTAATTATTCATAGGCATTCCGAACTGGTTCTTTTAATGCGACCACCACTCAACACTCTACCTTGATTCGATTCTAAAGCTCCTTTTCTCCCCATACTACGTCGTACTCCGTGCTTTAGCGTTAAGGATATAGATAGATAGGGACAGCTGTAACGGGAAGTTGTAACGATAGAAGAGCGGGGCCGTTATTTCAAGTCGTGTGATTAGATTGTGGATTTATATATGTTCTAGAGACTTTCTGCATTAAAAGGTTAGTTCTGACTTTGGCAGTATTATTTTAATACGAATAAAGTGCTTTACATAATACCAGTTGCTTCTCAATACAAACTTATTTTATTTCTGTTTAAATGTTTTATGGTTTTGATATATGGATCACCCTGCAATAATAGGTGTAGTGTTAGACGGAGATGATATGCTTGAAACTTGATTGGCATTTCTGTGAAGATGATGATAGAAATCATACGAAAAAATTGGAATAACGAGTTTTTGAAAGTTTAAAATACCCAAGAAAGAGTTTAATTTTTTTCTGACACTGACACCTATGACATTTCTAAACAAAGCCAGTTTTAGACAGAACAAACTTTTTGGTTTATTTTTATTTGCTTTTGATTGTACAGTGCTGGGCAATAAACACGTCTTTTTTATGTATGGTGGGTGCTGACAACGGTGGCTTCTTAAGCTGTATCGCTTGTACGACTAATACTGCAACTTTGCCTGTGTACCTTGTATGTATGTAATTGTGTGTAAATCGCCTGGTGACAGCACTATATCATCGCTTATAATTCTGCGCTGTTAATCACTTTGTGAATGGTAGATTAATCTAAATCCAATTTCCCAAGAAAAATGTCACCGTCCTCTCGGAGAATTGAACTAGGCTCCTAGCGTTCTGTCATTTCAGATCCAATTAAATGCAAGTTTCCATTTGATTGGTTCTAAAATTTCTGTTAACTGTCATACATAGGTTGCGTATGTTTATGTAGTCCCACAATCTGTGGAAACCAAAAGTTTGATTCAAATAATCATGTATTAAGTTATATGTCACTTTATTCTGCAGCACTGTACTTTTATTTTGAATAAACCTGTCAATAAACAAAACTGTCATTATTGATTGACTTATTTTGCGTCCTAATGTATTTCTTGGATATGAATCTATCAACGTTATTGGGTTTTCTTCGATACGATTTTATTCCTGGGACACTGTTGGACAGAATTTACGAGCTGTGTACATTTCAAATGGAATACAAACGTAATATTTGGTGTACTAATCAACATAAGGCGCTAGCTTCATTGGTTGCTTACTGGGAATTCTTCAATAGGAAAATTCTTCGATTGGTTAATTCGATAGAAATTAGAACTACTAGCTCAGTTCTAGAGAGGTCAAGTTGTTTGAATGAATTTAGCCCCAACACTGAGCAGTATACAGGGTACATGGTAATAGTAGAATATGGAAGAATTAAGGAATACATAACGTTGACCACGAGGTTCTCATATCTCAATAGCTGGCACGTACTGGTTTATGATGCGGGAGAGTGGTAGGATATAGAGTATCATGTAATACGGATCTTTATAGAAGACTACTGTGTACATCAGCTTTTTTGCCCAGTTCGCTCTCAGGATCTAAATCAGACTAAATATGTCACGGATATCATGGGTTGGAGACTTTGAAATGGTTGGCCATTCCTCCACATTCCACTCAGCGAATGGTGGATTCAATATTTCTGATGAATTCTATTTTGAGGTCGAAATTTATTGGTTTAGTTTAAGATAGGGATCGTTGTGTGCGTTTGCAAGTTTTACCATTGATGTTCGACAATTTGCTTCCTTCCTTTTTCTTCTATATTCGGGTGCAAAGTGTTGTATGACAGTAGAGGCAGTGGAAGAACATAACTGGCGCCTGGAACGCGATACCTTGTTGACCACTTGATGTTGCGAAATTATTGGTTTAGTTTAAGATAGGGATCCACCTTCTCTCCAGAAAAATATATTTTTTCAAGATAATTACAATAATTTCTTATTCAATATATACCTACTTCATAGCTAAATAATAAATCAAATTCTCCGGAAATCTTGTTTGCCTTGGGATGGAGATTATGTGGCGTTCCTGAGGGGCACCGGGACAGACGTCTTTGTCCTCTTCTCGCTGCGCCACTGAGTAGTGGTATGGTCTTAACCTAATGTGGTATTTGGTAAGATTGAAATCAGGGGTGAGATTTACATATTTTTTTGGGTATTTCGAACTTCTTGAAGTTATTCAATTGGAAGCACTTTCCATTGATATTGTTAATTATCTTCATCAATTTAGATATTGAGATTTTCTTTTACGTTCTGGTCTCGTTATACGACGTGATTTTTTGAAAACGATCCATCTCAAATATTTCTAAAACGAAAAGAAAATGAAAAGTTTCATCATTATAATTCTAATAAAATATGCTTTCATATGAGGTACAACACAATGAATTGTTCGTTTGAAATTTTGGAAGGGGTACTCGTGAGGGCGTAAGTGTAAACGTCAAAACTGTAGCTGATATGTCAAACTGTTTCCCAGTTGATTTAAAAGTAGACGTGTTTTTGCAAATTTTTAATTTCTTTTTCGTTTTTGAAATATTTGAAGTGGGTCGTGTTAAGAAAATCAACCAGTATGTAGTCCTGCATGATAAACGCTTCAAAATATTCTATTTTTCTGGAACTGTAACAGCATCATAGCTTCTTGGAGATTTTTGACGATTGCGTTGACGGTCTTCTTTATTTTCTTTTAGATGGAGACCAATTATTTCTTAACTGTTCAAATAGTGGGTAGCTGCTTTCGTTGCTGGCAAGGAGTTAAATCTGTTGTATGTTGTGTTTATTACCTTCTTGAACATAATTCAATTTGCATAGCGTGGGCTTGGATATTATTCTTCCTTTCTCTTGTATATGGTTGAGACCTTTGCACAATCTTAGATATTTTAGAACTATTTAAACCAAACGAGATTTCGAACTGAAACAAATCACTTTTATGACATCTCCCTTACCAAGATTCACACAAATCAAAATCGTTTAATACGGCCCTGACCTAGAAAGATTTTCTACCAACCAATTCCACATCACCACTTTCCGATTTTAATTCATTATCCGACCATTACATTAACACTCCGTTTTCTTTCTCTCATCAATTACTTCGGCGCCAGTCGTAGACGTCCTTCCTTCCGATAAACTTTTTGTTTGTCCTCCGGGATAGATTAGCGCGAGCACTAGCCGAAAGGGAGCGCTTCTCCGGGGAAGTCCTTTAAAACGTGAAAAACCGATCGAGGTTTAGCACGAGGCTGGTCACGACGTGTGAAACGTGAAGGAGGGAGATATTTTAGCATCTTCGAGAGATGCTGCGGATTCGCGATGGGTAGGGGGTCGGTGGCGCGCTGAAGCAATCGTGGAAATTTTACCCCTTGTTCGATCGTGATGTTTTGAAGGGTGGTGGTGGTGATGGTGGTGGTGGTAGCGGCAGCGATGGCGGTTCTCGTCAAATGTTGCGGAAGAGTACCTCTCGGAGTATTTGTTGGAAAATCATCTGGGAGGGTGGTGGGATTGTGGGAATGGAATAAAAAAGCGAGAAACGATGAGAAAAGGAGAAGCGAACGTGAGAACTTAGGAAATGGCGGGGAAGAGTAGCAAACGACTCGGAAATGTAATCGAATTTTGCTGTTTGTAGATGAAATGATCGTATTTTTATCTACATATATAGGCTACTTTATAGGAGTTGTGTGTCAATTTAATGGGAAGGCGACTAGATTTTATTCGCGTTTGATAGATGAATTACTACACAATTTTTCTCCTTTCTACCGAATAAAAATGTAATTCTGAACTTAGGAACCTCACGTTTGATAATGCAAACGAATTTGAATCATTAAGTACCTGGAATAATTTAGGACGAACTGAAGTGGATCCAAATTTAAAGTTGAGACACGTAGAACGATACGATAGGCTTAAGGTGGCGCGTATCTTATCCGAGAAGAATGTCTTAGGTGGCGAGAAATTCTTACTCCATAGCCGTGTCTATTGAATAATGCAACAGATCAGGTGGAATCCTCACAATCCAATCCCTTTATAAAAAATTAATCTCGTATCAACTGTGTGGTTTAGCGCTCACTCGTACTTTATACCAACCACTGTATTAGATAAAACACAATCTTCCTTTCTTCCAACATACAATATTGATTCGTCTGTGGAATTTACAGAGAGCTACCGAGTTGGAGAGGGCAGTATTACAGAACATCGGGTGGAAGCGGCTATCTTTTTTTTTGCTTTTCAATAACATTATTGACTCCTGCTGATTCAGAGATGTGTTGGCCGTTATACAGCTACATCGTAAAAATCTTTTACGGGGTCAACATTTCTGAAATAATAATTTTGCGTCGTTCGAAGAAGGCCTCCAGCTCCGGGGTATATTTTATTCATATTTTTCTTATGTTTTTTTCTCTTTCCGTTTGCCTTATGTATCTTGCGTCTCCGCCGATAGCAGTGGTTGATCTGATAGGGTGTAGAGTTAAACAAATACGTTTTGTTTTTTCTTTATTTTAACATTTTCCTTGCGATTCCATCTTGCTGGTAATAATAAAGTAATAGATACTGTAGTATTTTCTAATGTTCAAGATATAAATGAGGAAACAATTTTTGAAAATTGTCGAAGAATTTTGCAAACATTCAAGAGAATTTTAAAAGTTTGTGAATCGCTCGATACATAATACAGGGAATTTTGTCTTCAGAGTGAGAACATCGACACCACCCTCATATTTATAGCTTGTGGAGAAGAACGAATACCGTTAATAAACTGAGTTTGGTCATTGATTTGGTGGAAGGTCATAATGCTACAAGATTATCTGCGTTTGGAATCTAAGTAGTCGAATAAATAAGGGAACCACAGCCTTTAATTACTTCATCCACGGTAGTAGGTAAGGGTCCACCTTGGGCACCCTCCACCACTCCTACTTTCATCATCAAAGCTGTTCGTTTATAAATAAAGTGGCCTTTTGTCAGGTACTGAACAGCTTTTATCAGGTATTGATCGGCTTCTCGTTTATATCCAATATTCTTGTTTGTCCGCTTATAAATGGACCATCAGTAAGTGGAAAGTAGTAGTGGGGGGAGAGGGACAGGCGCCCAAGATGGCCCCTTACCTAGTCACGGTTTTCTTATTTGTAGGTGTGTGTGTGTTTGATAAATGTACCTTGTTACAATTTCGAAATATATACTGCGAAAGGACACAAGATACCTTAAACAATTTAGTCACTTGCTCTATAGCGAGAAACAGATTTGAAGCAATACATCATTATCTTCACTTTAATGATAATTTGTTAGCAGATCCAAATGGTCTCGTATACAAAAGTCGTCCTTTTATGAAGCGTTCCTGCAATTTATCAGAGGAAAAGCTATTACATACGAATCCAAGTTTTGCTGCTTGTCAACATGTAGTAGATACCTTTTAACATTTTTGTCATCCATGATTTTTTCGATTTTTATTTCTTTTTAGGGTGACTAACCAGAAGCCAAATGAATTTGGTTGTTGATTTAATACTTATTTGGCCTCCGTGTCAAAATGTTATGTGTGATTGCTATCGAAACATTTGAACAAATAAGGAAATCACAATGTTTTAATTACCTCATCTACGGTCTTAATTTTTATTTTAATTTTAAGGTTACAAAGCAGTAAACCAAAAATGCCTGTAATAGGTGCTCATAGCATCATCCTACTAGTATAATCAATACTACTACCAGATGATATCACAATACTTCAGCTGACAAATTAATTCTAGGCTCACTCCATCTATCAATCAATGTCAGAACTAGTTCCAACAAGAAAGTTGACATAAAGAACTCAGTAATGGTGGATACTGATCCAGTTAGGACAATTCGTTGATTGTCAGTCCCGTTTTACTGTCCAAATTTACCGTGATTTTCGTTTTTTTTTAACATTTTGAAAAGTCCCCCCACTTGGTAAAATACATGATTTCTCATAGTAAAAATGAACTGGGGCAAAGTAACAGACTTTGTTGTCCTCTATAAATAAACACTTTTGCTTACCTTTAAATGTTTACAAATGGGTTGAAAACACAACTTTTTTTGAAGTAAAAGAGGAGCAAAATTATACATAACTGTTCCAAACTATATAAATCAACGCCAAAATGGCGGAATGGCCTGAAAATGATGTATGGGACTCCTAGTAATGTTATCTAGCGGATAAGTACAAAACAACACGGTTGCAGTTCATTAATTCGCCGCCAGGTTGCACAGCATCTTTTTTCGTCGCTGGGACAAAGTAACCACCTGGTGGGCAAAGTAGCCCCAGTTTACGGTATCTATTTTGTTGAAATTATTAAACCTAAAAGATATTCTGTTTGTATGTGTGTTCGCTAGATCTTCAGTTTTTTTACCATTTGCATCCAGTGAACATTCTATTGATTGTTTAGTATTTGATTGCTGACTGAAACATTTCCGACCTGAATCTTCTGCGTAATGTTCTTCTAAATATCCTCCGGTAATTTTGCTAGACTTCCATCCACCCAGTTCTTGCAAACAAGAAAAGTTGCTAAAGATCTTCTAATATGACTTATATGACCGGTATAAGATACTGATTTTCAAGGTTAAGAAATGTAGCGATTTTCTGAGGTATTTTGGAAAAGAAGAAAAAGATGTGCTCAACTGAATCTGGACAGGAATTATCGAAAACAGAGCATTGCAGTTTTCTCCGATGGTCAAGTAGCCACAACGGCCCTGAGTTCTAACACCATCAGGTCGAAATTAGACTGGGAATGTCTTCATAGATTAAACAACAACAACAACATAGTTGCATTATTCTGTGTACCAGGACATACTGGAATCAGAGTCAACAAAGAAGCTAATTTGTTAGCAATGAAGGCCGTCACAATTCTATTTGTGGGACTGAAACCGTTTTGTGGTATAGGGATGAGCACCTACAAAAAAGAGCTTAAAGCTCTGCCTGATCTGAGACACTCCAAGATATTCCTTGGAAGCTACAACAAGCACAGAGCAAAAACTTTGGTAGAACTAAGCAGAAACAGACTACGCATCCTTACAGGTTTTCTTACAGGTCATTGTCACCTTGGCGAACATATGACAAGGATAGGTCTAAAACACAATAGTGAGCGCAGGTTCTGCGGAGTTGAGGATGAAAATCCGGAACACCTGACATCTTACTGCACCGCCATCATCATGTTATGCACTAGTGTTTAAATTATTACAATGAAGGGGTTCTTTCAGAAGATCAACCTGCAAAGAGCACTGAGAGCAACAAGATATGGGGACGGATAGGAAAGACATTTTGACATTGATTTACTGTTGGAGCATAATCATACCAGCAAAAGAACTGTCATAGTGACGGACACTAAATTAATTGTAGGAGTTGACTAGGGGAAACACTGCTAAATTAGTTGGCGCTCGTGAAGGATAATTAACTCAATATTATATATTTTTAAATATTCCCATTTGACGATTTGCAATTTTGGTGGATGCGGAGTAGTTACTAAAAATTACTCATCTTTCTATAATAGGACAGTTGATGAAAATAACTAGGTGAATATTATCGTCTCTAGCTACACATTCCTTTGAAATATCTTCTTTAATAAGAGTGGAATCTGATTATCGTAACTTCTTCAACCGCGTATTCAGCAGATTTTCTCTTGATACTTTCCTGAAAGCGGAGTTATTAGCTATTGTATAAAAGCCAAACACGTAAGAAATGGCAACGTGGCTCGAAATCATTATACCCCATTATGGTGTTCTGCTGTGTTGGCGGCATTCACGAACACGCAAAGTATTCGGAGTTATTGCCAAATGATATATAAATCCTAGTTTAACTTTTAGCACCATTGTGAGTCGATGCAGGTTTCGCGGAAGCTATACGATCATTTTACTTTCAATATAAAGCAAAAATTATACTGTGATGCTTTTGTGCGTGGGAATCAGGTCATAAAATAGTGTGAAGCCAATGATAAAAAGTGGTATAGTGCGGGTAACAGAGAAATCAATACGAGCGTATATGAAAAGATACCAGCGATTTAATATTTCTCATTGTATGTAATATTAAATTTGACAGTGTTGAATATTATGTATTACTTCTATTTTTGCCGTTATAATTTTGATGAAATTTTGCGGAAGTTGTTGTACTGTTGTATGTAGTACTCCATTAGCGCGATGTACTAAATTGACAGCGATCAATCTTTCGTTTTTGAAGTATTGATTTTATATAAAATGGTAGCTCATATTCAGCGAATAGAATGGAGTTTTCGTATTAGCGTTTTGAGTAAAGTTCACAAATGGTACTTTAATTATTCATGACTGTATTTAAAAGTTAAAATATTGCATTTATCGATGTCACATCTACTAATACATTAGTCCACCGTTTTGATTATTCCAGTTCTATAACTTGGAAATACTGCTAACAAATTCGGAAAATCAAATACGTTTTTAAATTATAATTAGAAACATTACCAGTAATGTAATCTCGGGTAACTGTGAACGTGCTTTTTAAAAGTTAACTTTGGGGAGTTGTATCTTTTAAATGCTCCATCTGAATTGAACAAACTTTGGGTGGTAGCTAACATAACCTACTTGCTTAATGTTGTAACAAATTTATTTCTGTTTTTACACAACTGATTAAATGTAGAAAAAGGAGGGAAGTACTACACATTCTTTAAAGATATCTAAATCTTCCTCATTAGCCAAAATAAATTTAAATTTGACTTCCTATCTTTCATTGGTTTGGCCCTCAATTTGAAAAAAGTACCGGAATTTTTTTTTTGCCTGTATTCTTAACAATTACCCGTTTGTACTTCTTGAACGTCTCTGAACTTTTTGTTTTGTTTCTGGTTGTGAAGCGAGTCTTGCAAGAACTTTTAAGGAAGTTATGATTTCCGCCTCAGCTGCCATTTCTTTCCTCTTCGATTTAACTCGCTCTTCACAGCGTTAAGCTTGCGTAAGCGTTTCACGTGAAATAGAGCTCTAAATATAGCTGTTTTTTGAGGATGGGTGAGTTGAGGCTGTTTTCGATGCTGTTAGTTTAGACGATTTGGTTTAGTGAGGGCGTTAGAGTGGGCGAACACAATTGTTCTGTTTATGTTCTATGTTAAGCTCAAGTTCTTGAACTGTAAACGTTCTTTCCAACTTTCACCAAAATATCGGTTTTACAATTTTTATTCCTATATTTTCATGTTGCCAAGCATATACCATTTCATCCGATGCGCTTCTCAACGATTTGGAAACTGGAAAATCCTGGCAATGTATATGTCAAATGTGATGACAGCTCTATAACATATGTAGATGTCATTTTTTCATGATCACGGAATTGTGACGTGAGTTATTTGTCCATCCACCATCGTTAGAAAATGTTCTTCACTTAATGCTGGGAACAGTTTCCTTGCAGTTGTGATTGGATACGCTCAACTATTTTTATCTTTGAAATCCAAGGGAGGTGGTGCTATTGCACCACTTTCTGAAACTGTTCCAAGAGCTGTAGTATTTTCCCTCGTTCTTGAAAGTCTAGATTTCAAAGTTTTTTAGAATTGAATCTCTGGTTTATTTCTGTCATCATTTTGTTAACCAAATCATAGATGTCATTTTTTTATGATCACGGAAGAAGTCTTTTGAGATGAATCTTAAAGATGCACCAGTTCAGCTGCACCCACAACTGCACCCCCTCCGCCTATAGTACACTCCAACGTCTTGAAGGAACACACCTTGTGACGACAGTTAATCACAACTGCACCTCCTCTGATCCTTAGTGCACTCCAATGCACCTTTATTAATATGCACTTCTTGAAAATTAGTTACAATCCTAGAACATCTTAAATGAACAAAATTGAATACGCAAATTGGTTTGAAACTCCTGAATTATATCTACTAAGCGTACTGCGATTGGTCAAAGTCAATTGGAACCGTTAGACTGAATTTTTCAGTCGTAATAGAAGTTCAGAATAATTGTCAATTTGGGCATATGAACTGAAGAAATGCCTTAACTCCAGGTGAGTAGTGTCGCTTCATGGAATTAAATCATGCAAAAGTGGGACAATAGATAATGACAATTAACTAGATATGGCTAACACTTTTACAGAATTCTGCCGAATAAAACATCATGTAGCTATAAAAAAAAATGAAAAGACAATTGCGGAAATGAGCTTTTGTTTCACGAACTAATTTTGTATTTACATAAAATAATTTTATATATAGGAGGGTTACATTTCCAGTCTTTCTTAACTAGATACAATATATCTTCATATTCCCGCTCTTCGCCTCCTCTAACAAAGGACAAGATGTAAACTCCGTTCCTAAACTATAAAAGTCATGTTAATAAATTTATCTACCCAATTTTAGCCGCTACTTACGAAATTGCGATGTAAATAAATTCCAGGCGAAGGAAGCAACGTAAATGGAGCGCAATGAAAGAGGAATACGATTCCTCTCCCTGATTCACTATTTGAGATCTATCTTATTTCATAAAGAGAAGATGTTAACTAAGATTCGTTATACTATTTTCGGTTGTCCGGATATTTAAATTTAAGATAGTGGGTATAGTAGTGTAATAAAAATGTAAATTGCCATTGCCAAGTACGTCGATTGTATTTATTATAACTTTTTCCTCTCTTGCATTAGGGTATCAGACTTCGTACAAAAGAATAAAGCGAATTTTATAGACGCCAACGAAGGAAAAGTAGTCGTAAATTAAAGCTAATAATAAATGCATGCCGACGAACCCGCTAATATAGAACTCCGCGAATCCAATCTAAAATATAATTGCAAACTATGTAGTGTGCTCGGCGTAGCAGTTGTTTCATCGTTGGCGAATATGTTTTTTGGTATTCAAAATGCGTATTGCGCTTTATAATGGTGGTAGCTTGGTGTTCGTATTCAATTTACGAATATGTGGTTGCAGCGGTGAATAAAATGCAATGAAATTCAATTGAGTTGTTTTGTCCTGTTTGCCTATTTTGTTTGCAACGCAACACACTGTTAAATGAGTCTTGCAGTTTTTTAAAAAAGTCAACAAGCAAATGCAACGCGGTACATTGAGCCCATATATTCATGTATAAATTGGTACGTCATGAATGAAATTTAATTTGGAAAATTTTTCCAGAGTAGTCTAACTGCTCATAGCCTTCAAGTTCTTTTAATTTTTTTTGTTGGGAAGGTAGTGTTTGGAATATTCTTTAAGGGTAGTTAAATCGTTGCATAATGGCAATAGCGAGGAGGGTACATGCAAGGCTTACAACTGAAGTCCATGATTCCTTTTAAAGTTTGCAAAAAATGCTGACCAGAATTTGTAGAAGTTGGCTCTAATGTACGTCTCTGGTAGTACTCATGATTAAGATCGTAGTATTTTAATGAAATTGATCAATTGGTTCCATCATAAAAACTCACTTTAATACGTGCAAAAGCGTTAAAATGTGATTAAACTACTTAGTCCCACTTGTAAGTAATACTTTAATAAGGTCATTTTGGCATGGCTTTCCTCGCAAAATTTAATTTTTGTTGTTTTATTTTCCTGGAATTTGTAAGGCCGATTACAATGGATAACCATTGTAATAAGGGAGGGTATAAACCCTCCTCCAGAAGGAGTGATGCCTCTTTTTTCGAAGATCTCTAAATCCTGTATCAGGATCAGTCCTCATTTGCTGCTCCATATCATCAGGCTTATTGTCTTCTATAAAGCTCTTTTCATTGCCTTTTCTAACGTCTGTGTTTTCCAGGTCCCTGACTACCTCTTCTATTCATTTTATCCTAGGCCGTCATTTTGGCATGGGTTTGTGATCACAGCAGGATTATTCCTTGCTAGATTTAATTTTTGTGATTTATTTTTGTTCGAAATTTGTAAGGTCGATTTTGGATGTGGTTCCTAAATTAATATGCTGCTTTTAAATTATAAATTATTCTAAAGTGTTCTGGGGGTGGTGTACGGCGTTTTCCTGATAATTTCTGTATTGCTTTAATATTATTTTTTCTTCTGGTACATGAAATACCAAGACAGCCACGATATAACGTCTTTCAGCGAGGAACATTCCTGGTACAGCCTATTGGGCGTACAAAACAGGTAAAAGTTGGATTGTAAGATCATACTCACTTTCAAGCTCTAAGCTCTTTAGTATTTGCTTTGCATTTAAAATTTTTATTTTTACTATTATTATACACTTTTTTGTAGTACATACATACACATTGTTCAATTTTATTTCTTCTTACATCTTCTTTTTTATTTACTTGAATCAGTGTGACTCTATATACAGGGCAGGGCAGGGAAACATTCACAATTTTGAAGGAGAATAAAAACGGAACTGGAAAAAGTTGAACAAATCTGTTTTATTAATTTAAACAACCAATATTGGAAGCTTCTTTCGTTAAATTTTAAACAAAATGTCTTGCAAATGATGGCTTTCATTGTTGTAGCCGGATATTGAAGTTTCGTATCACCCTCTGAAGCATCTCTCCCGGTATGTGACCTATTTCCAAGCATATTGCTAATTTTAAAACTTGTATGCTGTTAGGAGCAGCTTTGAGGTAGCACAAGAGAGGTCATCGAGCTTGGTGATCAAACGGCTGGGGAATATTTCATTCAAAACAGCCATTGATTTATGGGGTGTGTGGGTCGTGGCGTCATCCTGTTGGAACCAGTAGCGTCTCATATCCAACAGTTCGAGATTGTGGTGCAAATAAATTTTGGTTCATGCCCACATACTGTTTGGAGGTGATCAAATTCCTCAAAAAAGTAGGGTCCGACGATGCCTTAACTAGTAACTGCACACCAGACTGTTACTCTGTCACTATGTAAAGGCCTTTCTTGAATCTGTCTAAGGTTGATATCACACCAAGAACGCATATTCTGTTCATTAATACAACTGGAAACATAGAAATGGGCTTCGTCGCTGGAAAAAATCACTGCATTACTGGGCAGATTATCAATCAAATTTTTACATGGGCGTATTCGATTATTACAATCCTTTTGTGAGAGTTTTGTGTAACGACCGTCTTGTAAGGATGGAAATGAAAGTCAATATGAAGAATTAGATGTACAGTACCGCTAAATAGGTTGAAGGTGATCGCGTGCTTCCAATCAGAGCACCTAGGAGACCGTAAAATAGACTGTCCTACTCCCTCTGTTTTGGTGTTCGACTGGTCCTCTGTACGCCATTTTCCTTTTTCGCAACATTCCCACATTTGCAGAAATTACGCAATCAAGACAGAATAAATTTACGATAGGGCACTGTATTTCAGGAAGGTTTTTGGTAGCGAGTACGTTTCGCACGTTGCACCACGACGCGACGATAGAGAGCTTTTTTTGAGAAGTAGGTAGGCAGAAGTAGCTTTTAACGGAAAAAGCATGTTGCTCTATATACCACCCCATTTTGAAAACTGATAGGTGACAGATTCAAACTTCTCTCAAACTACCGCTTCACTAAGACTATTCCCACCTGGAATGAATTGTTAGAGGAGCAGTAACGGCTGTCACAACAACGTTAACTAAACGCAAAGATTAGATAATTAGATTAGTTACTATTCCCACCCTTCTACGATCTCAACCTTCGTCGCAATAGCATTCTGCCGCACCCTGTATGCATTTAGCAACATTTTTCTAGAATACTAGGCAACATTGTGGAATCCTTTTACAATTGATTTTCATAGCCGACTACTTTTCAGAATTATCGTCGGCATAAAATATAGTTAGTAATTCTGGAAATATTTTTGTCGGGCCATCGTTCCACACTATTTTGAATGCACGTACTGTACCGACAATCTGTATTATTAATTATAATTTCTAGACAAATAAAGTAACGAAATTCTTCATATATTATAATATGTAAATTACGCGTACAAATATGCGTGACGTTATCTTCCAATCTATATCGAAGCAAACTATGTAATACAATAAATATATGTACAATGTATATATGCATTAACGTCGTTAGTTGTTATATAAGTAGACACATGAATACCGGAAAGCTTACGTAAACAGTTTATAATACCAGCCATTGTTATAATCCATCGAGGGCTGAAATAACCGTGACTCGTTAGAATTCCAAATGGCGGCCTATTGACGAGTGTTGAAAATTCGATAGGAATTTCATCCCGACATTTTATCCGGAGCTACTACCTGTTATTAATTAATCAGCTTGGGCGTGCGTATCTGCCATAGTAGAAATATTAAACTTAATTGAAGAGAACTGACAGATTTTTAATCGAATAAATATGAGATATTAAGTGTAATGTGACGCGAAAAAAGTGAACATGACAAATACAGTTTCTTTTCTATCAAATGAACGTAATGAGGAGATACATACGAGGGAGCGTTTTTATATTCGCGGAATGGGGGATAAGGGGTGGAAATAAAAAACCAAATTATTTTTCTTTTTCAATATATTTACCTGCAAGACGGATACATTTTTCATATCTTTCAATTAATTTATTTATACCCTCATAAAAAAATGATTTCTCTTTATCTGCAAAATACGCCGAAACTGCCTCCTTGACTTCATCATCGGCAGTAAATTTTTTACCCCGCAGCTCTTTTTTCATTTTCGGAAACAGGTAATAATCACTCGGGGCCAGGTCTGGGCTGTAGGGTGGGTGGTTCACAATTTCGAAGCCCACCTTATGCAGGGCAGCTAACGCAACGCGGCTCTTGTGGACGAGCGCGTTGTCGTACAAAAGCAGCACACCTTCGTCAATTTTCCCCGTCTTTTCTCTTTAATGGCTTCTTTTAGTCGCTTTAATATTGAAGCGAAATATTCTCCGGTTATAGAAACACCTTTATCTTTATAATCAATCAACAATATTCCTTCCGAGTCCCAAAATACCGTTGCCATGAGTTTCCCAGCACAGATCGTTTTCAAGGGATTCCCTTCCTTGTTTAAATAAACTATGCCACTTGAACACCATGGTTTTTCCTGGACAAGAGTCGCCGTAAACCAATCACATCTCATTCATTATGGTCGCGACTGATTTTCCTTGCCTGGTAAGGAACTTTATAACGGCACGATATTCGATTTTTTCCATATTTCACTTTTCACTCCTGATTATGTTACTTGGTTGACGATAGCTCAAAGACTAACTGTCTAATAACAATGAAACTTCGTATCTATACTAATTATGAGTCGCTGCACAGGCCACGCCCCCAATGCCCCTAATCACCCCCCTTCAACCCGCTCATTTCGCGAATATAAAAATGCTCCCTCGTACATCGGGATGGAAGTTTTGTTGTTCCAATACAGCTTACTATATAATATTTTTCATTTTATTGTGTGCTCCGACACCCATATGCAACGATAATATTACTATTAATTACTATTATTATTATTAATTAGGTACAGTCAAGTTATACATATCCATTAGCGATAGTAAACGTATTTGAATACATGAGTGACAATATGCCAAATATAGGACTGATATTATAGGATGTTTTGAAAGAGGATATAATGATAAGTATAATTGAAATGTGCTAATTGGCGGTACTAACTAATTAACACATATAAATGCATGTAAACAAAAGAAGAGCGGAAGGTGTGGTTATTTCTGCTAAAAATATAATTTACAAGCAGACAAGTAATATCTTGTTTAAGCAGTTTAATTGTTAACTTTGGCTGACTGACATCAAATTCAGGACAACTTTGTAGGCCAGCAACAATAATTTGTCCACCACTTGTATAAAGGATCATGGTGTTACCATATTGTGCTGACCACCACATCATAGTCATCGTATGTAACCGCTTGACATTTCCTTTATGACTACTTTTTCGACATTCTGAGTTAGGAACTTGAAACATTTCTAAGGAATAATCCACGTAGAGTCGTCAAAATTTACCAAATAGGCAGATTATTTGCAAAGAACTTTTCAAGGATAGCAACACTCAATAATGTAATTCATGGTTTTGAGAAAACTGGCTTATTTCCCGTTAGTCGCCATGTTTTGACTGACGATATGTTTGAAGAAATTGAATCAACTTCAATGGAAGAGGGTTCACCAGCAAGCGAGCTACCATTTCCAATCTGGGATTAAACACCACCTCCATGGAAGTTATATTCGATATACATACAATCACTATCAAAATCAACTCGTTGTCATGAGTCAGACGACAGCTGCCCAATATTCTTCTCCATTGCATTTCACCAGAAATGATTCAACCATACACAAAAGCAGCAATGATGAAAAGGTACTATTCAAGGGTTAGATTGAAAAGAAGACTGATGAAGCAACAAGCAAGACTAGCGTCCGAAAAGATGTCAATGAAAAATCCACGGTTAAAGACAAAAATACCAAGAAAATAGGTATGACCAAAGAACGACGATGATGAAATGTGAAATAGATTTTCTAAGCAGCAACCGTACTGACCAGTAGATTCGTTGCAGTTGCTGACAGATACGGGTCCACAAAGTAAATTGAAATTTTGAAGCTGTGATGAGTAATTATCAAAATCAGGATATTAATGAAAAGGAAGAAATGGCAAATTCAAAAGGACAAAAAACAACAACCTACAAATTGGACACAAAATTGTCCATAAATTATTAACCATTAAAATAAATAATATGAGAAACACGAAATAATACATGCAATTAAATAAAACATTTAAAAACCAAGTTAATTAACGATCAACCCAGAAGAAGGCAGACCTGGCCATACAAAATTCTGTAGCAGAATATTACTTTATTTGCTTGTCTACCAGTTATTCAAATATTTTGTCAAAAATGGATACAACAGGATATTGCCTGATTCATCAAAATTTGAAACTCAAATTGATTTTTTGCGATAGTAGTCCTTCTTGGTTGAATTTTTTGTATTTTTGGAGACTATTAATGGATTAGTTAGTGATAGTTAATATCGTGCGTTCCAAGCATATACACCTAACCCTTGGAAAAAGCTGACGAATAAATTGTTGTTATCAATCGTGTGTCTTGCTCTTCTTCCTTTATCTTTTGCTTAATGGTCCTCTTACTATATCTCAGTCTGTATTCTGCTTCATTTTCGTTTTTGGCATCTTGTTCATGTTGCAGAAAAAATGTTGGTGTCTTGTGGTAGAAGTACTGGCCATAGCTTATCGATTATTTCTGGGTAATATCTTGCGTATCAATATTTGAATGATTCACAAAGGCATATTGTTAAAATTTTATCCTCATTGCGGGCAATGCAAACAATCAACTGTCCTTTAGTTAGTTAGGGCACCTGATACAAGTAAACCGAAAGTACATTGATTGCACCTAAAGGAAGCAGTTTTCGAACGAAGAATATTTCTGCTAATTTTTTTGGACTTATAAATGGTTGAACAAGTTGTTGATGCTTGTCCATGACAAGATCATAAAAATGAAGTTTGGGTGGTTCAATTATTGTCAAGGATGATTGTGGTTAATCTGAAGTGGATTTGAATTAAACAAAAGATGTTATCGCTAAAGGAAATTGATGTTAGAATTATTGTGTTGGTTCTAAAATGTTGAGATGCAAAATTCTAGTTGATCGAATTGGAGTTTGAGGCAAGGCAAAACCCGTAAATTTTATTCTGAAATCTCCTTTGATGTAACCATCTAACGTTGATGAAAAACAATTGCATGTTTTATATTCAAATAGGTTTAAGTTTTGTGGAAACACCGATATCGGTAGAAATATTTTATTTCAATCTTGTACATATATCAAAAACACATTTACAGTGTTCGCGAACTGATTCCTTAAACCTTAAAAATATTCAATTTCATCCATATCTAGTACACACAATTTCAAATACCTACAGACAGGTATAGAAAGGATCCTCTAAATATTATCTCCAGACAGAAGTATCTACAGACAAAACTTCGTCTCGTAGGTACCTTGGATAACAAACACAATTTCCAATACTTCGCTGGTTCTTTTAAAACATCCAGCACATACTAGAGTAACAGAGACGAGATCCGAACGTGAAACCCTAATCCTCGCGTTCGGCATAGGCAAACAAAAGCTCTTTTACAACTCTCACGTTTACCAGAAACGCAAATTGCAACACCGCCAGCGGTCGACACACCACCCCGCCACCGACATTCTCTTTCCGCCGTAAAACAGATACAGCTCAGTAATTGAATCTGAGACTCGTGATTCGAATAATAAAATGTGTACGCGGCCGTTCGCTTTTCGTATTTGCGTTCGTCGTTATTGTGTCAAATACGGCACCCGCCGATGGTAACTTTATTACTGTGGACGAGGAATTCGGATAAATTCGCAAAAAGTTGGTAGTTCGACGGTAAAACTACGTTTTTGTACGGGCAGCAGCGATTTATTCATGTATCCATATGTAGTACAATACGAAACACTGTTGTAACATATGGACGAATATGGGGATGTAATGTAAAAGAGACGTCTTTTATTTGGAATAGAGAATCGATTTAATTATTAATGCTTTGCCGTTGAACAATACTATGTATTCTTCTTTTAGTATATATGTATATGGGATAAAAGCCTCTTTTATATATGTACTACGATGTAGAGTCCAGCTTAACATTCCTTTTTTTTTATTTATCTTTTATACCTTGATACCTATATACTACCACTTATTCCTCAAGGCAGAATAGTTATACATAAATCGGAAACAATTTCTAAAAGCTTCCTATCTATCGGTAGTAGTGTTCGTGATATTTCAGCACTTGGAGGTTTTACGTCAAACAACTAAGAAAAGTAAACTTGCCATTCAGCCTTTGTGTTCTCGTTGTAAAACGGATTCTCGAAATATCTTCCGGTAAATCCAATTAGTAGGTCTTTAATAGAAGCCTTTTGCCGTCGTCATAGTTCCTGATTTACCACTTCTAGCCAACAACAATGCTTTCTCTTTGTGTTTCTTCTACGATCTGTCAGTACTAGTAAGTTAAAGGTAATACGCTGCGGGTCTGAACGTGAAATAACTGAATCGCGTACACAACAGTAACAGCCAACGAACAACAAGAATAAAGCCGTAGAGTAAGATAACGCAACTAATTTTAACCGGTTGAAACTGGTGAATAGCGTGATGGTGTCAGGAATTACGACGGAATTCACTTTAGTATTAAATCTACATGACAAGTTGCTTTCACATTCCCTATGTACTACGTTGTTAAAAGTTCCACCTTAGCTTGTGTAACTCGTGACTGTCTATATGAAGGATCCGAGAGGTTCGGGACCTGTATATTTAAACACTTAGAAGACGTTTATTAGACGGCTAAGTTGCTTGAAACATTTCTCGAATTTTATTACCCAGCGCAAGGTGTAAGTAAATACAGTTCACGCGTGCTAGTATCCTTTTGAGAATTACCTCTTGGATCCGTCTAGATTCACGACGGTTATAGTCAAGGTTCAAGTGAGCATATACAAGACTGAAATTGCCGGATGTATTGCTCATTAGTGCTTGTGTAAGCACAGTCTTGATTCAATATCAAAAGGTGTCGCCTCGAGATTCACATCGCTGCGATGAATCTGTTTGTACGCAGCTGTATTAAATTTTATGATGTTGTTTTGCATCCTAAGTTTGGGACAAAATAGTTAGAATTGATTCGTTAATGTACTGACGGAGGACTATGGCAGGTGTTAAAGGCCGTAATTCGGGACTGTGTTTGCATCGAGAGGAATTGAAGTTAAGGAGTATATGGGTCAGTAACTCAATGTTAAATGTTTATGCACAACTTAATAGAAGATAAACTCCATGAGTGAAAGGCTGAGTCATATCATAATAATTTCTTTTTAGCAGGCACGTCTTATCAAGTAATAACCGAAGGTTCTACTGATCCCCATATTTTACGCTAAATGATTCATGCCCAAGAGGACTTTTTGGAACTATTTTGGGAAGAAGGAACAAAATCTTGGTAAAGTTCCTGTGGCTATGCTACCAGGAAACATGCCCATTTATGACTAGACTAGGGAATTGCAATTTCGTAAAAAAACGTCCTACAATGCAGCACTTGCTAATTTTGTTATCACAGCCAGAAACTTGTGGAATTCCAATGATAATCCAGAACTACTGGAAGCTTATGATGTTACCTTCGAATACTTGCCTAGTATTGCCTTTTAATCGTTTAAAATTGGCTGTTGGTGGTCCATAACGAGTCTCTTTCTCAGTGCATTTAAGAAGGAGATTGTATACAATAAAGCAATTATTGTTTCAGCCAGCAAAATAATATACCCACAGAAATAAAGAAACCGCTAATCTATTACTATCTTATTTCTCTCTTTTATTCCTTCAGGAAACCAGGCATTCCTTTAAAACCTCTTTTTATTTTTATTATGTGATAAATTTAATGCAACTGTCTTTCAAATTCAGAGAACTGTAAAAATAGCTAGCATAGAAACAGCGAAATTAATTTACTATTCTAACTCGATTGTTAGGAACAGTATTTTATTATGGGGCAGCACAGATAGAATATTGAAAATTCAAAAGCAGTGCGTAAGAGCAATGGTGGGAATATCAAGTAGAGAACATTGTAAGCCACACAGATTATAGATATTGACAATACCATCTCTTTTTATTTACAGATGCTTACTTTTTCCTAGGACAAATATTTGTCATCTCTAACGATTCCTTATCATAGACTATAACCTTGACCCAGCAATCGCCCAAATATCAAGCAATTAAGTTTTATAATCACGTGAGCCAACATATTAAAGAATTATCTTTGAATAAGTACTCGTATAAAGTAAGAATTAAAAAATATCTGCCAGAGAGAGCCTTCTATAGAATAGAAGATTTTTTTGAATATAATGTATCATAATCCTGTACTTTATATTTATATTTTGTCATTTCAGCTATATTTGCATATTTCTTTTCTTTTTGTAGACTTTCCTTTTGTATGATAACAGGAAATAAATTATTATTATTATGACTTCTTTATTGAGTTATTGTTTTTTCTTTCATGACACCCTTAACAAATTAAGGTAGAATATGCTAAGTAATAGATCGATCATTTTATGGTAAACGATGTCACTCTTAATTTCTAGGGGCAGCAGATGCCAAATCGTCTAATGAGTTCGCGCAAGAGAAGCGTTAATCTATGCTGTTTTTTTTACCAAGAAGCACTACAGTTCAATAGAATGTGCTGAAATAGTGGAAATTTATTTTGAAAATAACTTCTCAGTCCTGAACAACCAATTTTGAAGTTACACACAAAATTTCTTGCCACTAGTTGCTTGTTTACTGTTGTCCATCCAATTCAAGTGCTTTCAACTTGAAGCTTGGAAAATATTGCGTTTGCTGAAGCTCATTTTCAGGAGACACCTGAAATTTCACTAGTTGCCGCTCGATGCAGTTAAACATCTCCAGGACATCATTATAACGTATTTTGAAGAAGAGTCGGTCTTTATTCCCAACAGAACGTAAATTGTGAGCACATTTTTGCTAGCAGGCAAAACCATGTCGATTACAATACACTTAAAACATGGATCGATTGGTAGAGAATGACGACAACTTTTGGAAGTGCCTAATCATATTCGATGAGGGCTCATTTCCCACTCTTTGGCAGAGTAATAATCCAAATTGTAGCTCTGCATGACAAAGAACACTATCAGGGTATGATCACAGAATTTTCGAGTCAATTAATAACGACAATGACATGGAACACTAATGGTTCTAGCAGGATGGCGTGACTTGCCATACGGTAACCGGAACCATCTTCCCTAAACAACCAACGTCCAACAAAGGTCACTACAACTGGCGTTCGCATTGGGTGGATTTAGCTCTACTGGACTTCTTCCTTCAGTTGTTTTTCAAGGAAAAATTTTCCGCTAATGAAACTTGCAGTTTGGAGGAGCTGAACGAGAAGATTGCTGAGAAATTTGCTTGATATCATGCTCAAAGGTAGAGTTTTTAGTTGGAAAGTCGAATTTCATTGTGAAGTTTTTTTTTTATTCATATAAGAAATCGTTTACCACAAAATGTCGTACCCTGTAGAAGCATACTTTCCTTGTTTTGTAATATTGTGAAACAATATGCTTACTGGGGGTATTTTACATCTATTAAAGGCCATCAAAACAGTAAGAGATAAGTGTTTCACATTTTGACAGTTCTTAATGAAACTAACCGGTTGTTTTTACATTGTGGTAGGTAGCTGTCAAAAATATGTCGTTACAACTAATAGTCAAACAACCAACTACACAAACAATCACTACAACTTGGAAAATATGCAATTTATCGAGGCAAAGAGGTGTTACATTTAAGGAACTTCATTTAAATTACTATTTCATATGTTAAATAGAATTATTGCAGTACTACGCAAAGCACAAAGTTGTAGTGTATTCAGTAGTCTATATTATATTGTGTACTTGCAACATAGCCTTGGGAAATACGATTGGTCTTTCTACAATTTCCTCAGAATTTCAGAATACGTCAAGTAGTAATTCAATACCACCCAATAACAGCAAGCAAGAGAACTACTAAACTAGTGAAAAAAAAACGAAAGCTGATGTACGGCGTCAAGCAGTAATATGACGCTCAAAAGCAGCTGAAATATCGTGCTTCATTACTGAACCAATTTGCCGCAGTCGCACTCTAAGAACCGAATATGTTGTTTTCATCTGATGCTGGGATGATGTGATGGGGTAGAATGAAAACTGCTGCGAACGAAATTAAGCTGGAGGCCCCTGGGAGTTCCGCACACGTTTCGGTTTAGAGTCTTTTTCCCAAGGACTAGAGCTCGTCGCTCCACTCAATAGAGATGTGTGCTATCAGATACTGTAGCATACGTTATATATACATACACAGCTGCGCTCCTTTATTGTTACGAAATCGGAGTGGAGGTTTTATCACATTAGAAACGCGTTCTCGCTTTTATATTTTCCAGAACGACAGAAGCGAGATGAGTTATTTAAAATTAAAATGCGGTGTACCAGTTTGATGAAACTTTCACGCTAGTTTAGTTCTGCGAATTGGGTATGGGGAATGGATATGTACATAGAAGGAACGATAGAAAGAATATGAATTTTATAACTAGAATTATAATTAAAAATACGCTAAGTCTAATATGTATCCCATTGTGCTGTTTTGCCGGTAAATTAAACTTACTATTGTTCTGGAATAATTTTTGTCAAAGATAGCAGAAATTGCAGTGTTGGCAATTCGACGTTGTATGAATTTAGATGAAGGTTATTTTTTTTGCAACTAATTAAAAGAAGAAGTAAGAGAAAGCATGAAGAATAAAAAATTGCGATTCTTCCTAAATGTTTTTCTCTAATTCTGCTCATCATTTAGTGTTATTGACCATTTGCAGCATCCTCCACTTTTTACTGACCATCTGTAAATTCTCTGTAAACAGAGAAAAACCGGTTAAATTATTTGCAGAATGGTTATTTCCATTCTCAAGAAAAAAGAGGATCAACATTGCAAAATGATGCTGCACCACACCAAAAAAAACGACTTTTGAACTATGGAGATTTTTTTGTAAATAATTGGCGACCATTGTTGACTTCTCAATATCTAAAGATTTGTTTATTAACAACTTCCACCTAAACGAAAATTTTCTTCGTTGGTCATTAACAAATTGTGCATTAATTTTCGATAAAGATTTAAAAATATTTAACAAAACATAGTTTCCTAAGCTAGATTGCAGCATTTGGTTTTTACAAAGATATTTTAAAACTGTTATCGAGGAGTCTGTAAAGACTGTTCTTGGATTTCCCAGAGTAAGTGATTGTTGGTTAGCGCACATAGTCTTCTAGTAAAAGCAACTTTTTCTCCACACCAGGATATTTAATAATCTGTGTAATGACACAACAGTCAGGTTGCTCTATTTTGTGTGTTAACATGTTGAAATTACATGTTAAAAAAAACTAATAAATCTAAAACTACTAAAATTTTGAAGAAGAAAAAATATTTTGAACTGGTAAAACAGAATCTTGTAAAACAAAAATTGCGCCAACAATTGCAACAAAATAACATAAATAGATCAGTAGAAAACAGGCGGTGGTGCATATTCATGGCAAAAGCTTCCTGATCTAAAAGAAAGGCTACTAAACTTGATATCAAAAGCACATTTTGAGACTGAAAAAATTTTGATTCTTTGAAACTATTTGCAAGTGTTCTTTACCAGAAAATTTGAAGCAGAGGATGTATGAATTATGAAGATCGATGTATTAAGTACACAAATCAAGAAATGTACATATATACGAGGGTGGTCTGACAAATTTCCGACCTAACAAAGGCACAAGACATTTTTTCTTTAAATTTAATCTTTATTTCTACATAGTCTCCTTGCAAGTGTGCCTCCATCTCTTCAAGTCGTCCAAATAGTACTTGGCATCTTTCTCTGCAAAATAACTACTTACGAAGTTCATGGCTTCCTTATCAGAAACAAAACGAAGTCGCCTGGGGCTATATCCGACGCGTAAGGAGGTTGGTTAAGCAGTCCAAACCGTAATTCGTGGATTTTTGCCATGCCAACCGCTGAGGTTTAATATTGTCTTGCAATTTTTGCCTTTAGATTGTCAAGTAATATTGTGTAGTATACTCCTGTAATGGTTTTTCCTGTTTGAAGATAATCAATTACGATAACTTCATAACTATCCCAAAAATACGGTCTTCATCATTTTTCCAGACGAAAAAACAATTTTTGCTTTTTTGCAGTCAATTCTCCCTTCGCGGTTCACTGTTTTGACTGTATTTTTATTTTAGGTGTATAAAACTGTATCCTAGTTTCATCTACAGTAATTAATCGACGTTTAATCTGTACCAACACAGCGTTGGAACTGTTCATTCCAACACAATTTTGGCCTAACGTGAGCAGAGCGCCATCCTACGGCCGGACAGCTTTCTCATACTTAAATCGTGATTCAATATGTGACAAACACGTTCTTTGGACATGTCCATAACCTCTTCTATCTCTCTCACTTTAATTCGGGGGTCGTTTAACACTATTTGGTGAACTTTAGCGATGTTATCGTTAGTGGCTAGAGTTTTTGGAAGTCCTGAATGCTCATCGTCTCCCAAGCTTGTACGATTACCTACATTTAAATTATGGTTGCCCAAAATTTCACTGTAGTAAATGATGAGAACCGATTGAACCGCCGTGTACTAATTCTAATCTACATATTTATGGTATGTGTTTCAACTAAAAATTAAAGCTGGTTTCGGTATTTTTTTCTGTAAATCGCAGAAAGAGCGAGGATATTTCAACAGGAGGCATGAGTGCCGAGCTAAGTTGGTTCAAATATCTGCGGCTAGCTTAGAAACATTGCTAAATATTATTTTGTTTCTTCTGCTAGGATGTGAACATTTTTTGAATTATTTGGCACTTTTTAACAACCAATATTTGGAACCTTTAGGAAGACAAAACCGTTTTTTTCTTTGAAGCCATATTTCTTCCTCAATACATTTAATCAGTATTCTGAGGCATTCTGTTACAGCTGAAATTAAGATCTACAACTCTTCAACTACCGGCAGAACAATGCCAAGGGTCTAAACTGTTGATAAGCTACCATCTAGTTTGTCTATGTACGGGAATGTACAGTAGTGTCACGATATTATTAATATGCAAATATACATACATGTGATCCACTTTACCCTGTTTGATCCGCTTTACCCCGTTTGACGGTACCTTTAATTTTGTAAAATCCTAACCCTCGCAGCGGTATCCGTGAGGCAAATTAAGATCTTCATTGGTTAATAACTCATTTCCTGTTTGTTTAAGTCTATTTGGAGTCTATGAGCCCAGAGATCAAAGATGTAGGGTTACCAATACTCAAAGACAGCTTGAAGAATCGCATCAAGCAACAATAAACACAAACTTCAGAAACTGCGTCGAATGACAAACACCACACGTAATCTCAGGGTATGGTACAATAAGCCTGATAGCTGCGGTGCCTACCGGTGACCATAGGTCGAACGGATCTAGGAGGGAAAAAAAAACAAAAAAGAATCTCAAGGGGATTACCCATCTACGCTGACCGGACGAAACACCGCGAAGCCGGTCAAATGTATAAGATTTCCCTACAGATGCACGACAGGTGGGTCTGCACATTTCTACTTATATAGGGGTACATGGACATACGACGCAGCACTGTACAGAAACTGTAGTGGAGCAAAGATACGATTACGTCGACGTTTACGCATACAGTTACACATCGGAACATTTTATCTGTTGTTAGTGATATTAGTCTCGATTCTAGTAAGCTGACTATGAGACAAACAGCTCTTTTCAGAGCTACCCTGAAAAATAGACACTTCACCAAAACGTCGGAATATCATCATCCAACAAACGATGGAAAAAGCCCAAAAAATTCTTAATTATTCATCCATCGTCAACAACTTCGTCGATGTACTTCTAAGCTGAATGTGTTTCGGTGTGTTTTTAGTAACCTATAGCAACAGACGTATTTGTTTCTCTCGTATAAACGATTAAAGATTCTTTGATTTGCGTTGGCGTATTACCTTTCAAAAACAAATATTTAATGACGGCACGATTTTGTCAATTTTTACAGAAAAACTCACAACTGCACCTGCAAAATAGATTAAATTTTGGTGAATACCTGTCAATGAATGCGCGATAAGAGGTTGGTTCAGAAAAAAATGCCAAGAAAATGTGGAGACAACAATATTTTTAAAGAACCATTTTCTAGTGACAAACAGAAAGAAAAAATGTTTCTTTGAGTGCTGATTTCTAATCCCTCTGATTTGGTGTGGACCCAAGTATGTACCTGATTTTAGGCCTATTAACGCTATTATTAGTGTAGAAGCTTTTATTTCTTCTCACTTTTGTATTGCATTGTGATTACATGATTTTGATCTCCACTGGTGATAATGGATTCTGATTTCGGCTTCAGTTTTCCGACTCTAAATGATTACATGATACATTTGGATTTTGCTTCAGCCCACTTGTTATTATTATATATAAAAATGAACCTTCGTATGTTTCAACATATATACGAGGGAGCGTGCAAACCTTATTTATTTTTAACTAATTTCCTTTGAAATGATGTGTTATAATGGATTCTGATTTCGGCAGATAATAATCATGTTTTCCGTTGATAACGCAACGCGGGTTTTGACATTTAAATGAAAATTTAAAACTGAGTAAGCAAATTAAAAATTTGGCAATTTTGCTTCACTTAAAAGCAAAACTCGATAAACATCGAGGAATATTCAATTATTATTTCTTCTTTAGCTGTTGGGGGAACTTTCTTGATGTATATATAAAAAAGAGTCGCCGTAAACCAATGAACCTTCGATTTTTTCCATATTTCACTTTTTCACTCCTGATTATGTTGCTTGGTTGACGATAGCTCAAAGACTAACTGACTAATAACAATGAAACTTCGTATTTATTACATACACTTTAAATTTCTTGGGAGGTGCCACTTTTATGCCCTGCAATGTATATATGTGCAATATTCGAAGAGGGTTTTATTTTATTTTAGCCACTAGGGATGTTGCAGAGTTTGTAAGTTTAATACATTTTTTATTATCGCGTCTGCAAAAGTAAACACGTACGTGAGCTTTAACACAGCGAATTTAACTCTTCTTACAGAAAGCGGTATAAGGACTTACGCTAAGGAAGCGACTATTCCATCCCCTTAATATTTTACTGCCGTGGAATATGCATGTCGACTTTTAAAGTTTTCATTTTAACATCTCTAGCGCATTTCCCTTAGCTAGTACTCCGGGGAGATGTGAGATTATAACAGACCGTGAACGCTGGTACTGTTTTATTATAAAATATGCAGGTGCGGTTATGTAAAAATTTATAAAATCGTACCTGTAGATGTGTTATAAATTTGAGCAGCGGTAGTTTTGAGTTAGTTTGTATTGCTCAAACGCTTCATTTAAAATAAGGATTGAAATATTGTGGAATATAACCGATTAAAAAGGATTCTAAATTAAACAATCGAAAAGTTTTCTAAAATTACATCTTCCATGATAAGATAGAGAAAGATAGGACATTTTAAGGAATCTTCAGTTTAAAAGTACTATGATCCGATATCCCCTCGAAAAACGATAAGAAAACTTTCGAGGAATGCTGTTTAATGACTGCGAATTCCATGTTTTTAGTTCTTCGTTCTTTTTCCTTTATTTTCCGAGCTAACGCTAGTTTTACTTCCTCACATTGCGCTTCTCATCCTTCTTTACTCTTTTCGTTTCGTAAAAGCTGAACAGTAAATACTAAACTTTTTTCCTATTTACTTACTTACGCTACTAGGAACGTGTAGAAGATGTAAAGATCGAACCTGCCGCCTTGAGCTCGGAACACCAACTTCGTGACTTTTCCCTGTCTGAGAATTATCGCTGGCTGCTGCAATACCAGTTGAATAGCACTACTCTATGCCGGTGCTGCCATCTAACGTCGACCTAAATTACAACGAGCCACGGTCCTGAGTGTGCGATATTCTTGCGTTTTAAGGATTTAGGATCCGTCTAAATTAGAACCGGTACGAGTTTTTCTTTTAACTGCCATGTTGCTGGGCGCAGATGAAAATTGTACTCGAGAGACGCTCCACTCTATTTTTGGCAAGAGTTGTTTGTTTAAATTAAATCAAGGGAAATGTTAGAGAATTTAGAACGAGCGGATTTATTTAGTTGAAGAAGAAAGATAGTATAAATTCTATCAAGCTTTTAATAGTAAATTGTAAAAACGTTAGTAATTAATTTCTTTATGTTGCACGGATAAATTGCCTTTTATTGCGACATAGAAGTTATAAAGTACCACATTTATGCTTTAGAGATAATTAGATTTTTTATTTTTGGGTTTATTTTATAAACTGATTTTACAAACTTTTCATATGAATTTCATTAAGTTAAAACTGTTTTCGGTAATTTTTTTGTAAATCGCAGGAAGAGCGAGGATATTTAAACAGCAGGCATGAGCGCCGAGCTAAGTTGGTTGGTTGTCTGCGGCTAGCCAAGAGCGTCTCCAATCTTGATTGAGCGTCTTGTCAAACGTACTACGTTTGGTTATCCCAAATTGTTTGGTCCCGTTACTCTAGACAAAACTTAGAAATATTGCTAAAAATATTATTTTTCTTCTGCGAGGATGTCCGAACACTTCTTGGATTATTTGGCACTTTTTAACAACCAATATTTGGAACATTTGGGTAGACAAAAACGTTTTGTTTGGAGCCATATTTCTTCCTCAAGACATTTAATGAGTATTCTGAGGCACTCTATTACGGCTAAAATTAAGGTCTACAACTCTTCAACTGCCGACAAAGCAATGCTTAAGGTCTGAACTGTTGACAAAACCTATCATCTAGCTTGTGTATGTACAGGAATGTACAGTCGTGTCATGATACTATTGATATGCAAATAGACATGTGATCCGCTTTGGCTGTAGCCTGTTCGACAGTACCTCCAACTTTGTTAATTCCTAACCATTGCAGCGGCAAGCCTGAGGCGTATCAGGCTCTTCATTGGTTAATAACTCACTTCCTGTTTAACTAACCGTGTTTAGAGTCTATGTAGTTACCTCTAAGCTGAACTTGTTTCAATATGTTTCTAGTATCTCATAGCAACAGACGTATCTGTTTCTCTCTTGTAAACAATTAAAGATTCCGTGGGGTTTCAGAGATGTCGCTATGGCAGTTTTACAAATTTGACTGCTCTATTGTAATGAATTATGATGTTGGATTTTCAAAAACAGTTCACTATGGTGATTCTTACTTTGAAAATGTGTTTAGCTGTGAAAGTGACAATGATGAAGTTTCTGTAAATCACCACGAAGTAATGATTATTAATTAGGTTCGGAACTTGAAGCAGAGAGTCTAAGTAGTGATGTTGGAGATGATGATAATATTATTTTAAAAAAATCACTAAAACATCAACAAAACACAAAAACACAATATAATTGTTCAGTTACCGGGTTCGCCTCCTTCTGCTAAACAGAGTTCTATAGCAGAAGCTGCTGTGGAATGACGTCTACTGTTTTCGGAGGAAATACTAGGTGAGGTTTTGAAATAAAAGTTTGAAGAGATCAGATTTGGGGGATTTGGATATGAACGAATTAAGAGCTTTAATAAGATTGTTATATTATCCAGTAGCTTTTAATTCTAACCTTGATTGAATGTAGTTTTACTGCAGATAGCACGCGACTTGCTATCTTTCGTTGTGTTCCAAGTAAACAGAGATTAGCATTTTTACTAAATACTTTATGATTTGACAACCCAGCTGATAAAAAGGTCAGATGAGAGAAAGATTCACTTCTTCCGATATCCGTACTTTTAAATGCATTGATTACTATTTTCCAGGCTATGTATTCCCAAGTTAGTAGAGAATCTAAGTCACTTTTGGCACAATCATTCGATGTGGACACGTTGTATAAGCTAGGCACTATATACGGCCACGCGATGACTCATCTAAAGCCCGTATTACATTATTACAATTTTAGCACTAAAATTAGATACAAAAATGATATCAAATCTTATGCAAGGTATTTATTAAAGATTCTTACAGGATATTTATTTACCACTTTATACTATACAAACAGTTTTGGTATGGAAACATGCGCACTTCTTTCATAGATCCTCTCATATCTCTGTGATATTTCGTATACAATGAAGAATTTACCTATAGTTAAGAAACAGTAATCAATAGTATGGGAAAAGTAAAACGGAGAGCAAGGGCAGCTTTGGGTGCATTATTACTTGCAACTGCAGTATATGCAGACATATTTATAATAAATAAAGAAAAGAAAATGAGAAACAGAAAAATTTGCAGTGAGAAATGGTTGCTTCGAAGCAATCAAAGACAAGGCTTCTTAGCAACAGTTGAAAATGAATTAAAAAATGAGGATCCAAATCCTTATCGTAATTTTTTGAGAATGCTCGATCATGTTTTTAATGAATTACTTGCAAAAATATATGAAAATATATCAAAACAGGATACATCGTATAAGGTTGAAATTGTTCACAATGTCTTACGATTTCCAGCTACCGGGGAGACCTATAGGTCGCTCAGGTACTCATGTCGAATCCACGAAAGTACAATTTGCTTATTTATACCTACAGTTTGTAAAGTAATATTTGATGCATTAAAAGCTGATTATTTGAAACTTTGTATTACAGCACATGTTTATATTAAAATATATCAAGTTGGAACTGCAGATACCAAGTACTGTGGCAGAATGGATCGCCATAGCTGAAACTTATGAAGCACTTTGGAATTTTCCATTATGTGTAGGAGCCATCGATGGCAAACATCGAGCATCATGAACTGAAGATTCTTATTACTATAATTATAAAGGCCATCATAGCATTGTTTTACTGTCTGCCTGTACTGCTGATTATAAGTTTACCTATATTTTACCTATATTTAGGAGTGAATGGTAGAATCAGTGATGGTGGCGTTTTACGCAACTCAAGTAGAAATAATAACGTTAGCTACTTGTGCACTGCATAATTTCTTATTACACAAAGGTACAACATATCTCACTGATCGTGTCTAGGAACGATGATAGTCTCAACAGCATAAATAACAGTCAAGGTCCTAACAGATTATCAACTGAATCACAAAATACTCGAGACGCATTTTGCAATTACCTCAATACAAATGGGGCAGTCGGATGGCAAGAAAAGTGTTTATATAATTTTTAATCTTTGTATTCTCAATAAAAAAAAACATTATATTAAAAAGCACGTTTATTTATCCTAACTCTTCATATTGAGCATTAAATATTAAA
Source organism: Holotrichia oblita (assembly GCA_023690525.1). Classification (NCBI taxonomy): domain Eukaryota; kingdom Metazoa; phylum Arthropoda; class Insecta; order Coleoptera; family Scarabaeidae; genus Holotrichia; species Holotrichia oblita. Next base: position 16,396,185 of record CM043021.1, on the reverse strand, counting down.
TTCATAATTTCACGTTTTAAAATTAATTAGTTTTTCTTACGTTTTAAAGAATCAATTGCTTGAACATAATCACCA